>OY796676.1:29110106-29710106 GCA_963680715.1 Tetragnatha montana | reverse complement strand
TAGATTATATCAACAAAAACTTCGTTTCTTCTTTCCATTAAATCTCTCTATAATAGGCTATTGATTTGCTAAAAATAAAGTTATCAGTTAATGCTAGAAACTACAAAACTTTAAAAGAATTTAAAATTTAAAAGATAAAGTAAGTAAGAACCCTTCCATATTATTTAAAGTAAAATAAAAACGACGTTGAAATATTTAAGTCACATTAGTTTTCTGGCAAAAACTGTAAATACTGAATTAAATTAGCTGTTCTTGTCAAACTTTCCCAACAATAAGAAAATATGAAACTTGTAATTTATCATCATCACCCAATGAACAAATTTATTCTGACGAAAACACTTCACACACCATCCTTTCAAAGCAATTTCCTTTCTACCAAAACAAAACCTTTAAACAAGCTTCACAAATGGTGAGAATATTTCCAACATTTATTCCTCTACAACAAATAATTCGATCCCCCCACCAATCCGTCCGCACCGCCCCACTTTTGGGACAAACAATTAAGCAGACTCTTTAAATCTAACATTTTGTCACCCGCTTCTTATATCCTCATCCGTTATTTCCATCAGCTACCCTCCATAGAGCCGGATGCGCTCTCCCCGCCCTTCCGAATTCCTGTCGCTGACAACCACTTCCTCTTCGCTTGAAGAGACAGCTTCGGACGGAAAGAACAATCCACAAATCCACCGTGCTTTGCAATGCGAGGGGACTATATACGCTGCTTATGGTTTTATAAAGCAAGAGTCTACCAACTACCGTCCGTGGGTTGAACCCGAAGGATTTCAACCCGTGGTTATTCATTTTGAATTTTTTTTTCAAATAAATTGGGATAATTAAATATTAAGATATCATTTACAGATATTTCAATCTTAATTATGCTTTGAATTTAAATGAAAAAGGTTTAGAACATGCATTTATTAAGTTTGAAATTTTTCACTGGTTAATTGAAAAAGTTACGTTTAATCAAATTCGTGTAAATATTCACTCAAGATAGTTTTTAATGTAGAATTTCTGCATTGCATTCGATTGTGGCATTGATGCCGTAAGTTTCAAGGATTCCCCCCAATTTCCAATAGAAATATTACATTTTTTACATCTAAACCTTGTGATGGTAGATGGGACATAAGCAGATCCAAATTTAATAAGTTAATTTATACCAAATATTAAACTTTAAAATAATTTACAAAACATCCTTATGATATCCTAAAAATATCCCCAAAACCAGTATCAGAAAGTGGAGTCTGTAGATGAGTTGGTTGCTGGATCTCTTTTATAGACACTGAACAAAATTAATATTTTAACGCTTTTTCCAATTGCGTATCCATCATGGGCTTTTCTCTCTTGCAAATTATCCTCATCTTAAGTTTTGATCTGCAATGAAATTCCATTAAAAATTTGCCAAATGTAAAAATCTCTGAAATTACTATCTCTGTTCAAAATTGGGGCAATTTTAACTAGAATTTCTTGTTTTTTAGAATGATGATACAGATTAAAAATTCTTGATAAATTGATCTAAAATGTAAACATGAAGTAATAAATTGATCTAAATGTAAACATGATCTAAAATGGTTACTAAAATTTTAGAAACACTGTAAACTTACATGTAAACTAGTTTTTGTTTAAATATCTTATTAGAATATGGAGAAATGATCAAAAAAGTACTTTCGATTCAAATGTGTCCAAGGGCGGATCCAGACCTAGATTTTCGGGGGGGGGGCATGTCGGAGTCGGAGGATATTACATTCCAAATTTTCAGTGCCTCAGAATATTTTTTGAAGAGTGCTTGCTTATAAGCAGCTTTTTTTATAGTAACTTAGAGGATATCCAGGGCCGGTGCCATTGTTTTAGAAAGTGGTGGTGGTGGGGTGAAAGATTTTTGTAGGGTCATAACAATATTTTTGTTTCGCGAGGTGTTTGGCTCCCAATTTTATCCAAGGTCTTTTCCGAGTATAACATAAATGAAATGTGAAACTTTGTTAAAGTTAAAAAGGTTTTATCAGATAATGCTCGCTCGAAATAAAAGGGTGGGTCTGGGGGTCCTCCCCCAGAAAATTTTGTGAACTTTGGCTTCAAATCGAAGTTTTTTTACTCATTTTTGTACATTTGGTATCCATTGGATAACACTAAGAGATGATAACTTCTTGTACTCCTAAAAGGAGAGGAGAGAAACAAGTTCAAGGAGAAAACAAATATAAGTAACCATGAGAAATTAATAGGGGAGTCTGGGGGATAACCCCCTAGAAATATTTTGAAAATTTGCCTCTAAAAATAAAGTATCAGCTTATTTTGAAAGCTTGTAAACCACAGAATTTTCAAGGATGATATTATAAATAGACTCCAAATTTTGGAAAGGGCTGGGGTCCTCTCCCAGAAAACTTTTGCAAATACGCCCTTTTAAACTATAGTATTCCATCTATTTTAAAACTTCCCAAAAGAGAACAGCTTCTTTTAAGTGGCAGAATTTTCAAGGGAAAAACACTATAAAACAGATGTCAAAATCTTGAAGGGGGGCTTGGGGGCTCTCCCTCAGAAATTTTTTTGAATTTTAGCATTAAAAAAGTGTTTTTTCAAGCTACTTGTTAGGGTTTCTCGGAGGGGGAAATGGCCCCCATGCCCCCCCCCCTGGATCCGCCCCTGAATGTGTCCCCATTACTCTATATTGCGCACATGAAAGGGATTTGTGAACACCTCCCCCCCAGCAGCTCCTTCATCAAATTAATTTCATGAATTGAATGAATGATATGAATATGTTTAAGACTGACCTACCTGACACTACTTCTGAGTAAGAAGGCCACATCTTTAAAAATAACAATCATTTAAAAAAATCTCAGTAGTACCCCTAAAAGCTGTTGAAATCTCGAGGGAATTGGCCGTATTTCAGTTTTCTTTTTCAAAATGTCAGAACTTCTCACACCAAAATGGTTACACCCTCTTGGCCTATCATCAAAAGCATAGAATAGCTTTAGTTTGTCCTATTCAAAATAAGCTTTGGCTAGTAGAAATTTTGGAGCGATAACACTTAAGAATGAAAATCATTATGCTAATAAGTTTTGAAATTGGGTTGATTAAGACAATCTCTTGCTGTAATTTTTAAAATAATGCGAGTACTTTAGGATTGAAAAAAAACACCATGTTTTAAAATCAAAGGAACTTTTCATAAATGCCCAAACAAATCTGGACACTTTAATTCCAAAGATGGACCGTTATAAAAAGTTGTTTACAGGAATGGTCGACCCATTAGTATTTTTGAAGAAAAGAAGAAGAACCTTTATTATTTTATACACAATATGCACACTTAAAACTTTTAGGAACATACAGATATACACGGCTTTTATTTGGAACCAACGTTCTGTGGTTTTTAGTTAAAAAATATCTTTATTTAGAAAAAAAAAACTACATGATAACACTGAAAAACTTACAAATTTGCGAACTTTTTCTTTTTTGAGGCATGAAAAAATGCTGTTTACTTGTACTTGGTAATATCTCCTCGAAAATTTAAGATATTTTCATGAATTTTTTTTCTCCTTTGGTTTTTAATTATTTTTTAAACTTTCTTATTTGGCCGTTAGTAGGGGTGTAAGTCATCTTAATGAATTCTTCAGGGTGAAAATAACAGTGATTAATTTTTTTTTTAAATTTAAAATATCCATGGGTCGGATAAGGCCCATAAATATTGATCACACTTTATGGGCGGACTCGTTTTAGGACCTCGATAGTACACAACCTCTCTTTACTCGTGATACAATTATCTTCTCCCGACCGATTCAAAGCCAACATTAATAGAGGAAGTCACAGAGGAAATACTTATTTGCACTCACACGGCCCCGAGTGCACACATACCACCCTCCTTGCGTCAGATAAAGCTCTGTGATAAAGCACCATTTGTAAAATTACAAGAAAATTTTGCACGTTTCGTAAGACTTGGAGGGAGGAGGTTATGCTTTATATTACTATATTATGAATATGCTTGAAAATAAATGAAATGATTAAAATGTGCGTATTGTTTGAACGGCATATTAAAAACATTAATAAGTAGTGTGGGACTGTGGGACTAAAATGAGTGTAAATCTAAATTTTAATTATCTTGTCGAGATTGATTTTTTCCTTGGGTGTAACTGAGGGTCTGTTTCCTCCTTTTTACTACTTGAAGAGGGAAAATTGCAAAAAAAAAAAATTCTTCGTGGTAGAGTATTTTTCTAATGTTACAAGCATTAAATTTAAATAATCTATTACTTTTATAAAATGGAAGATTAAAATAATTGAAGAAAATAAAAAAAGGAGAAACACATTTATAAATACATATACATACAGATATACAGACTTATACATACAGATATCCGTTTCACGGCTTTTTGTACACTCAGTCTTGTTAAACCAAATGTAATGGATGTATGTAAATATTAGGTTAGGAAGTACCTAAGAAGCACCTAAGAGGAGGGAAGGGATTTAAAAGAATGTTGTATAACTTTTGTTGTTTTGAGGTCTAAAACCGACAAACGAAAGAAAAACAAACAATTACATTGGATGAATGTTTAAATGAACAGTTTGAAATTTTTTATCTACAATCAATTTTTCAAATTTATACTATTCGTCTGATATTGTTTAGGTTTGGATTTGGATCAATATATGTTATTGAACAGGTGATTTCTATAATGAACATAATAAAATCAAAATGTCTTTCAAGATTAACTGATAAGCGCATAAAGCACCTAATTTTATTAGCATCTTCAACAAACTGATTAGTCACTAATTAAAACTGATTATAACTTTTAAAAAATACATTAGCCAAGTAGTACTTGGGAGTAAAATAAATTAAATGTTAAATTTTGTTCATTTTTATTTTATACTTATTTTACTCTTAATTTCAATCATAATACATCTTTAATTTTATAGATCCTTTATCTAAAATTTGGATAAAAGTTTTGTACAAAAAAGAGCAGTAGGAAGATTGAGCAATGAGAAGTTTGCTTGCGTAAGGCGTTCGCGATTTGCTTATTTTGTTGATAAGGAAGAAAAGGGACAAAAAAAACCCCACCAAAAACATGTTTACGTAATATTTGAACTGCTTTTTAAACAAGATTCTAAATTTCAAAACAATAAAAATGCATCATCTGACATGTTTTATTCTAAAAAATAATGATGAGTAGAGAAAAACTCTTCATGCGAGAACTGATGTTTCAAAATGGATATTTTACTTTAACTACTTGTTCCGAAATATTTTTTTTTACATACAATTTATTTTAAGAAATCAGAAAACTACATTCTTTTGTTTCAATTCCGAACTCTTTAGGTCAATGAATTGGAAACATTTCTTGAAATGAAAAGGCTTGATTCAGTTCCACACTGGCAAATTTTCTAATTAACACGCACACTCTGTCATAGCATTATTTTATACGGTTTCAAGCACCTAGTGGAAATTGGATGGAAACGCTTAACGAGCTGAGATGGCACTTTCAGTTGGCGAAGGAAATATGACCCTTTTTAGGGGGAAGTCTTCACCTATTCAACTCCAGACCTATTTGTTCAGTTGCTCCATCTACAGAGAGCAGCTGTGCCTTTTCGCCAGTCTCTAATATTGATTTAACACTAGTGGCTGAGTTCCCCCAGCGCGTGAATTGTATGCAATTGTACGAATGATTAGTGGCTAATGGATATAATGTTTAACATTGTGGTGGAATATTTACCCACTATCATTCTGAGAAAAGCTTGAAATTCGGGTCTTCAGCAGATCTTGTTATGTTATTGTGATTCGGATTCAAATTATACAAGAATACATATACAAGCACAAACAATACGACAATTTTTTTGCACCAAATTAAACTCAAACATGAGAAAAAGTTACTCTTAAACTAATTACTTTTTATTTTTCGAAAATTGTTCAGCTTTTTGGGTTTTTTACAAACCACGCCACACAATTTTTAGGGGTTTTAAATTCCTCACTTCTCCCTTATGCAACAAGTTGTCGTTTTTCAATCACCCTTTTCTTCATTGGGTTGTTAAATTTTAGAAAATATAAAATTCACTAAAGTTTAACAAATTTTTTTACTATTTTTGTGTACTTGAGGTATTAACTCTTTAATTAACTGTTATATTCAAACTCCCAGTGGAAGACATGCTTCCTTTAACAAGTATTTTAACAGCAAAGTCCAACTCAAGCAGCAACTGTATAAGCTTCTTTAATAAGAACAATGAAAGAATAGTTTTAAAAGTTAGACGGTACAATATTTGATCTCCCCCTTAACCAAATGACGTAAATCATGAATGACCCCTTTTACCCAACTAGATAGCTTAGAAAAATAACGGTTTAGGTTTTTCTATACTTTCTAGAATTTATTTTACTGTGATTTTAACAGATTAAAAGGAGATTTTCAATAAAAACTAAGATTTAAATCCTCTTAACGCTATAGTATTTTGAAAATAAAATAATCAAGTTTGATTATGTTCTTGATTTTCAACACAAGAATAAAAGAAATTGAAATTTTTATTCAAAATAGTTCTATAAGTTTCACGCGAAAGTAAAAGTTGCTCACCTTTACGCTTTAAAAATGAAAAAGAACTATCCATTCTAATATTTAATTCAATGCAAGCCAAGTCAAAGCATAGATAAAATGTTTCATAACAACTTAACTCTACAATAAGAGGACTTTTAAAAACTCCCTGAAAATTTAAGTTAGAAAACAACAAAAAAAAAAGGTGTTCACGGTTGAAAAAAATGTGCAAAAAAATCAAACAAAGACTTCAGTAGCGAAAGCAATTTAATTAAAACATAAAGAATGTGCATTAAATTTTAAACAAACGACGCTCTTGAACAAAAAAAAAATTAAATCTCAAGAATTCTTAGATATTCTAATGCCCTTCCTTAGAACGAAAATAAAATTTGAGAGAAGACGCTTTTTTGCACATGAAAGAAAAGGAGGGAAAGCCACTTTTCAGAAATTTCTTGGATCAGAATTTTGGAAGAAAAGTGTTTGGCATTTGAAGGATTTCTGCTTTTTTGCTTCCAGGCAGATTTCAGGTGTAATTTACTGAAAAGTTTTTGGAATGGAACAGAAATAAAATGCCGATAAGCTTCCAGATTTATTTTGGGATGTTTCAATTCGCTCTTTGAATTTGTGTACTCGAATTATTTTGTTTTCCTTTCCTATCTAAAAAACGATATTGGAATTCTTTTTAATAAGTGTGCACTTCTAAAATTCTTGTTTGAATACGCAATATACTAAAAAAAGTCGAAAATTAGTTTTTTTTTATTTAATTTTAAATTTATTTTATTTATGAGATGCATTTTATACTTTGACAGTTTTTCCAATTGTCGTTCTGTAAAATGTCTCGAAAATATGTAAAATACTATTAATTATTTCACCCATTGCCGCTCAATTTTCGACATTCTATGAAATCCCTAATAAATTTCGTAGATGTAGAATTATAAATTTTAAACTTTGCTTTAAAGCTTTAATAAAAATGCAGTGAAATTAAACTGGAGAAACCATGAGATACACTTAAAAATATCTCAATTTGACCTAAAAGCACATTCGTCTACAGTTACAAAGCAAAATTCTTACAAAATAATTATCCCCTTTAGTTTGGTACTAATATTTACTTACTTTTTGTTCTCTTGTGTTTTTATTTTCCTTTATGAATTGTGAGATAATTTTCTATTAAATGTTTTAAGGATCGATTTGTGATAGATTTTGAAGTTGAAATGAAATAACTATGATAAAAAACATGTTTTATTAATTAAACGCTTTTATTAGACTTGCTCTGGGCCAAGGTCACGGGTGAAAACTTAAAACTCGATTTTCGGTCACTTCCTGATATTCCAGGACCCTGAAACTTTACACATTGATGTAACCCTCATGACACTCCAATATCCAATTATTATCTAATCAATAACCAAAGGATTAAGTTAATTAACGAGTATTTTTAATTATCAGAAAAACTGAAATTTGAGGCCCTTCCAAAGGGATTTTAGCTCCGAAAAAAAGAACAATACTGTAATAGGCATAGTACTATTATATTCAACCATCAAAACGACAATTCACAAGTAATTAAATTAATTAACGGCAAATTATCGCAAAAAATTTAGATTCTTGTACATAAAATTTCAGGTACTTCTAAACGATATTAAGCCTTGAAACTTTGCAGCATGGTGTAATATTCATGACAATGCAATATTCCATTATTACCGAGTCAATAACTCTCTAATTACGGTAATTAACGAGTATTCTTGATTATCCGATTAACTCTATTTTGAGACCCTTAAAAAATATTTTCGCTCCCAAACACGGATCAATAATGTAATAGGCATAGTACTACTATATTCAATCATCAAAACGGCAATTTTCAACTAATTAAAGAAATTAAAGTCGAATTTATGCAAATTTTTAGGTTGTCATTTAGATTCTTGTACATAAAATTTCAGGTACTTCTAAACGATATTAAGCCTTGAAACTTTGCAGCATGGTGTAATATTCATGACAATGCAATATTCCATTATCACCGAGTCAATAACTCTCTAATTACGGTAATTAACGAGTATTCTTGATTATCCAATTAACTCTATTTTGAGACCCTTAAAAAATATTTTCGCTCCCAAACACGGATCAATAATGTAATAGGCATAGTACTACTATATTCAATCATCAATACGGCAATTTTCAACTAATTAAAGAAATTAAAGACGAATTTATGCAAATTTTTAGGTTGTCATTTAGATTCTTGTACATAAAATTTCAGGTACTTCTAAACGATATTAAGCCTCGAAACTTTGCAGCATGGTGTAATATTCATGACAATGCAATATTCCATTATCACCGAGTCAATAACTCTCTAATTACGGTAATTAACGAGTATTCTTGATTATCCGATTAACTCGAATTTAAGACACTCCAAAAAGACTATGGTTTCCAAAACTTGTATAATAGCGTATTATATATATTTGAACCATATTCAATCAAAACGGGAATTATTATATTTAAATTAAGATTATTAACGAAGTTATTAATGAGAATTTAGAATGTTTGGAAAAGCTTGGAAACACTTTCATTCTTTTTTCATTTGATGGAGGAATGGTAGTTTTGATATTTTTATTATGACAGACAGTTATGGCTATTTATTTCTTCTAGATTTCGCTTTCATTCAGATGGAATTATTTATTGCTCAAACAGAAATTTTTGAAAGTAGAAATGGGGACGGAAATACATAAATTATTTTGTATTTTCCTGGGAATTAACAATGTTTGAATGATTTCCGAGCGATTATATAACCTTCGCGTGTTGTGACGCGTTCAGTAAAAAGGAAATTAAGTGGGTTTTTTTTTTCGGATTGTTTAATTTAATTTGAATCTTAATGAATGAGTTTCTCAAGATAAAATCTCTTCATTTTGGAATATTTTCCCCAGTAATACGCATCTCTGTTTTTTTTTAAATGATTATGCTTTACAAATTAATTTTTTGAAAATAATTTTAAGAAAATAAAATAAAAGGGGTAATGTTTTAAATTCTTTAGCATTAGCGTATTTGGGGGTTCTACTGATCACATACCAACAATTGGAATAAAATTTAAGATTTTAGGCAAATCTTAATGACTAAAAAGTAGAAAATAAAATAAGTAAAAAAAAGCTTTTTAAAAAAAACGCTTTTATTAAGATGTTCTAAAAATTCAAAAATAATTTTCGAGTTTTGTGAAAATGTTCTAAAAATTCAAAAATAATTTATTGGGTTTTGTGAAATATTTTATTGGGGAGTACAAAATACCTTTTCTGCAAGTAAAAAATAGCTGATTTTCTGATCACTAAAAATAAAAGCGTGGGCGCTAGTAATTTATAATTTTACATAAAAGAAAATGCGAATAATAGATAATATAGAATTAATAGTGAATTACTAGCGCCCACGCTTTTATTTTTAGTGATCAGAAAATCAGCTATTTTTTACTTGCAGAAAAGGTATTTTGTACTCCCCAATAAAATATTTCACAAAACCCAATAAATTATTTTTGAATTTTTAGAACATTTTCACAAAACTCGAAAATTATTTTTGAATTTTTAGAACATCTTAATAAAAGCGTTTTTTTAAAAAAGCTTTTTTTTTTAAGGTTCTTTTTGGAATGGTGTTGATGATTATATTTCTAAACACTGAAATATAATTTTTCCTCACTTTTTTCATAGAGATAGAGGATCATTTAGTAATTGCAGTTATCATGTTTAAATTAAGTCTATGCATATTGCATAGGTTAGTAATTTGATATAAAATTGTAAAATTATCAGGAAATTCAATACAACTAATGAATAAAGCTTAAAAAAATGTGTATAAGTTTCCCAAGGAGGAAAATGCTATAAAAAAAAACACATATTTTTGTCCCTTTTTTAAGTAAACCCGCGAGCAAGCACTAAACAAAATACCACCACAAATACCGAAGCGAAATTAAAAATTTATTCATTTTTCTCCACGCTGGGGTTTGTTCGTGGGCGGTCAAAAAGGAACAGGGCGACATTTCGAAATGCACGGGCACGGGTACCCCCCCGAAAAGAAACCTCCATCGGTAAATAACAGGGGTCGAGGTTGACAAAGAACCACTCTCCCCCCAACTGGGAAAGCACGTTCGGCTGAAAGGAAATCACACGTGTAGTTGGGAAAAGCACTCAGGGAGACTTGAGAAAACAGGCTGCAGATAAATCGCACAGGGCCCTTCTGTCTTTTTTGATTTTTTTTTTAATTTTGAGAAACATTTGTTTTCGTTTGGTTTGGAAGGAAAAACATTTTTTTGTGTGTTGTTTACTCGACGGAACAATAGTGATATAGTCTGGGTGAATATGGTGTTGATGAATTACTGCTGTAAGAAACGATGCTAAAATGTCTATCCAAGGTGTGTTTTTATCATTAAATGTTATTGCACATATTTTAATTTAAATATAGTGATCTAGATACTGCGATATAAGTCGCATTCATTAATCATTACCTAGAAACTCTAATGTCGAATTTTTTTAAACAGTTTTTTTTTTTTTTTTTTTTGGAAAATGGCAGTGCGATTTTAAGGATTCGATTCGCTCAGTTAAAATAGTGGCAGCACGAGAAGACATGGAAGAATTCGGAAAAATAATAAATAATGTTTCCTGGCGTCATCCATGATGTTTCAATGCTTCGCCCATCTCCTCTTAATTCAGTTCTAATTATATTTTTGCAATTTCTTTAATGATTTTGGTTAAAATATCTTAAGTTGAAAAAATTCGTATGGGCCAAATCTCTTTAAAAATATGCAAGATTATCTTTTCACTGTGGTATTACATGCGGATAACGTTTTCGGGTTTTGGATATTTTTCTGAAGTTATTGATTGATTAGGTGATTTTCCAATTACTTATTATACACAGTGTTAGAAAAATGTGTTAAAATAATAATAATAATAATAATAATAATAATAATAATAATAATAATAATAATTTATTTTCCATAATGTATAGAGTGAAATTTACAAAAATATTAGAGAAAGAAAGAATACATTATGGATAAACCACCACTTAAGCAGTCTGCTGTGATGTGGTGGTGGAATGGCAAAGTCCGTATTGAGCGAGAATTCCTAAAATGTTTCGGTGGTGTATCTCTCACATTAATTTTTACAACTCTACTACTGGTGTTGCCAGTTTGGGGAATAAGTAGCGGATTCCTATTGTAGGTCCTTTGCGACAAAAATTTCGTTTTGGGCGGCAGGCTACTTTTGGGTTACTTAAAAATTTTATTTGGGCTACAACATTTTTAATCCGCGACTTTCGTCTTTTGAAAAAATTTTCTTGCGGCCCCGGAGACAAAATGGGAGTTAGAAGGGAAGAAGGAGGGTAAGGTAGAAAAAAGGGTAGAATTTTAATGTAATTAAGTATTTATGTTACGTATGGGTTCCTTTTCAGAAAGCAATTTGGGGAATTACTTTCAGCTAAATCATTTTTAGATTAACAATGTTAATGTATCTAACTAATGGAAGGTTAAAATTTTCTAATGATATTTTATTGTAAAAGTTTGATTTTATGAAAGAGAATTTTTAAAATGTGTTTTATTCTAGTTGAAATAGCTTTTATAAATTAAAAGATTATTTTTTAAAATTCAATCTAGAATATGAGTTTTTGTAAAACTAATTCATTAACATTTAAGAGATGTGTGGGAAGGTAATAGTAAGAGGTAATAGGGAAGACTCAAAATCATTAGTTTTCACTTCCTACATTACATACAGGTCTTTTTTCTCTTTCCGATAAAATTTGTCTTTGAGTTATAAGGATTTTCCCATAGACTAAGAATACTGTATTATTATAAGTCTAAGAGTATTATAAGTCTATGGATTTCCCCCTTTAAAATCGATGCGTCTATTAGGAAGCTCCAATGTTAAAGAATTTTTCTTTGCCTGGCATTGATGTTGGGAATACATGGTGGCCATCCATGCCACCTCTATTATCGTTTTTATTTAACTGAAATAAAATATTTCCTTCAAAGCGAGTAAACAGCAAGAATAAAACATTTATAATGGAGAATGTAATTAAGACATTTGGAATAACATAATTTTTTTACATAGTAGCTGAAATTTTAACATACCTATTTCTTGGAATGGGAAAAGAGAAAAAAAATTGTGTGTGGGAGCAACTCATTCCATTCCAATTTTATAATCTTCAGTTAATACTATATTTCCCACATGAATTAAATGCTGTATAAATTCTGCAGTATCCATACAATTTAAATTTTAGAAATACGTACATTAGCCTATCCTATTAAATATAAGCTGGTAACATTATGAGGAAGGAGGAAAAATGGTAAATATGACTGTATTCATTTCAAAATTTTCTGTACCTGTATTACATTAGTCATGCTTAATGGCAAAACCTTTTTTTTTATCTGGTAAACCTGTATTTCAAAAACATGTCTGAACAGAAATGAACAATGAACACGCATGTATTTTAATATGAAAATTGAGTGAATATTTTCGGGTCATTACATGAAAAATCAATAATTTTTTTTCTTTTACAAAAAGGTTTTGATTGTATCCTGTTGTTAAAAAAAACCTAAGAGTCTACACGCAACCTAAACGAAAAAAAAAATAATAAACTCGTACTAACAGTCATTAAAATTTTTTAGTGCCTGGGCGTCTAATGTTTACATACGAATGTAGATGTTTGGGAGAATATTACATCAAAAATGAAGTAAGTACACATTTTATCGTTTTGAATCGACAAGCTCAAGCTCTAAGAATACAATTTCAAGTAAATTTATTTCAAATGACATGAAGTAAATATTTATTTGTAATGAAGTCCAAAAAGCATGCAAATAATACATAGAAGGGTTTTGTCTACTTTCAAGAATTGGGCCAAGTTTTATTTCTGCTTTTGCATCGGAAATCTTTGTGTCAGACTGTACTAAGTAGACACAAATCTTTCCTTTTAAAATTTTGAAATCAATCATGTTTGATAGAAATATGAGTTCTTTTGTTATTTTCTAAACAAACTGGTATAAACAAAGTGATCAATTTAGTTATTTTTATGAAGTTAAAATGTTTTCTTTATTTCAAGGGAATCCTTAAAAATATGGTATCAGAAAAACAAGTGGTGTTTAATAATGTGGAATTAAAATTAAAGATGGTATATAGGAAAAACAATTCCCCACCAGACGTACTCTCATGTTTTTATTCGTGTTTTATTTTAGGGAAACATCATTTAATCAATTAATTAATCAAACTCCATTTATTTAAAATACGGAAAAGGAACTTTTTCCTGAAGGTAATAAGTCTTATGAAATAAAGTATTTAAAAAGTAGGATATAAGTTTAAAACTTTTTTCAGAAAAAAATAACAACTAAATATGGCAATGCCCAATTCTTTTAATACAAAATTAATTAGAACACCAATCTCATTAAAGGTTTAAGGAAAATTTAGAACCTTTTATAAAATTTTTTAGTACATTGATTTATAAATTTGTTTTTATGGGTAAATTTGAAAATTAGGAAACCTTTTCTCTTTTACCGTATTTTTATATGGGAATTTTAGGAATACATACACCTACCACATAAAAAAAAGCTATTGCAGTATTAATATGTATGAAGTAGAATCCACGGCATGTGTAATCCCTTTTAGGTCATCCCTGTTCTCTTTTTTTTAAAAGGGTTTCATTGAGTCTGCTGATTCAGATAAATTTGAAAGGGTAGATAAACAGAACCGTACAAAACGTATAAATTCTCACCACCCAGAAAGAACGAAACACATTTCTCAGAATCAACTTTTTTCACGCATTTGATATTCTCCAGAATATAGTCCCCAACACATAATTTATATAAAAAATGTGGGACATGTGAGAAAAGGAGAGGGTCTCGAATTCTGATAAAAGAAGCTTAGAACTTGTAATGCATCGACAGCCCTTGGCGTCAATACGTCTTTTCCACGATGGACGTTTATTTTTTATTCCCGAAAAGTTCCCCGGCAATGAAATATTACGGACGTCAACTCATACATACTGCTGTCTGATCCGAAGCCTTATCTGGCCTCCAAAACTCCTGAGAATAAATTTTTCACAGGACGAAAGAGAGGTGAGATAAGATAGGGAACTCGAGAGGAGATAACCATCCTCTTTTATGTCTTCGATGGGGTTTGTTTGTATCGAATTTAAAAGAATAAATGTAAACGTAGTAAATTAAGAAGATGGTTCCAATGGATTTTTTAATGTATAGAAGAGGCAATTGGGTAACATTCTAGGAAAAGCAGTGTTTCTAAAGGGGAAAAATTCCTTCATTGTTTATACAGTATAAACTCGATATCCCGAAGTCTAAGGGACCCGAAAATAAATCCTAGGTATTGAATTTCCGAGATAACAAAGTAACTCCAAATATAAAATTAATTATTAACAATTAATTTGGGGGGGGGGAAATATTTTTTAAGTCATAAAGGTTTTCTAGGTAGCGAGGTTATACTGTATGAATCTGAGGTGTCAAACTAGAAATGAAACTTAATACAGATTCAGATTTTTTTTTACAATTAATTGGTAGTTACAGAATAGTAAAAAGTAAAACAAGACAATAACATGGACAAGAATTTAGCTGTAGTCATCAGATATTCACATATAAATAAGTAATTTCGTTTCTTAGATCACAAATGAGCAAACTTAAAAACATTGTTATTACGTAATTACAATTATTATTAAAAATTTTAAATGCTAAAAAACATGTTATAATAATTTTTAAGGAATGCTATAATAATAAATCTACATTACATTTAATACATTACAACATGATTATGAACAAAAATGTGTAATAACATGAAATATGAATTATAAAAAATAAAGAACTTCTGCATTCATTACATCATACAATTTGAATGAAGCAACTGAACTATTTAGATATTTTTGATAACTGCTATTTTTATCTTTTGCATTGGGATGAATATGCGAAAAAAAAAGTTTATTACTTTTTTGCCACTGCACTGCAAGATGAATTGAGCCATACAGAATCCAGTTGTCTATTTGGTGAAATTAAAGACTAATAAGTTGTAACTTTCTACGGAACACATACTTTGTAAACACTATTCCTCGTTATATCTCGTCGCTTAAGGCGCAACATGACATAACTGACATTTTGGCCATTTTGAGTTATACATCAATCTTAATGGAAATTTCGGCCCCGGATCACCTGGCACAAACGGTTTTGCGAAAAAACGACTCAAACCGCTGCAATCGTCAATTTTGTCATTTTAGCATAACTGCACTCTTAAGGCAACATGACATAACTGCAGGCCTTATCATTGACTTCTTATGGGACGCCGACACAGCGAAGCGTTTCATCTCAAACTCCCGTCAACAAGGCTTAAAATAAAGGTTTACAAACTATTATAATATTATTTTTTAAAAGCTCACTAAATTCTGCATTCAACTGTACAAAAATTTATTGTCTTAATGTATTTTTATTAATTTTTTCTTTGTTTTTGTCATGCAAACAATAGATTAAGTTTTATTAAACGACAAATAATCCTATTGAATGGGGTCCACATCCTGTGGGAAAGTCAGATAAAATATAATCAATGGAATCCAAGCCTCCAAAATGATAAAAGAATGTTTTTTCAAGCTGAATAAAAAATTTCTGTATTCGATGTTAACTTGGAAAACTTTCAATAGCACCTCTGAATAGTACAAATGTCCTTCATCGCTTGAAAGAAAACATCCAATTAACATAGTATCAAATCATATTCGTAAACAGTAGCAGATGTTTATTGGAAGGGTCCACTTCTGTGGGAAAAAAGGGTTTATGTTTATCAGTTAGTTGTCTGGACATTGAATTGAACAGACGTCTCATACCTTTCATCTTATATCAAATGAGCGTAAATATTGAATTTCAAGACATTTAAATTCTGTCTTATTTCTATGCTGTCAAATTTTAAGAAGAAGGTATGGAAAGTATTTTGATGGATAAGATGGAACTTTTCAACCACTAATTCCTTACGAAATAAGTTCAAGTGAAAAAGAAAAGGAACAAAAATAAACAAGTTAAAGGCGTATAGTGGGTAAGGTAAGCAATCTTAACTCACCACATTTTTTTCATACAATTAGGAAGAATGTTTTTTAATGATGGGTTATTTTCGAAAAAAGGCTCAAAATTTGACAACTTGCTCTATAATTAAAAAAAAAATTTGTGCTTTAAAACAATTTTGACTATTGCATAGATCCGGTTATGAGGGAGTCTACTGTACTCACCAAGTGTAGTACCTTACCTTTTATATTCATTCTTTTAAATATAAAAAGAAACTTGAATTATAATTCCAAATTTACTTACCTAAAAAGACTACACAATAAACTAAGACGGAAAATTAATTTAAGTAGAGAATTATGTATGTTTTATTACGGTAATATGTACTTGTTCTTAATATCTTATGCCGTAATTTAAATTTTTTAGTTATCTAAAAATTCTTTTAGAATTAATTCTGTTCAATTCAATAGGATTCATTAAAATACCCTGTATAAAATATTGACTTGATACGTACTTAAAAAAATTATTACTCCACAATAATTGTTTACTTATTGTTATAATATTAAGAATTGTATTATCTATCTGTATTTTGGGTTGTGAACAAAGGAGCATTTAAGTTTTAAAATATTATACGAATTTTGTATTGCAATTTTCCTTCTTAAGTATATCTTTAGCTATAGAAATTTAAAATCGGAAATGGGGCAAAAATCAATGCATCAAATAAGTTAAACACAAATAAATATACGCATCTATGATATTACTTAATATTTTAAAACTAAAATTATAATAATTTTTTAGTTATATTCAAATATAATTATCATAATAATTACCTGGATCACCCTAAAATAACGTTTATAAGATGTAATCAGAATAACATAACTCCGTGCATTGTAGCATAACTGCAAGTCAACATAGCATAACTGCACGAATCCTTAAGTCAACATAGCATAACTGCACTAATTTTTTTATTAATTAATCCTGAGTAATGAAACTCTCAAAATAAGTTTATGAGATGGAAAATGACTCTAAAACAACCTAAATAGTCTCTCACTTGCTTTTTATTAAGAGCGAAACAGTTTTTTTCGTCTCCTGTAAAATGGGGAAAATGCAGTTATGCTATGTTGCTCCTTAAACGACGATCTCCTTCCCCCTATTTTTTTCACTTTAATGTAGATGGAAAATGAAGAAAAAATGTTACATTACTGAAAACCATAGAGCGGAAAACACTGATATCTATTCAATCTCTCTCTATGTCAAAAGTTGTCACAATTCTATTAACCCTTCCCATCCATTGCGATGCCACACTTTTGAAACTGTTTCATTAAATTTGATTTCAACATTTTTAATAGCATTTATTTCAGAGTTTTTGTTTCTCACTATTCAGTATCTGTACAATATCTACTACATATTAATCAAGTCCGGAAAGTAAGACAAAGGTATGTCTTCTTCAGTATTGCAACGGAGAACATAAATAATACCTCTTACTCACAGGATTTTTAGGACTGAACTTTATTAGATAGATCGGCATCTGTTCACAGCATCGTTTGTTTCTGTGTTTTGTCAGGCGAATATTTCACTCTTTTGGGAGATGTTTGTACCTCCTACGGACACAATTTTGAAATTCGAGAAAAAACCAAAATTTGAACTGGAGGTCGATATTGTAAGTAAACAGATGCTATCTGGTTGCAAACGAGAAATAAGCTTTTTGCATAAAAAAGTTAACTAAATGTAATAAATTTACTTTTTTAGACGATTAAATTTACTTTTAGTGCTTTAATTCATTGATATTTTTTAAAGAATTTGAAAGCCAAAATAACTCACGTAGTTAATTATGATAAATGTTGGACGACCTAAGAGTCAATCGAATTTTTTTACGGATTTATTTGAGTTTTGATGGATATTAATTTGGATTAACATGATCAACTAGCTTCAATTTCGATTTGAAATTAAATGTAATTAATAAATTGTTTGGTGAGATATCAAGACTTCTATTTAAGTTCCTTTTCTTTAAATCGTCATTTGCGCTCTAAAAGTACTTTACTATAAAATATTGAATGCCAATTTATTACATGCGAGCAATTGTTCATTAAAAAGTAATAAATTTCCATTTATATCTTTTTCAACTAAATGCGTGCCTATAGGTAATGCCTATAGGTAATGCGTGCCTATAGGTACACCTTGGTCTGTCGTATTGAAAACAGCTTGCTGTACTTACGGACACTAATTTTGTCAAATTATTAAAAATTATTAATCATATATTTTTTATAATTTGGGCTAATAAATAATATCTCCCTATTTACAATGGTTAAGACATTGCACATTAAAAGGTTGGGCACATTAAAAGGTTGAAATGTGATTTGATCTGTCTTAGAAAAATTGAAACATAAATTTTGTCCTTAACAATAGTCTCCCATGTCCTCTAATTACTTTGATTTGAATTAAAACTCTTATGTTTGATAAAAACTTAATCCGCCGGAGAAATGTCTCTTACAGCCTTATATGCATTTCAAAATTGTAACTTTGTAGTTAACTTTCTTATGACATCTAGTTAATAAAATACTGCTATATACTATATGACATTAAAATAATGATAATTACTTAACTAACTCAATATAGCTCTACCTTACACCCCTTAATTAATTTACATAGACTTCATTTTTCTCTTGCAACAACTTCCAATCATGGGCAAATTTAGGAGGAGGGCCTTGGGAGGACATGCTGTCCTTGTTTTCATAATCTTGAACATCCCTGGCGAAGTTGGGTGTATTGCTCCCGCCATGACCCCCATCTGTGAATTCGCAAATGCCTCCAACTCAAAAGTAATACAGTAACTATATACTAAAAAAATAAGAAAGCAACTGAGGAGACAATTGAATCGTTTATCTCAGAACCCAGTCAAAATTTGAAGTTCTGAGCAAAAAAAATCTACTTAATTCACCCTATTTTGATAAAGGTTTTTATTATTTCTTCCTTAAAGTATTGACAAATTATTTAGCAAAAAACAGTATCGCACTTTTTACGTTCTTTGCAAAACATATTAAAACTTCTGTATTTGACTGGTTTCTGCAATAAACAAATATTCAAACATAGCTTAAGAAATACTATATAGTCAAACCGCCACGAGAAAAACTTTTGACGCCTTTGAATATTGTGGTGGTTGTAATGGAAAATGATTATTCCACTAAATTTTGGGGTGACGGTAATTTCATAAACGCTGAAAAACGTTTTGCGCCAAATCTAGTAGCTATCATTTAGCTTTGTACTTTTTTCTGAAAGTTCTTCTCGTGGTTGTCAGATTATATTTCAATAATCATAAACATACACTGTAAAAAAATCGTCTTTTTACTCCTTCATTCCCGGGATTTTTTCACTTATTAATTCCGTACGCTAGAAAACGGAATTTAACAATGCAATATTTCACGAACTCATCCAGAGTATACTCTTACAAATAAAATAAAATTTTCATAATTCATTTCAAATTTTCTTTTAACGTACACGTCCGCCGGGATAGAAAAACTATTTTATAATTAAGATCATAAAAAAATACATTCCCCCAAATGTAATATCTAGCCTGGTGGTCAAGACGCCAGATATCAAATAAATCAAATTATTACTATTTTTCAATTTTTCGAGCGCAAAATTATTTGACGGAAAAAGAAAAAACCCGGACGTTTCTTCAAATGACGGGAAAAGCAAAGACGGACATTTCCTGAAAAGATGGAAATAATCCGGCAACAACGCTGCTGAGCAACTTCCGTTTTTTGAAGAAATTTTTTTACAGTGTAGTTTAATGTTTTCATAGCTGAAAACTGAATTTTTGAAAAATTTTGTGATGAAAATGACAGTTTTAGTACAAATTAACATTTACATATTTAGTGGCTTACTCTAATAACATTATTATCTTCTTGTCTTGGTTAATGGAAAAATGGTGCTACTACTCTTCACAGATTTTTCTGACAGTACACTTAACATTGGTGGTCGGCCGTAGATTCTTGATTTGTTATAGAAAAACAATTTCATTAACCTAATTCTTAGAGGCCTCTTCTAAACTTGAATATATGTTTTTTTTTCTCTTTTTTTTTGCTCTCCTTGTATCATGAGTTCTGCAACTATATTTGTAATATCGTCTAGAGCAGTGGTTCCCAAACTATTTAGCTCGTGGACCCCCCCCTCAATTTTTTGCCAATGCCCGCGGAACCCTGAATATTTTTTAATCAACGACTTTTCCAAATTTAATTTCTGATATTAAATGAAACAAGCCAAATTAATGTTAAAAAAGTTGTGATTAAGCGAGTTCCAAGAACCGGGGGGTCTGGGAATTTTTGGAAATTTGACTGTAAAAAGAGGGTTTTAACTTGCTTTGGTACACCTAATCCGAATTTCGGACATACATTTTTAAGAATTTAGTACATATTTTTGGTAGTATTTGCATTTTGATGAACTTAATATAATAAAAAAAACACTATTCTTATTTTCTTTAAGGAGATAAAATTTGTCACGCGGAACCCCTAAATTTTTTCGTGGAACCCACTTTGGGAACCACTGGTTTAGAGTTTACCAAAGGAATACCCAAAGTTTTCCTTAAAATACCTATAGTAAAAATTGTACTTGACTACATCTTTGAGAGTTGGATGATCATTAATGAACATTTCATGCATTTTTCTCACACTTAACCGGGAATCTAAATACTTTTTATTTACTCCGTCAAAGGGGATTTCTATAACTTCAAATCCAGCAATTTGCAAACTGACAAGCTCACAAATGTAAGCTGGAATGGCATTACTACTCATTCTTTGGCCTCTCTTATCTTCAGGGGGCATATCATGGTTTAATAAATGACAGATTCTCGCTAATCTGTTACGCGAAATACCATGTACTTTCATAAAAGCATTTTTGCACACGTTTTTAAATTCGCCTTCGACATTTAAAAAATATTTGTAAGAGTAATTTCTAAGGAAAGTTAAGCCATCAGTACTATCATCGTCCGATGTTTTTTCTTCTGTAGGCTTTTTCGGTTTACCGCCTACTCGTCTGCGCTCAATTTCACAAACCTCGATTAAGGATTGAATATAGGTATCTTGAGAGTTTTTATCCTCAAGCTGGTGAAAAATATTCCAGATGTCATTTATTACTCTTTCTGTAATATTTAAGCTACATTGGCGTCTGCATTTACATGTAATGCCATTTGGTTTCTGTTTGGCAGGTACTTGCTTGCCGCTATAGGAAACGTAACTCTCACCCTTTACCCGGGCATTACGAACAACATTCCGCTTGTACTTATCCTCGTTAGAAACCCCTCGTATTCTTTTACGCACTGGTTCTTCCCCTGACATCATTGCAGTTCGAGGAATCTTCAGCTAGTTATCGAATTACCAGTTTGAAAACACTTGGACATGTAGTTTAAACAAATAGCAATTGTAATATTGCATCGCAAGTGCAATATTTCAAAAGAACTGACTATGACTTTTTTAAACCGTTCTTTAGCGCAGCAACGCACTATAAACACATCATCGCAGTTTGAGGCAGAAAACAGACAAGTGCCGTCGCTTGACTGGTTTTGAAGTCACTGACTCATGACACTTCACACCCACTACAGTCGTGCATGTTTACTTGCTTTAAAATCTCGTTTTTTCAATGCATGAACTTAATTGAAATAACATAAATCACTCACTTTCTAAAAATTGGTGTTTGACTGCTTTCTGAAATACACTGTTGTTCGGCCGGGATTACGATTTCACGAAGGCTAGCTCTAATTCTATTGCTAACACCCGAAGGGTGCCATCTTTCGAAGAAGAGGAGAAATATTCCTAATATACGCTCGATGGGAAAAAAAAATAAGAAGGCATTTACCGCTTTTTTCTTTTTATAAAGGACATTATCTAGACTGTAAGAACCGCTTATTCGCCTGGGTTTATTAGAAACTTATTTTATTTTACAATTCCAAAGATAATCTTCAATTTCAGTTGCTAATAAATTGTCTCCAGACATGACTGTAACATTTCTGAACGTTATATTATTCTTTAAAATTCTTTTCCCTACAAAGAATTTTCAAGTGCTTAGTAAAACTTTTAATTTAAATGCTTGCAAATCGAGTAGCTCTCAATAAAATTTATAGCATCTGCTGTTGAAATTAGGAGTTGATGTATCATAAATGAAAAACGAACCCCGCCCTCCGGCGGCGTCCAATAAAATACTATGTAAATAATTGTGAGGAAAATTGGATCACTTTTTGAATTTTTAAAAAGAGCTATGTCTCCAAAAGTTCTCTTCTTTTGCTTTATAAAAGTTGTTTTGAAACTCATCAAAATCCTTTTTCATTCAGCTTAATCATATATTCTGAAAAACGACTGAAGAGTCAAGGTTCCTCGATCCTTTTCTAGAGGGCAGCACGTCATGAACTTTGTGAAAAGAGTTATTTAGCATTATTGCACGTGATTTACAAAAATATAGATGGGATTTCCACAAAATAAAGTTCTGGAATAGACATAATCATCATGTGATTTACCTAATCGTAACGGTCACTCTTGCAACGATTTCCAAGTTTTAAATAATGTTACTTGATAAAACCCTCCATTGATTGGCGGGTGGAGCGGGGAGAGCATTCCTTTTCTTAGCTTTTGTCATTTTTAAATCGCAAGATAAAGAGACTGAAAAGCTTCTAATTTATATACTTTTACAAGCTATGAGCCTGTAGCTGGTCGTCAGTTTTGTATTTGTATTTTTATTTGTAATGCACAAGTATTAGTTTACTATATATTAACTTGGAACTCCATATACTTCGTCAACGGCCATACCATGGTGAAAACACCGGTTCTCGTCCGATCACCGAAGTTAAGCACCTTCGGGCGCGGTCAGTACTTGGGAGGGTGACCACCTGGGAACACCGCGTGCTGTTGGCATCTTTTTTTTTGAATTTCTTTTAATTTTTCCCCCATAACTTCATTAATTCAGAGTTACTCTCTTTTAACAATCACGAAGGGAATACCAACGAAATCGAAATCAACTGGTTTTTAAGATATTCATCTAAAAGACTGTCCTCTTCATCTAAAAGACTGTGTAAGTCTGGCCTCTACACAACGCCACGCCACAGGTCCGAAAAGTCCTGAAAGATTCTATAAATTTGGTGAAAATTATTATTATTATTTTGTTTTTTTTTGGGGGGGATCTTTTAGGATTTGCACAAGAGTTTCCACATGGGGAAAAATTTTGGCAGTGTAATGTGTAACTCTTTACTGGCAGTGTAATGGCAGCTTAGAAAGGTAATACGAAAAACTGTATCGACACAACTATGGATGTTATATCTACAACAATAAATCTTATATCTGAAATTGTATCGTGCTTCATGATGGATTTTTAAGCAGAAAGTAGACCAAAAAAAGTTGTTAGAAAGCTTTGATTGATTTTTTTTTCTTTTAGAAACCTTCCCGGGAGTTTGAAGAGCAACTTGGCAAAGTTTAAAAGTAAACATTGTATATTAAAATTAAAACCTTTTTTAGGAAATCGTTTTTTTTTTGCTCCCCCTAGTATATGTAGTAGGTACATTAAGAAAATAAACGATCTCTATTTTGCATTTATTTGTACTTTTCATTTTCTTTTCTTAAAACTCTATTAACGGACCTGGGAAGTTACATTTTAAAATAAAAAAAAAATGTGAAATGTGTGGTAAAAATCTATTGTATGAAAACTTAAAGGTAGAGCCCTGAAGGAGTTTTTCAAAATTCATTTGAAGAGGCACGAGCGAAGTCGAATCCTGGGGAAACGACACCCGAAACTTGTTAAAATGTTAACCTTTGATGGGGACCACAAATCGTACCCATTTACCCAAAAGTGGGATCCAGAATGCGTAAAAACACTACTTTCAAGACTGAAATTAAAAATATTTTATGAGGGAGAACCCCTAGACCCCCTATTTTTGTTGGAAACTAAGTACTTTCTACAAAATTGTGCTAAAAACTAAGCTGAAAAATTAAAAAAAGGGGGGGGGGGTATGTATGGAGTGAAACGGCCCCGCCCCCTTAAAAAAATTTGGTAGGGTGATTAAGAACGAGTTCCCTTTTCGAGTTCTTGGAGAACTAATCCTTTTCTTGAGGGTCAAATTTCGAATTTCCTAACATTTTCTGGGGATTTTTTTTTGGGGGGAGGGGAAAGTCGAACGGTGGTGGTTGGGCAGTTTGCTTACGTAATTATAAGAGAAAATATTTGCGATTTTTAATTTGTTGAGTAGGGGGAGACAGGGATCAAAAATTACATAAATAGAATATGCTTCTCAGTAATATTGAAGGGCATTTAAATTAATTTGAGGAAAAAGCTAGAAATTCGCATGAGAAACGAAATGTGATTTTTGGAATTTAATGCAGGGAGGGTACGAGTTTATTTTTAAAATTCTTTATTTTTTACTCATTTTTATTACAAATATTCTTTTTTATTAATTTTGAGGGGTTCCTTTTTTGTATGGTTTTTGATAGATAAATTTTATATTAAAATAAGTTGTAACAAAATATCATGATAGAGTGTTAGAAATGCTTCACGTCTTCTTCACATATCTCTCTCTCTCTCTCTCTCTCTCTTCACGTTTTAGTTTTTGTAATTTATTCTACGCATGTTTTGTTCACCTACATGGATCGTTGCGATCCCAGGTGATATGGATATTTTTCTTGTTCTGTTTGTTTTGACTGATTATAAATAAAATAAATAAAAAAGTAAATTTTTACAGGAACGCATGGCCGGGTTAGTGGAGAACTGCCCTCGATATCTATGAACTCATTTACCCTTCTTTAAAATAGTAGAATGCCCTAATATGATATTAGTCCAGGATAAAGCATAAATTAAAAATAAATTTAAAAACAGTTTTTCAACGATTATTGATAAGATATATTCATGAAACCTACTCAATTATTCTCGATTTTGTGTGTATTACAGACAAGATTTTCAAGAGTATGTAAGCATCATTAGCTTTTAATCAGACAAAAAGTTGCGATTCTTTATTAAAAAAAGCCAAAACATGTTTTGAAATTATAGTGATTTTAAGATGCAAGTTTGGTTGCGTATAGTTATAAAAATTTTATGATTTTTGCTCTTTGATTAAAAATTGTTATTCATTTTGGGAAGGAATAAACCTTGGACTCTTTTAAAATAACTGAAATATTTTGGTCAATATTTTCATTTTTAATATTTTTTAAAGTTAGTTTTTATTAGATAGATTTTTTAAATTTACCAACTGAAAAAATGTTAGTCATTAACTCACCAAACGATTGAATAATCTTCTTTTGACTATTTATTTTGAGCGCCAACGAAAGAGGGCTGCACTGCACTTTACACAATCGAGCTTTTCGGCAACAAGCTTCAAGTTGCAGTGAAACAACATTAACAAGTTACGTAGTACCTAATTTTTTTTTCATTCTCCGAGAAATCATCACTAACACTCGTCATAGCTGTTTAAAAATTTTTAAGGTTGGCCGAAAATTTAATTAATCCTTTGAACCCGTTTAAGATGCATTAAATAATCAAACTCAAATTTAAAATAATTTTCAATACATGAATTTTTTTTAATTACCATTTTTAAATATTAATATTATTTCAAATTCAAAAATATTCAAGATGTAGCTATAATTACTGTAAAAAATTCTCCTCTCTATGAAATTTGCATTGTTTCCTAGGGTTTCAATTTTCCGTTTTGTAATACGGATTTTTACGGATAATAAAGCATATTTCTATTGAATTATTTTCATTCAATAGTTCATATGTTCAATTTTATCCATTTTTACTAGGTTTAGGTTTAGACTAAACAGTGTTTTTTTTCGAAAACCAATTTTCATAATTAGGGTTTAGTGTTATTTTAATGTTTTTCAATTTACTAAAGATTCGGTGTTATTAAATAAGCGGTTGTTTAAAATGGGGCTTGCTTCTTTTGAATTATGCAAGTTTTTGGTTTTCTGGTTCACTTAAATTACTTTTATTGCAAAGCCTTAAATTTCTAAATGCTTTCCAAATCAGTCGGTCATTGTGTTTGTTTACTCTGGGAATGCATGATTGAATTCTATTGTCTTCGATTTCGATTAGAACTTTAGAATGGAATGCCTGAGGTCTGCTTGCAGTGAAATTTTTCACAGACACAGTTGGCATTGGGTTTGATCTTAAATTAGTAATAATACATTAAAATTTCGTTCTTTGGATGAGTTTTTATTGATTTAAGCTAAAACTGAATGAATTTCGGAAACCAAATCTATATTATCGCATCCCATAGTCAAGGTTTACACGCTTTTTGCTGTCCATATTGTCCTAAAAATATTAATATTGGTTTGAATATCCAAATTAAATAAAGGGATTTGCTATTAATTTAACTCACCTGTATCAATGATTAAGTAGATCAGTAGTAAGGGAATTTCACGATAATCGCAGAGTCGGTAACATTTCATTTTGTCTTTTAAAAAATTTAAAGCCTTTAAATTTGAAAGTTTTAAAAACTTTTCTTTCTTCTTCTTACTGACATAACCTGCTAACATTATATTAGTATAAAGAATTATCAAAAATTTGAAATTTATGTAACATTAATATAGACAAAAAAATAAACTACGGACTCTACAAAATGCCATAACTTGCTTGGTTAATTTATTGTGCAAGCCTTATTTCCTGAGGTACAAGGTAATATCACTTACAGATTACTTTTTCCTGTTTGAAAAAACCTTCCCAATAATAGTATTTATAGGTTTATTCAATAATTTTCTGTACAAAATCACTATGAACAGTAATACATCAACTGCATTTTACAATGATGATCGGTAAAAACAATTGGAATTATAATACAATGATTAAGATGATGAAGAATAATAAATACTTATAAAAATAATACGAATATTACAATATCTTTTTGATGAATAAACAGAATACCAACAGTTTCGAAAAGTCAATAATTTAGTTATCAGTTATCTATTTTTATTCTACTGTAGAAATAGAATGAGAAGGTTGAATATTGATGTAGTTTTTGGAAAAAAAACTCAGCATTTTCTAAATGCTGTTTGAATTCTGTGTTGCGTGAAAATAATTAATTATTAGTGTGACTATAGTGCTATAATAGATTAATAAGTTTTTACTATCATTAGTTTTCTTTTTACCAAAATATTTCTTTTGATTATTTTAAATATTTGAAAGCTTCTACAGTTGCACTTTCACCATTAAATAAATTAATTTCCGGTTCTCAGTCATTTAAAAAAGAAGGGACACATAATTTTGACTTTGAAATTAAATCATTGAATAAGTTGACATGAGTTATGAGTAAAATAACATAATTGGTATTTACGTTATCATCTATTCCAATAATACTTACAGTAATAAAAATAGATTTCGTTTAAACATAACATCTTAAATCATAACATATCCGAACATTGTATATTTTCTCAACAGGTCGTCTTAACGTGACATAAAAGATTTATATAATAAGAATATGACACTGATAGCATCTAAAAGAGCTGCCGAATTTGCATCAGATCTTCCGAAAGCGTATCTTTATAGCGTTAAATAACTAGCTCTCAATCAATAGATGAAATCTCGAGGAAAAACCGAGAAAACCTGCTCTCCAATCCAAAGAAATCGTTAAGTTTTCCAAACTTATTTCTCTGGACCATAAGAGCTCCTCTCTTTTCAGAGGTATCCATGTCTCAGCGGCTTTTCTTTTTCTTTAATTAGACATGAAATAGGAGTCGCATTGTTAGGCATCTCCGCCGTGTCTCGTTAGAAGCATTGGAAATCGTGAGCAGATAAGCTTTTCAAAGGTTTCCCGTACTTGAGCTTGGGAGCGAAGCAGCTACCGGTAAAAACGTCTGGGGACCTCCTCTTTGCCAGCCACAGCATCTTGCAGTGACACTTCAAAGGGTTGTCTGTGAGAGAAGAAAAAAAACCCGTCTTGTAATTATTGTAGTTGACAGTAACTAAAGGAATAAGGATGTGGTGTATAGAATCTTTATGTTGAAATAACAGTGATGATATTTTAGAAAATGGTAATTAGATTATAAAAGATATTAGATTATTTTTGGGAAAAAGAAGTAATGGGGATAGGTTTAAAGAATGGAATGGATAGTTTAGAATGGAAATGAATGGAATAGAATGGACATGAAGTTTATTACCCCTTTTTGTCCAAAAAACTTCATAAAAACTAATAGAACTAACTTCTGTTGTTAAGTTTTGGTCTATATCAATAATTTCAGCAAATAGTGGGCCTTTTAAAAAATTTAATGTTTATATACCGTGTGTGTTCACTATTCATGAATTCTAAATTTATTTAAAAAAAAACCCAACAACAATATTCTATTCCAATTCACAAAAAATGAGTAATTAAAACTTCAATAGACTTGAAATGGAAAACAAATGACATTTTAATTTTAATGAAAATTGTAAGTTTTAAATTAAAATTTTCTTATAATCATTAACAAAAATTAAAGCGTATATCTTAATACAGAATTTTGAACGACAAGAAGTTGTTTTGGTAAAGTTAAAAACATCACAGCTGTAGATAGATTTAAATTGAAAGAAATCTGCACTGGGCAACGTATTAACACAGTATTCATCAAATATTAAAGATTGTGAAAATAAAATTAAGAAAGAAATAATGATAGATATCTAATCATGTGCTTTCTTAATAACTAATTTCTCACTGATATTTCCCCACTCCTTACTTTTATATTGTCTGTATTATATCGGGATGGCAATTGCTAAGAATATTTATTTTATCTTCAAGAACTAACTTTGTGTTATTAGCACATCATATGGAATGCATAAAAAAAGTAAGAACATTTACCTTGAAGTAAAAGATTTGACAAATTATTCCACACAGGCTTGAATGTGTTGTCATGCATTTCAGAAATCAAGTTCCCCTGCAGAGCAATGTATTGAAGATGAGGCATTTCTACAAACAAGTCCTCAGGTAGTGACCCTATTTTATTTTTCCTAAAAAAAATTATAAATTCATCAGCTTTTGGTCTTGAAGAATAAGATAATACACATACTCTATGTTAAGAATGTCAGATATAAGCCTCTTCTTCACAAAAAAAAAACTTATAAAAAAGCAAACTACCTTAAGTAAACACTTTTCTTTCAATTTTTCCCCATTCATAAGCATTTTTCTTCTCCTAAACTTTGATCATTCAAGTCTTTAGGAAAACTTAAAGGCTGCTCAAGCATTTTTTTCAGCTTGCAGGAAAATTGAAAATAACTTATTTTTAAGCTCCCGTTTTGCAAACAAAGCTTTAATATGAATTCTCTGTAATTAGCTAAATTAAGTCTTATATTTTTAGGTCTATTTTTAAATTTTTTATTTAGGTAAATATTTGATGGTTTTATAAATAGTAATCTTAGATGTTAAGTTTATGATATATTATCTATTTTCTCTCACGTTTTATTTTTTATGGATAGCTTTTATGAGGGAGTAGGTAAGTATTGTAAAGTAGTAGTAGCGTTAAGAAAGCAATAATTTGTGCATTACAGAATCTCATTATTATTTATACTGATTTCTTAAAAATAAATAAAATACCCAATTTTTATGATATTTTGATTGCGTTTAGGGTATTAATTTTGATTGTGTTTTATAATTCTCGGAATTTAACACCTAAAATTTAATTTTTTTATTATACCTACTGTCCAGTAATGTGGAAGTATAGAAAAGGTAAAATTAAATAATATAGTATGTAACTCTAATTAAAGAGACGATTTTTTTTATAGGTTGGAATTAAAAAGAGCCGTTTATATGTATGAAGAAAACTTAATTGGGGTTAAATTTAAACTTCAGTTTTTTAATAATGAAGCTATGAGGTGTTCTTGATCTTTAAAAGATTAGAACCTATTTACAAAAACCGTTGTACCATACAAACATCACGAAAAAGGGAAAAATTATACTCAATAACTTTTATGCCATTTTTAAACAGCAATTTGAGGACGAAACTTTAAGTATAAAATGAAATAAAAATATGCGGAGATTAAAATTTAAGTGGTTAGCATATTGTTTCATCTATGTAAATTTTTTAAGGCTTTTGTAGAGTGACACTTTCATTGGAAATTCTTCAAGATATCATTAATTGGTTAAGTTAACCCAATACAAAATACATACCCAAAGTAAAAGAACTTGATCTTTGCTGGTGTTGGGAACATGCTTCTATGGAGTTCGCTTATTTCGTTATTTTGTATGGAAAGGTACTCCAAATCCGAAAACTTTTCCAACGCGTTCCTACTCAAGGCCGTGGTATTGGTCGATCTCAAAATGAAGCTCTGAAGCCTGTCGTTCAGGTTGTCCGCCAGGGTTCCGTCCAGAACCGGAACGAGCATGTTGGACACCGAGAACCGCAGCAGCTTCTTCAGAATGGAAAGCGGCTCCCACGTCCAAGGGTTCCTGATGATGACGTTATCCAAATGGAGCTGCTGAAGCCGCACCATGATGTTGCCTTCCAGGAGCTTGTACAGGACGACCGACTTGACGTTCAGGAAGATGAATCCGTTGAAGTCAAGGGTGTACAGGGGCAGGAAGTCGAGCGAAGATTTCTCGATGAACATTTCTTGCATGTTCTTCTTGGAACTGCAGCGGATGACCCGCACGAACGTGTGGATGTCGTTGATGTTCTCGCAGAACAAGCTCTCCGGATAGGAGGGGTGCTTGACGCACGGTTCGAGCGCGTCTTCGCGACATTGGATGCTCTGGTAAATGATCGAACTGAGGGCAGTGGCCGGGAAAAGAATGGCCACACTCAGCAAAAAGGAAGATTTTGCCATATTTATGCCTGTAATTGTCTTGCACATATCTGATTGTTTTTGTTTGAAATTTTGACAAGTAAGTCAAAAAGTAAACAAAGAGCTGTCAAAACAACGATTAGGAATGGCGGATTTGAGCTTTGGTAGACCAAAATTGTCTTGATAGCGCAAAAATGTAACTAAAACTGAGAAATTGTTTGGGGAATGTCGATGGTGGATGAGTAGACCGTGAATAGTAAACAGTCTTCGATGTGGAACTCGGTTATCCTTGTCACTGCCGGTGATATCACACACGTTTAATAGTTGCGTATGTCCGCCTGATTTAAAAAAAAAAAATTGTCCAGTCTTCAGATAGGTCACTGATCACTGCAAAGACGATTACCGAGGGAACTAATTCGCTCAGGTTAGCATCAAAAGTGCCCAAGCAGCGGAAATTGCTGGGCTTTTATGGTGGATGTGTTGACCTTGTGCCCAATATCGCATTAAAGCTGCACGTGTCGTAAACTGTGAAGTAATTGCAATCATTTATCTCAGCAGCTTTTGGAGTATCCACGAGGTCAGTTTCAAGGGGGATTGGAGGTCAACTGAAACACTATCATCGATCCCGTAAAAAAATTTCAAAAACGGAATCCTATCCGGAGATAAGAAAACTCGAGTACTCATTGCACTGGAAACAGGGCATTGTACTGATGTGTATATAACGGCTTCTTAACTACCCTTTAACATGTGAGTCTCCTTCACATGCATTGTTTCAGCACTTTCAAATTACACTAGAGGTAAACAGACAGAGCCCGTTCTCTGTCATGGTGATCATTTTTAAATTTAGTGTTATCTCAGAAAGCATCTTCGTTACCTCAGAGAAAAATCTGGGTTTAAATTATATCTGCATCTCCCAATCCTGTAAAAATTTGCTTTGACGATTGGAGTAGATGTAATGTTTAAGAAAGAGCTCAGAAACCTGCAGTGTCAACTTACTTTGAGCGTATCATTGTTATTTCCTCGTCTCTACTCATATTCTCAATAAATAAATATACTCGCGCTGGTTTGCGTTGATACGCTAGAAATTTATATGTACTTTGCCGTTCAGCATTTTAATTCACTATGCATATTTTTATATCGCTATGGTATTTTCTACATTGTAAATCAAATATGTGGGACCATTCACAAATTAGGTTACACGTTTAGGGAAGAAGAATAAGGTTCTGTTTATTTGTTGCAAAATGTGAAAAGGGACAGTGTCCCTATGTTAGTTCAATGTTAGTTCAGTCACATGTTAGTTCAATTGATAATATATCACGTTTGAAAATAAGATTCGTTTTTATTGATTTTACGATGTTAAATGTAGAATTTCTTCAACTCATCGTTCTAATTTGCCATAGACCATATTCTAAATAAAGAAAACAAACACTACGGGAAATGGGGTAGTATAAATGTGACAAATTGAGACATGGGGAAAGAAGATATAAAAAAATATTATACATTTTGAATGATCCCTATTTTCATTCTATTTTCCTAACAGTGAAATGCTATAAAAATAGTGATGCATATAATATTTAATTTTCCTATTTTAACAACTTCTTTTTCTGAGCCCATGTTGTACCATAAAAAAATTGAAGAGAAATAAAGACCATATTAAAAAAATATTATCCAGATACTGAATAACTACCAAAGCCTCGGACGAATTATAATGACGAATCAATGACGAATTATTGTTAGACCATAATAATTTTTTTCACGTCCCTTGACGTAACGTTAACTTTCATTTACAACCATCATAATTCTGGCAAAATGAGAGGAATATTTTTAGGCTGATTAACAGTTTTAGGTATAATTTTAAAAATGTGTAGTTATGAGTTCTTTTTAGCTTAAAATATTTTGCATATTTTACTACTAAGCTCTCAAAGCATATAAATCCCAAATACCAAAACATCATCTTATGCTCCGGTGAGTAATGCTGTTGATAGAAACCACCCTTCATTTGAAAAGGGGGAGGGCACGCGTGGTATGTTAAATATCTCTCTTCCTCCTGAAATTCTCTTACAAGTCGGCAACAAACTGCAATTAACTTTTGGCAAAGCAATTATTCCTTCAAACATAACAAAGGTAGTACATATATAATGCGAGTTGTGGAGAAATGAATTTTTCTCGAGATGTCAAGTCGGAAACATTCCTAAATCATCACAACGTTATCTGAAAGATGCTGTTGTTGTGTCTTTTACGCCGGAGCGTTTATCACTTGTTCTTCAAAAAAAAAACCGAAAGAGGATTGAAAACAGTTTGTTTCTTAAAATAACTTTCCTAGAATTTAATTAAGTTGGAAGTTTAAAAACATCGTTTTAATTTTAAAATGATATTTGTGAGTGATACTAATTTCAGTCATAAAAGTAATAACAATAGAGCCTAGAAATAGCGACCCCATCTGGGACCAACAGAATGCGATCATTTTAAAGAAAAAAAAAACGTTACAACGAATGAAATTATTACTGTGATAAAACTACCGGTACTTTTATTACAGGTCTTTGTAAAGTAGGGGGTCGTTACTTCCAAGGTTGTTGTAAAGAGGTTCTACGTAATAATAATTAATATACTTTCATTCTTTTATTTCACATGGAAATTATTGTACATACTATGTATCAAACCTTTGTATTTTCAATGCTTTAGAACTTATTGGTTTTTGTGTCAAGAAATAATAATGCTTGAATACTTATATGTTTAACGTAGAATAGCCTTAAAATAATCTTACTAAAATTTGTAAAAAAATCCCTTGTAATACATATTTTACCTAAATATATTGACAACATTCCATTACTTACCAATGAAAATTATTTAATTTCCTAAATATTTTCTTATGTACTTGATAATTTTTTTATGGATAGGGGAGTTTCTTTTGTCATAAAATAATTTAGGAAATATGTTGGATATTTTTCATCGTTTTCATTCCATTTCTATAAGAAGAAGAATGAAAAATAGGAAAACTATTAAACAAAAAAAAATGATTTTCCCGTTGTTTAAAGGTAAATGAAAATACCTACTTACAATATTTTAAAAGAGTTGTTTCCACTGAAAATTCAATAGTAAAATAACATAAAAAGGGTAAAAAAAATATTACTTTTTAAATAATTTTTATCTTACGATGAACATCAGTTTTTACATCATTTTAAAACTTGCAAGCTCATGTTCATGAATATAGTTCCTATTTTTAAATGTCGAAAAAAGCAAAGTGAGAAATTTTAGCAATTTTGTTTATAAGCAACCAGCGTTACACATACGTATAATCGTATATCCTAATCTTTGGAGAATATTTCTCTTAAATTCGTTTCCAGAAGTAAATGTTAAGATTGATTTCACTATTTCCTGTTGATAAAATCTGAATTTCATTAACTTATGCATATTTATTATCAATGATTAAGTTTGTTTAACTTAACGTCCCAAGATGTTTCCAAAGTATCATGAAGTATTAAATTTCAGGGTATTTAGGTTGAATAATAAGATAAGATCAGTGAAGATTTTCTAATTGATACTTAAAATCTTATACGCATGTTTAATCCAAAGTGTTTTAATTTTTCGATAATAATGTTGTGTGTGCGACCTTTATTGCAACACACTGTCTTCTTAAAATAAAAGTAAAATCAAAGATCCTACCTGTTCGTAGAGGAGCAGTTGCATTCGATTCGATGTAAACCAGGGCGACTTATATGGGCTGATTATTCTAGTGAGCACTTAATTCCTAGAATCCTGTGAATATTTCTAAAGACTAAAATAAGGACTTCACATCTGGAAGAACGACAGACAGAGGTATTAAAGTTAAATCTATTTAATTATTTAAAGCTAACATCGATTATACGAGGACAAATACAGACACGATACAGCTAGCGCGAAAGTTAGATGAGGAAGTGAAAAATATTGAAGATCTCAAATAGAAAAGGCGTGGCTCGGTTACGTCACTAAGTTCATAGTTCAGTTCCATGGGAGTTCGCAATACTCTCCCACCTTGAGTTTCAGGGGAGAGCATTGAAACTCAACAGTCCAGCTTTCTCTGCCGTAGGATACGTCCATATCGAGATCTTCTCACAGATGCAGGGTCTGGATCAGGATCTGAGGATGTTGTTGGCACTCCAGTCTGCATCAGAACTCTATCCTGTGCTCCGACATCTCTATGGGATAGAGTCTTTGCACGGGTCTCAAGAAGACACTTCTTTGAGTTTTTAGTTCGACGACTCGGATCTTCCCATCCTTTCCAGGAAAAAGTCGTAGAATTCTAGCTAAGGGCCACTGTTGTCTCTTCAGGTTACTATCCCCAATGAGGACTACATCTCCTTCTTTAAGCTGACAGTTGTCTTTCTTATGAAACTCCTTTAGTTGGCCCAGATATTCAACTCTAAATCGTCTTCTCAAATCTTCTCGTAGTTTCAGCTTGTAAGCAAATCTTCTTTTTAATCTTTTGGCATCAATTTGATCTAAGTCAGGAACTCCTGTTTCTTTGATGTCTTGCATGAACATGGCTGGGGTCAAGGCTATGAGATCTTCAGCCTCTTCAGAAAGATATGTCAAGGGTCTTGAGTTGATGATACTTTCAACATCACAGAGTATGGTGCAAAATTCTTCATACTGTAAACAAGCATTACCCAAAATTCTTCGTAGCAATCTTTTGATCAGTCCTATTAACCTTTCCCAAAAACCTCCCCACCAAGGTGCAGAAGGGGGATTGAATATCCACTGAATTTTCTTATCTGTTGCAAATTCTGTTATCTTGTCCCAATCAACGGATTCTAATTCGTTTGAGGCTCCTACCAAATTAGTTCCGTTGTCTGAATAGATTTTTGAAGGTCTGCCACGACGTGAAATAAATCTTCTTAAAGCTAAGATGAAATGCTCTGTTGACAAAGAAGTCACTAATTCAAGGTGTATAGCACGATAAATCGCACAAGTGAACAGCACAGCCCAACTTTTCAATCCATTCTTCAGATAGAAGGGTCCAAACAAATCTACACCAGTAACTTCAAACACCGAGGCATCTTTTATTCTATCTTCAGGCAACGGACAGCTGGAGACTTCAAAAGGTTTTGAGCTAAATTTCTTGCATTTACCACACGATAGGACAACTTGCCGAATTGTTTTCCTGGACTTAATGATCCAATAATTCTCTCTTAGATTAGATATCAGAGTTTGGACACCCGCATGGCCTAAATCCAGATGTTTTTCATAAATCAATAAATGAACTATTCGATTCTTAGATGGTAAGAGTACTGGATACCTAAAACATTCCATGTCTTTCCTCATAGATATCTGTGTACTAACTCTAATCAATCCGTTAGGGTCTTTAAAAATACGTAACTTTATATTTTTCTCATCATCGAAATTCTGTTCTTGTACTATTTTGACTATGTATTCTTCGGCTGCAATGATTTCATCAACCGCTAGTTCTCCAGTCTTCCTATCTTCCTTCTTCTTCTGGGAATTAAAGATAAAGCGATGGATCCACGCAGTCACTCTAACTATCTTTTTGTAAGAAGATATTCTTTTTGTGTATTCGAGTAAGTCGTTCTCTACCACATTGGCAGCGGAGACGATAGACTTTCTCTTCTCTGCATTAATGACATCATAGTCGGGGAGATCCTGAGAATCTGGCCAATCCTTCGGTTGTAGTTTGAGCCAATCTGGCCCTTTCCACCAGCATTTAGCAAGGAGTTCATGGGGGTTGCATCCCCTTGATGGCAAATCTGCAGGATTCAGTTTTCCGGCGATGTGTCTCCAGCAATCAGGATTACTTAATCTTCTTATTTCTTGGACACGATTGTAAACAAAAGTAGCCCAATTTTCCGAACCTTTAATCCAGTAAAGAGCGTTGATAGAATCAGACCAATACGTTGTTGGTATGTCTTCCAGGTTCATTTCCATTTTCATGTTATGAGCTAATCTTGCCGCGATGGTACAAGATAACAATTCTAACCTAGGAATAGACATTGACTTTAAAGGAGATACTCTGCTTCTTGCTTGTACAAGCTGACAGGAAATTGAGTGTTCATCTTCAATTCGTAGAAAAACCCTTGCAGCATAAGCAGACTTGCTGGCGTCACAGAAAATATGGAAAGACAATCTTGGTGTATTGTCAAAGTTCTTCATCAAATACCTAGGAATCTCTAGATTTTTCAAACTTTTCAGTTCATTCCACCATCGCTGTAACTTTTCTGTCATCTTCTGGGGAAGTTCCGAATTCCAAGGCAGTCCCGGTTTCCAACATTCTTGCAGTAGCATCTTCGGTGAAGAAATTCCAAAAACTACTCTCTTATGTTGGAAAATTCTCAATTTCTTCCTCTTTCCGTGCTCCCACCACAAAAATTTCAAGTAAGGTCTGTCATTCTTTTGCAGTGCGATTTGAAGAAACGCTTTTTGAATGTCCGCTGTAATACCAAATTTTCCGAGACGAAATCTATTTATAATAGATGGTATTAACTCAATTAGATTGGGACCTTTCTCAAGGCAATCATTCAGAGATGGAGAATTCTTCTCTCTTGCTGATCCATCAAATACTGGTCTGATTTTGGTGGTAGAATTTTCTTTAAATACAGGACGATAAGGCAAAAAGTGTTCTTCAGTTGACTCTTTGGCATGAGGGGCCTCTTCAATGATGTTTTCTTCCATCCAATTTTCAAAGACTTCTTCATATTCTTCAATTTTTCCTCTTCTTTGTAGACGTTCAACACAATTGGAAAGTCTTTTTTCAGCAATACCTCGGCAATCAGACAATGGAGGGTGATCTTTAATCCATGGTAAACTTACTATATATCTTCCATCAGGTTCTCGAGAAACTGTACTGAAGAAATGTTCCTTAGCCGCTATTTCTAGATCTAATCTGGACTTCTTCTCTACTGGATCTCTAATTCCGATTGTGTCAAGCGACCAATATTCGGAAATGTCCATATTATTATTCATAAGTGTTAATAAAACATTCGATTGAATCTCTTCATCGGTTCCAGATTTGCCCATTATTGTCCAACCCAATTTTGTGTTCATTGCTAATAACCCTTCAGATAGGTGTTTAATTTCTCCAGTGAAGAGTTTACCTGCACAATCAGCACCTAATAGTAAATTGATTTCATCGGGTTCTTTCTCATACAAACAATTTTCATTTAAACAAATATCACTCAGAAAAATGCCAGAACGCTTTAATTCCTTTGTCGACTTTATATTTTGAAACCTCGGAATGGATGAACATATTTTCTTCTGGTCCATGACTTCTAAATCCAATGAATAACTTTCATCAAGGTTACTTAATTTAACTAAATAGCGTTTATGTTTCTCACTTTTAACCACACCACCAAATAATCCATGCATTACAGTTTCTTCCCCAATACTTTTTAATTTTAAAGCCTGTACTACATATTTACTTATATAAGATCTAGAAGAACCTGTGTCTATTATACCTCTGATTAAATGAGTAGAATTTTTATACTTGATATTTACAACAAGAGTTTGCAAATAAACATTCGAAGAATTGTTAGTCAGCGCACTATTTTTTGTCTCATGATTGACGTCTGCTTTGTTTCCATTTTTCTCCTCACTTAGATAACACATCAGCGAGGAATGCCTCTTACCACAAATATTACATGTTACCTTAACATTACATAGACGAGCTAAATGGCCAACTTTGAGACATTTAAAACAAGCAGCTCTCTTAGACAAAATAGCTTTCCTGCCTTCTAACGATAATGTGCGAGCAAATTCGCAATCAGAAGATTCATGTTTCTTATTCCCTTCACAAAATACGCAAGAGGTATGTTTCGTATCTTTCATCTCTGGACTCAATAAATCGGCTGCGGTACTTTTTTTTCTATCGGCGCCGAAGAACTGTTGCTTGCGTGGGGTTGGGATTGAGTCACGCGTTATCTCTTCTTTAATGGAGGAAAGGGTTCGTTCTCGTGCAATCAATTGTTTAGACATGAAATTAATTATATCTTCAACAGCATAAGTTTTTTGAACTTCCTTGTTGAATTCCAACACAAGGTCTGCGGGCAGCATTTTTAATATCATCGGGCATAGCATACTGCTATAAGTTTCCGATTTCACACCAAGGGATTCCAAACTTCTAGTTTCGGTCTGAATGTTATCATAAATCCTTCTAAATGCCTTTACATCTTTCGAATTCTTAAGAGAAGATATGTTTAAGATATTAGTCATATGCGTATTAATTAATATCTCTTTTTGACCGAATCTATCTATAAGTAGTTTGATGGCCGAATCATAATTGTTTTCAGTTATTGAAAACCCTTCCACAGAATTAAGAGCTGTTCCTCCTAAATAGGCTTTCAGATAATTAAATTTGCTAATTTTATCTAAAGATTCATTCTTATGAATGGCTGACTCAAAAGAATTCCAAAAGCTCAGCCATTGACTTAAGTCTCCATAAAATTTATTGATACTAAGTTTTGGTAGTTTGATATTTATTTTTTCAACGAAATTATTTTCATTTACGAAACTGGTGTCAGGTGATTTCATACTTTCCTTTACGCTGCTGGTTAACTGACGCAACTTTTTAGTAGCTCTGAATTTAAACCTAGTTATTTTTTCTTTATAATCTGCAGCCGCATTCAAATCATTTTCAAGATCTCTTGGTTCTAATAGGTTTTGAACTTCTTCATCTAAAATTTTCAACTCTTTAGAATTTTCAATCAAATGTTCAAGTACCTCTTCTAATAAATCTTGGTCAGTTTCTGTTTTTGAGAGTTCTGTATCAATACTTTTAATATGTTTCGAAATACACGTTCTTATTGTACCTCGTTTCCTTTTTAATCTGTTTAACGTATCCTCTGTCATTCTGATTCCTTAAATTAAAATTCACAGGATTAAATTCTTCTGATTTCGAAGTGCTCACTCAAAAATTAAATTCTATTCTCTAATCAACATAAGTCCATCCCGGCAGGGATGCCAAAAATAATATTGCAACACACTGTCTTCTTAAAATAAAAGTAAAATCAAAGATCCTACCTGTTCGTAGAGGAGCAGTTGCATTCGATTCGATGTAAACCAGGGCGACTTATATGGGCTGATTATTCTAGTGAGCACTTAATTCCTAGAATCCTGTGAATATTTCTAAAGACTAAAATAAGTACTTCACATCTGGAAGAACGACAGACAGAGGTATTAAAGTTAAATCTATTTAATTATTTAAAGCTAACATCGATTATACGAGGACAAATACAGACACGATACAGCTAGCGCGAAAGTTAGATGAGGAAGTGAAAAATATTGAAGATCTCAAATAGAAAAGGCGTGGCTCGGTTACGTCACTAAGTTCATAGTTCAGTTCCATGGGAGTTCGCAATAACCTTCAAACATTTTATTCTATTCTTTCTTTTAAGGAAGAAACAGAAATAAAACCTCTATTTTAACAAACACTCTTCAATTGGAGCTAACAAATAATTTATTTTTAGTTGAAATTTTTTTTTCTTCTCTTTGAAAACAAATAACTAAAGAATGAACTAGTTGGTAACATTTCTATTTCAGTCTGATGCAATGATAGATATAAAAAAATCACACATGAAAAAGTTGAAACTAAAAGGGTGAGGTTCGTTCATAAGATTAATTTTATATACATTCTTAACATATAAATTTTATTTGCCTTTCAATTATGATAAACTTGAACCACTTTAGGTACGAGGATAAAAAAAAAGCAATGAGTGTTCTGATATAAAAAAATTGTACTAAATTTATTCGGACATTTAAAGGAATGAATTTACTAGAAGAAATATGTATTTCTGAAACACTCACATTAGTATTGAGTAGGTAAAAATAACAAATGAATAGTTAATATCATTAATATAAATAATTTTAAACTTTTTTTTATCTTCTTTTTTTGTTACATGTCATGTATGCATGTTATGTATGTACAACTTTTTTTTGTTATTCTTTTCTGTTCATGAAGGATATGCTGAAGATATGTTCATTATGCACCTTAAATGTTAAAAATATTTCGCATGGTTTATGTCATAAAAAGTTAGTTCAACAAAAATGTCGAAATCGTCTGAAAAATTCATTAAAAAAGTAGTACATGATGTCCTCGGGTAAATAGGTCAGATTTGGACGGCAAATAATCAAAAACAAATCACTGAAACATGTCAACTCAAGAAAACTGCTGTCACTGCAATATATTTCATCTTAATTGCATGAGAAAGCATTGTTTCTTGTTGTTCGAGAAGTTTTTAAGTTTTGCGGGGGTTAAATTCTTACTTATAGGTATATAATAGGTTTTTAGTTGTATAAAATTATTTGATGTAAAAACTAGCTCCAAAATTCGTCCTGAAAAAAGTAAATAATTAAGTGTTTGCGGATACTGCTGAGGTTTTTGAAAAATGATTCGATGTAATCAATACCTTCTATTAGAAGTATATACAAAAACTAAATATAGTACCTTAAAACTTTGAATTTGATTTTGGTTTATGTTCTCGTGAAGGGGACTTCGTACTTTAAACAGCTTGAGAACCTCTGCTTTTACTAATTATGTTTTATGTGTGATAGATCTTAATTGATTATGAGGTGAAAGATTCCGCTTAGCCCAATTAATTATCTTAAAAAGCATTAAAGTTGTCTTTTATTGTAGTTGTCTTCCTTATTTGTAGTATTTTTACATACAAATTTTATAGAATATCTTAACAAGATTTTGATCAATTGATCCACGCACGCAAATTCTGCAAATTTCTCGCTATTTTTCTTCTCTGAAATAAATCAAGTGGGGCATTCTCCAATGTATGCTTCAAAATATCCTAGCGTTATATCAGTATGTGTTGATAAATAATCACTGAAGATATATTCCATCTCTTTCAAGATGGAGGAGGTCCATTAACTAAAGTGTATTTTATGGAATTTCGCTGAGGAAAGCAATGTCCTTTGGGTTGATGAATACTCTCCGATATGTTTTGAAAAGGGATTATCTCGTTTCGCAGGGTAAGAAGAGGTATAAAATTTCACAACACTTGAGGTAGCGTGTGTGAAACACGGTCCATCAAAACACGGCGCAGTTCTAAATATCGGTGTTATCTGCCTGACCTCTCACACGTTTTGAACGTTTACCGGTGCGTCAAGTGGGATCCGAGAACGATTCGATTCCAATCGTAGTAAATAAATGAGTAATACAATGAAAGATTCTTTTTGCTGACGACGTAAGTTAGAAAACGTGAGGGATATACCCAATGAATGACGTATCGGAACTATCACGAGGCATCTGAATTGAATGAAATTGTGGGTTAAACCGTGAATTCAAGGTTTCATCTAAAAACGGGGGAAAGGAATTTTTCAGTTTTTCTATTTTAAAGTGTTGTAGTTACAAATCAATGCATTTTAATAATCTTTAAATGTTTTTTTTTTTTTTTTTTTAATTGTGTGTTGGTTTAATAGGTATATTGGTTTAAGGTTTATTTTTTCTTCTCACAATTTATGGAAGGAATTTTTTTCTGTTATAAGAAGCTTTTAATTAAAAATAAAAATGTACTTTCAATTACAAAATTTAAGTGAGTATTAAAATTCTTTTTTTAATTCTATGACTTGTAAGCCATTAAGAAAATGCGGTGAAATTAAATACTTTGGAGGGAAATATTTTCAATTTTCGTATGATTCTAAAGGGATATTAGATATCGAATAAGCCTCTTCTATCCTAAGCCCCCCACCTAAACTTAATTTGATTGACCGCTTATTTTGGGCAAAAAACACACCAACGTTATTTTTTTTGTGAAAGATATTTGATCAGAAGGAAAGTTAGATGGAACAAGTTATAAATTCTAATTTCATATTTAACGCTCAATCTTTATTTTTAAATAAAAGGAGAAATAACCAACGTTATTCTTTCCTGAAAGATTTTTGATTAGATGGAAGTTAGATGGGGAACAAGTTATAAATTTTCCTTTTATATTTAATGCCTAATCTTTATTTTCAAATAAAACGAAATAGTCTAGACTAGAAGATATTCAAATGAAATTAATACTTTTGAACAAAGTATTATTCGTAAATTATATTATCAATCAGGTATGTCCTAGAGAGGACGATATTGTTACGCTAATCAGTAGTAAAATTCAATAGAATTTGATATTAAATTACTGATGGTTAAAGAGAAGTTTGACAAAGAAGATTTGCTATCAAGGAGGCTATGTTTAACTTTCCTTGCATAATTTATTTCGCCATATTTCCATGAATCATACTTGTTAGGCAAAAACATTTGAAATCAATGATAAATGCATATATGAATTGCGAAAATCAGAATATTTTCAACAAATTTCAGACGTCTTTTCCAATGAAACTAGTACAGAATTCCTTAAGATAGAAAATGCTTTCGTCTCAACGTAGAAATATTTCCGAACTTTTTTATAATTCAAAAACATATGCTTGAAAAACGTAACAAACCAGTCTACCCATCCCATCCATAATCTCGTTCTCTGCCATCCTGAAAAGGTTTCAAAACCATTTCTCTTCAGAGTCTTCAAATAGTCTATTTTTCATGGGAATTACGAAGTTCCTAACACAAAAATTTAGGCTTTCCTTTTGTAATATGTCATCTTGACAGTATGTTCTACTCTCCCGTTACATCATGGAAGAGAGAGTTTCCATTAAAGGTGCTGAAAAGGCAGTATTTTTCTGCAGAGGAGATTTTCCTTAGTCATTTTACGCAAGTCGAATTTTGTGTAACGTTAAAGGAATAGAATCAGCCTTTTTCAGGTTCGGTGATTCTATATTTTAAAAAGATAAAAATAGAAAATTTTGATTTTGAAATTAAATTTGACACTCAATACTAATTTGATCGACATTAAATTTTGAATGCGGTTTATTCTGGATTTCAGCTATTTATTTCCATGGAATCTCTCAAAATCCAGCTTAGTCCAAACAGGAAGTCGCAGAGTTTAAAATAAAAATTAAAAAATATTATATGTACTTTTATAATTTTTATTTGAAACTGGATTACTATTTATTAATTTAATCGTATCCTGAGCACCACGCGGTACCCCTGACATCACGGCACCCACTTTTAAACCTCTGGGATTGTCATCTGAAGGGATATTTCCGTTCATTCAAAGCACCACTGCTTAAGTATTATATCTTTTCTTAACCATCTCTTACCTCTACAGTTTTTCTTTGGTATTTTTATACAGTGTAGACTTCTAGCTTCTATTTTTCACATTTGTGCTTTAAATTAAGTGAAAAGGTGAATTCCCTTCTAAATTGTATCAAGTAGGTATAATTTATAATAATAACGAATTAATATTTTCTTGAAAAATATAACTAAATATATTATAATTGAAAATAAAAATAATTAATGGATATAATTTAGTGCTCTATAATAGTACAGGACATTTAAGATTATTATTTTATCCATGGGTTGTGTTTGTACTGTTTCATTTTATTCGGATCTAGATACTTTTTCCCTATTACTCATGTAATCTTAGGGATCAACATATAGGATCAAAGACCTTTCCAGTAGCTTTCGTTTGTCAGTACAATTTTCCCAAATATTTGTTTGCTGTATTACCTTGGCCTTTTTTGTGAAGGAATGAAACAAAAGAAAATAATTTCTCCCTACCTTCTTTTGTGTAAATGATACCTACAGTACGTATAAGGATAAACGAAATAAAAGTATTGGAATATAATGCAAAATAGTTTTTTAGCTACTCTAAATCTTAAATGTTTTAATTATTTTCTTGTTAAATAATGTGCTTGATGTTTTAAGTATTTATTTTTTCATTTTTATGTTTACAACCCAAATTGAATTTTAAAAAATAACTCAGATCTAAACATTTAATAAAAAGGGTTGTTTTCTTTTTGTTATAAAAAGTATGCATCAGTTATCTAGATACATATATAGTTTAAAATTGCATGTGTGGTGTCAAGTTACGCTTTTATTAAATTTTAATAAGTCTGAAAAAAGCTTATTGGTTTGAAAGAAAAAATAAAATTCCTGTAAAGAAGTTTTTACGGGAAAGAATGGGCATAACATTAAAAGAATATAGTAGTCGTAAGAAAGAATTTTCAAAAGAAGCGTTTTAAAACTGAAAATAAATCCTCTAAAAACCAAAGGGCATTTTGTGCTGAACCTGCTATAAAACACCACTTTCAGAACTTTTCCACCGCAGTTCCAAAAAATTACTCTTGAATTCGAAGTATTTGAAGTTATATTGCATCAAGAGAGCAACCATTTCTTTCCGGCTGGGCTCGTCCACAGTATCTCCAAAGAAGATCTTGAATTCATTTTATGTGTTACTCTTCGCACTTCAGATTCCGCTCTCTTAAATTTCAAATGGATCGATGAAACGTTTCTTCCGGAAACCACCTTTTTTCATCAGATTTCCTTGATGGAAACAAAAGACATACATCTGAAAATTCTAGAAGTATTTATCGTTTATCTCCCTTTAAATGCTTTCATTTTTATCAAAGAAACGCTTTAAAACGTTTCAATAAACATGTCAAGTTGAATTTAGAAGTTTCCTTCCATTTTTTTAGATACTATTTTAAAAGAGTTTTGAGGTGTAAAACTGGTGTTAAGGAGTCGTGTTTCTTATTTTGCTTTTGAAATATTTATAAATGATAGGCCTAAAGAGAAGAAATTTATAGTGTGTAAAATGTACCTGTGCTAGCTTTGTGTCCTACAGCATTAATAGAAAATGAGTACTTTTGTGTTTTTGGAATTCTTATAACCATTTTTATGTATGTGTCTCTCTATTCTAAAAAAAGTTTTTGGTGAACGATTTCCAGAGTAAAACTTTTTAATTACTGAACTGAATGACACATTTCTGGTATCAAAATGTCCGGATTATTTCTAAGATTTGCAGTAATCTGTTGGATTTTTTTTTAATTATCAATTTTAAATTATTTTATTTTTTTTTTATATTACGGATAAGGTTGTAGTAACAAAGCAAGTACTTTCAAACAACTTATTATATACCCAATCACAACAACCAATTGACGCCATATTCTATGATGAAAAAGTTTTTTTCACGTTTTAAAAATGTACTTTTTAAATTAAATATAATTCAAAGACTGATAAAAGTATTCTAAAAACTAACAGATGCGTTACTTCATTTTTTTTTATTAATATTTTTTATAAAGTGAGTTAAGTTCAGTGAGCTGTGTTTTGTGAGGATTGCGAAGCAATCCATAAGGTCCTGCGTAAGCAGTTTACGTGGGTAAGTGAGTGATAGCGAGTTGGGAGCGGTGCGGTAGCTCCCTACTTTTTAAATTTTCATTTCCTACTTCTTGTAAAGTCAAGCATATAGAATAATACCGAATTTAGAAAAGACAGTACCGTCTTAAAAGAATATAATCAGTTGAAAATTGGATATTTTTTTGCGTATATGCTGTTTTGTTAGTCTTAATGCTTCTTTTATTCGGTAATCTCTTATTATTCTTCAATCTGTAAAAAAAAAAAAACGAAAGTTTCATCGGTGCACACACACAAGTCAAAAAGAAGTAAAGGTAATTCAGGCGCTGTTTTGGTTTCTCTCAAAAGCTTAGATAAATTGGATTAAGAAAAGAATAAAAACAAATAAAAACGTGAGCCACCTCGCAGGCGTGCTCTCTGTCGATGCAGAAATCTCATAAGTGCTCGAAATTATTAAATGGGATTTTGCATGGTTCAGACTGCCTTGTTGAAAAATTGTCAGCCACTATAACGTTGCTAACGCCTCCATCGATTTGTTTGGAAGAACTTAACAACTTCAATTTACGTTTGCTTTTTCTCGATTTGATGGACTGAAACGTTTCATCAAATTTTTAACTTGAGAAGTAATATTTGTAAACTTTCAAGTCAGAAATTTTAAGTTGCATGAATCATGAATTTTCCTCTGGATGGATATATTTAAATAAAGATTTTTCAACAAATAAGACGTAAACCTAAAGTTCTTAAATTGTATTACTATTATTTTTATTAAAACAATTTGTTAATGAAATCGATCAGATTGTGTAGGAAAGTAGACACCTTTAAGTATAACAAAAAAAAATCAAATAATCTTAGGATTCTGGAATGTATAATAAAAACTAGCAAAATTCTTAAATTTAATGGAATTTTGTTTTAGGCAAAATTTAACTCTAGGGTGTTTTGACTTAAACATGTTTCAGGTGCTATAATAATTTCCAACATAGGCTTTTATAAGTTCAATGCTTCCTGTTCCAAATGTTTCTATTCTAAAATATTTTATCTTCGTTCATATTCAAAGGTACAAAACTCGAAATTACGACAAATTCTGTCTTTTAGTCGTATTCCATGATATCCTAACCTCGCTCATTTTCTACCGAATCAAACGCTATGTCGGATGCTGTTGACTGCAAACCATCTTACCACTCGACTTGCCAAGTTCACCGTGGGCTAAATTGAGTTAGTTAGAAGGGTCTGTCTTTAACGAGACTCGGACAGCAGGCTGCCTGCATTCTATTCTAACCTCCTGGTGTCCCTTTAGAATCTTAACAAAGTTCCAACTCCCATAAAGTGCTGCACGTGAGTTGTGTTTATGCACTTTCCCCAGAACTAAGGAACTTTCAATTTGCTGAACGGCAAATACAGAATGCTTGTAGAATAACGAAGGAGAGAAACTCTAGTTTGAAATATCTAAAAATTCCTTTTATATATAGAGGGATTAGTGTTGAAATTTTTATGAATGTTATGAAGTTGTGATTTCAAAATTTAGAGTATAATAATGTGTGTATGATCAGTGTTTATGATCTTAGACTTAAAATGAAGCAAGCATGATAGCATATACAAAATTTTAGACATGTATAATCAATTTAATAAACTATTTGGTTATAAGTTAACATTGTCGAAATTTAAATTTTAAATAATAAAAATCTCTTAGATATAATGATTCTATCTTAAAATACCATATAATGAATCGATAATTTTTTTAAATTTAGTAAAATTTTCTTTGCAAACATTATTGTGTGTAAGTAAATGTTAAAAGTTTAAAGTGTATAAAATATATGTTTAGCATTTAACAAAAGGGACTGTTTTATTTGGCCATACAGCGAATATGTGGAAATAATTTTAGTAAAATACTTGTGATAGATAAAAAATGTTTGTGTGCTTTACATTAGTAATATGTGTAACTACTACCTAAATTGCAGTTAATGAAAAAAGGCATTATTCTAATTTCTATACCTATTGTGCTTTATCTATAAAATCTGTATCTTGTATCCTATTGTGCTGCAATCTTTTCAAGAAGATCAAATTCAAGCTCATCACATTCATTATTACTCAACTCAAATAGAAAGGAAGGAAATTCGGTTAGAAGGCTTCACATTTGCATATTTTCTATCGCTTGAATGATTCTAAGTATATGTAGTAAAATACCGCTTTTCCGTTAGATGGAACTACTGATAATTATAATGCTGATTTGAGTACATATGTTTGATAAATACACTTTATTTTTATATAAATTGTATTTTATCTTTTGAGAGATATACCTAATAGGAAATGCTAGAATTAATGGTAAAACTTAAATCTTTTACAAAACTGGGGCTAAGAGTAACTTGTTTGTATACCGGAGTAATTAAAGGCATAAAATAAACTTCAGAACTACACCAGGATCAAAACATAACTAAAGTTAACCTTCTTCAAATTTAGTATAGAATGAAAAACTAATATGTACTCTAAAAACTCCTTTTTTTACAAAAACTGTAAAGACGTCCATTCCATAAAGTTGTACAATAACTCCCACTACACCTTAAAATTCTGGTCTCGGCGTCTTTTTGACAGCGAAATTGTCAGCTGAGTGCTCCACCCTGAAAATTCGTGATATCAGAATCCCTTAGGGAAACTCCAGAACTGCAATCCCGAAAGTGGACACATATAAGGGTGTTTAAATGCCATAAATATGCTATAGATGTCAACTGGAGACTCAGTTAAAACACTACTTACATAGGGTATCACGAATAAAACAAAACTATCGTGTCTGGGAACAGTAATGTCTTTTTCACTTTGGAGAGAGAAATATTGCTTTTCAAAAAATAAATGTTGTATGGATGTGACTTTTGTATAGAAGCAACACACATGATAGGTATCCATTAACAACTAATAAAAGAGGAGAAGGAGATATATAAAAATATGAGAGTCATCTCATTTTCTTTTCTTATTCATTTTGCTTCAAAAGTATAGAATGATATAAATGTATTCTATTGAAAATATTATTACATTCTATACGTTATTTTATTCAACATATTTTTCTATTCAATATATTATATTCGATTACTCTTTTTAAATACAATCAAAAATATTGAAATAAATATTGATTTAATATTAAAGAATTTGTAAGTTTTTTTTTGTGAAATTTTTTCTTATGAGAACTTTGAGATACAATATAGGATAAGAAATTTACTCAAGTTACAAATTAATAAATAATGTCAAAATTGATTCATCATTATTAGTTTTGTTAGAAATTCTATTTACTCATTAATTTAATTGATTTATAGTACACTCCAATAAATATAAAAGATATTTTTACTCATAAATTACAATCATGATATTTTTATGGAGCTTTTCTTAGGATATCCAAGTGTGGCACAAGACAAAAACATTATTCACAATCTTGATTCCATGAATCAATTTAGTCCATTTTCGGGATTGAAAAACAATTCCAGAATAATTTACCTAAAACGAAGTAAAAGACATACATAATTTTTATTAGGATGCAATATATTTTGAATAAAAATGTATTCATGACAAAAAACACAACCCAGTCATATTCCAAAAGCGCAACAAATTATTTATTAGACACGAATTTCATCAACGATAACAAAAAGCTGTGATGATAAAGTTAACTCCTTATTTTCATGCCGTAAATAAAATCCAAATAATGAAACTTCTAAAAATAATGGCAAAATATACATGAAGTAGTATAAATCAAGAAAACTGAATATTTCTCCACGAAGATTGTTTGAGAAAACTTAAGATAAATATACACAAAATATATTTATTCCCTAGATATTTTGTGTATTCTATCTATTATGTATAGCCTCAGGTATATTTAATTCGTGTTATCTATCCTTACTTTTCTAACATTCATGCCTGACCAGTTGCATAATTATCATTTATAATTACATTTTAAAATTGCATTTCCCACTGATTTAGATTGAAAGGAAATAAATACACTATTGAGCATCCAGTGAGATAAAACAACAGGGCCGAGAAAAGCGAACCCCTATTCCTTCCCCCGATCTATCGTTTAACTTGACACTTCGGTGGGCTAAATTGCTTAACTCGCTTCAAGAAGGCGATGATAGATTATCGGAATTGTTTGGCACAAGTTGAGGAAAGTGGTTCCTCTTTCTTTCTTGAACCAACAATGGAAGGGAGAAGGAGATAAGGTGGAATCACCTATGTTTTAGTTTATTGGAAAATAAAAAAATATTGACACACCTGTTTCTTTTCTTTATTAAACGTTTTGGGGTCGTGAGTAGAAAAAGATGCAATTCAAATTGGCTGTTAAAATGAACGATATCGTTGAATAAGTGGGGAGATAATTGAACTTTCGAAAGGTGTATTTTTCTCACAGTATATATAATTGATTTGTGTAGTTTAAAAAATGCTGTAACAACGCTGTCTGGGGTATCTTGATGGTCAAAAGTTTTAATTCAAGTTTAATAGATCAGAACTAATTTTTTCATTGGCTTTATATGTTTTGAGGTGGTTTGTTTGATTTTAACTATTTTAATATAATTAAATTTTGCTAATTTTTATTAGCTTCACATTTCTTAAAGTTTTAAAAGAGTCATTTAAAGTTTCAAGGATCTCTCATATAAAAGCCCAGGTCACTCACTGATTCTGGAACGCTCGCACACTATGATGCCATCTCGCAATAATAATCATAATCATCAGAAAAATATAAAAGCCCACGTCACTCACTGACTCGATGCCATCTCGCAATAATCAGAAAAATAAATAAATAAAAGTAATTAAAATTTTAAAATAATATAATAGCTTTTAAATAAATATCTTTCAAGAAAGTTGGTTTACTTAATAAAGGTTAAAAAGTTACTTTTAGGGAAGTTGGTTTCTAATTCAACAATAATAAATTATTAAAGTTAAACTTCTTATTTAATGTATAATTAATAGGAACTTGAAGTAGTAACGAGCGAAGCTCGCATAAAAGGCTAGCCTAGCTGTAAGACCCGGCTTTGCCGGGTCGTAACAGCTAGTAATACTATAAGAACTCATAATGAAAGATGGATGCACTGGTACATGAAAAAAAAAAATAACTGGTAAACAAGATTTTTGAAAAAATTTGATGTAATTCAACTTATTTTGAAAAGGAGTTTCATAAACAAAAAAACTGCGCCCATTACAAAGAAAGCTATTTAAACAATAAGAATATACGAGTATAATTTAATATTCCATAAATATTGTTTGAAAGCTATTTATTCTTGTCAACTAAGCATAAAATATTTTAATGGATTTTATGCCTATGTTATTATCCAAGTGGTCTTTGTTTTACTTTTTAATTTCTGATATCCTGAGATATTGTTAGGTAGTTCAAAATTTATTTAGCCTGAAACAGTTAATGAAGTAAACTAATTACACAAATTATGCTTATATTCCATTTCGTCAGTTTCAAAGTATGTACTTAAATTTTCTGCTTATCATGATTAATTTGTTATTAAGCAGATGTTTATGGTATCTTAAATTATACAAGGAGTTTCTGTAAGTTTTCTGAGTTTCTGCAAGCTTCCTGAATACCTTTCAAGAATTTAGATTTCTTTCAATTTTAATATTTATTTTATTTTATAATAATTTTTAGACTTTACTATAGAGTGGTGCAGAAAGCTTTCATTTTTAGATTTTTGATTCTCTGTAGTCAGGTGTATAACATCAATATAAACTGTAGAAAGCTAATTGTTGATAGAGGTAAATAGCTTTCAATTTCGCAATAAATTTGAAAAGTAATTGAATCTGATTTTTATTTTCTGAACACTCTAAAAATAATATCCAATTTTTCAGTTATGATATTTCCTCTGGGTTATAGTCCAAAAATATTCCTGAATTTTGTTTGTTTGTTTTTGTTGTGCCTGTAAAATTGCTTTTTTTGCAGCTCCTTACGGTTTTGTAAGAAAAATAATATACTCCCTCTCCTTCATTATACTAAACTGATTAGACAGTTAGTTGAGGCGAGTTTTTTTCTTGTGAAACGAGGACGAGCTGCAAGAAAGCAACTTTACGAGCGTTAAACATCCAGGAATATTTTTAACCTAGTGATATTTATTTGACCCATTTTTTTTCATTTGTAAGGCCAATTGTGACATCACAATGGAAGGGGTATGGTCACTGGTCAGTGGTCACTGAAATTTTATAACTTGAGATGAAAAGGATCCCTGTAAATTGTATGAAATAATTCGCAAATGGCCCCTAAATTATTTCCTGTTTAAAAAGCATTTCTTAATTCCTGCAAAATTATTGTATAGTTAGCTTTTGTTTTATTTAATGTTTTACTGAGAAACCAAGCCGTCTCTGGGAGTCTCAAAAAAAAAAGAAAGAGTTTGAGACAGTTAATAATAGTTTACCTTTATAAATGTTAAAAAAGAAGCTTACCTAATTTATTACTCATGCATTTTTTAAGCGAAAACGATACAAGTCATTAATCATGCTCATAAAAAAAGAAAACTTGGTGTTAAGTAAATTTTTACTGCATAAACTTCAACAAAAAAAAATCAATATCCATACCAGACCACAAACATTCTCTTTATGTTTGTTATAAAGCATCTTCCCCATTGTTTCCAGCTGGAAAAAAGAAACAGGCTGTGCTTATACCTTTAATCTCCCTGGACTTCCTGCAGTATTCCCAATCCAATATTGAACTACATTCCAAATTTGGGCGTCCCGATGGTAGCATGTTGAATAATGGCACTTTCTTTCAATAGGGTAATTGACGCTTGGGTAAGTCTTTTATGAAAGTCACGCTATGAAAACGCCCTTTTGCTCCTCTAAGCGATATTGAATTCCCTCGACTGAATGGCTAAGCTTTGGGTGCTTCACGAGAGAAACTGATTTCTACGGCGATAGATTTTTTTTATGGTGGACGATAGAGAAGAAGGTGGGGATTCGTTCTCAGATTCACTTATTTTAGATTTAACGTAGGATTTCTTATTGTCTTTATACCAAGAATTCGAAGCTTAATTTCACGCGGAAGAATGTTATAAATTTAAGTGGTATGGGTACCTCTGTTTCAGATAAGCTATTCGTGCCTTTTTATAGCTGTTCCTTTAAGAGGTGTTTAGTGCTGTCTTACTGGGTTTGATCCGTAAAAACACTGTAAAGTTTTACTGTCGATTTAATAAAGTCAAAGAGAGTGGGATTAATGCTAGTGCCATTCATCAAAAATATCTCCCTGATTTTAACAATAAAATGAAACTAAGACTTCATGGAAAATTTGATTTTAATTTTAAAAAATAGCCATTAACTAGACAAGTTAGATGCTGTTTTGGCATAAAAAATATATGCTGTATTTGTTTTAGAAAATTGAACTTGAAGATTTTCAAAAGTTATTTCAAAATATGCAATCACTAATTAAAATGAAATGATATGCAAACTCACTTAAAAGATTTATTTATTAATAACGATTTTACTTGTTTAAATATGTATTTTATCAAAACTATCTACCTATCATGCTATCAGTAATAATCAGATCAGTAAAATAGTTACCTTTCATTTTTTTTAATTGATAAAGTGGAACTTCGACTGCTATATAGGAAATGCTGGTCTATTCATTTGTTATGATTCTAAATTTCTTAAGCTCGAATTTCTACCAGCGCAGCGGATTAATCCTTGTTTAGGCATAGCACATCTCAATTCATGAAGTTTCTGCTAAGTAATTAGTTAATTTACTAGAGAGTAATTCAATTACATTACAATTAATTTACAGGAGTGACATTTGATGATCAGATCGTATAAAGAGGTAAACATTTGCTGTGGTTTGCTGATGCAGTAAATAATAAATTGTTACAACCGTCTAGATATTTAAATTACACTAATTGGTCATTTATTCGATGTATCAATATTAAATGTAAATAAATTAAATAAACTCCATGATTAAAGCACTATTGGCTTCTAAATTATCGAAGACGAAGCAGTTATTCAAATTCTTTGAAGGCGTTTATTTTTTAGCAGTACATTTTTATGACTAAAAATAAATAAGAATTGTAAAACTAAATTTACCGACACATTTAACACTCTTCTTAAAATATAGAGTAAATGTTTAATTGAAAAGAAAGATTTAACGTCATTAAAGTCTTAAAACTTTTCAAAATATTCAGTTAGGTTAAAGAGTGTAATGCATAGGATAACACTGGTCTACAAAAAAAACCTTTTTTTTTTGGTGGCTGGAATATTAAAGCTGATTTTGTATATATTTGACCTCCTGATTAAGAATATGGCATCCATTTTTGCTCATCAGCTCTAGTTTTTGATATATTTCACTATAAAGTTTTTAAGACTTTTGCTCTACCTTTTATACAATATGGTGATATAAAGATGTCTTAAAATATAAAAAACCAAACTATCTAAGGCTTTTTCTATTCCTTAGGGTCCCAATAGATAGTGTATACAGTTTCATCCCCCTGAGTTAGTTCTAAGGGGTACCTATAGGGCCCTAAAGTTGAAAAAAAGTGGAAAAAATTGTCTTTTTTTCAGAATTTTTTAAAAAATATTTTTGAGTTTTCAAATGTGATAAAACTGGGTAATATATGTTATTTAGAACTTATTTAGACAGAATAAAATAATTTTTACTTTTTAAGTACACCGGAAAAGACCAATTTTCTAATTTTTAGGCGAGAAGTAGGGTCATTTCGCTCAAAAACGCTTAATACCAATAATGATGGTTGAAACGAATAAATTCCGAATTTTTCAGACGTAAGTCCTCAAAAAAGATGTCCTTTGAAGTAAAACTGAAATTTCATTTGATAAAGATCAGTAAAACAATAGAAGCTGCTCCCGAGCTTTCATGCCCTACAATTTGAAAAAAATTGGAAAAAAAATATTTAAAAAAAAAAGGCATTTTTTAATTTGCTAATTGGATAAAATTGACTAATATGTGTTTTAGAAGTTATTCAGGTAGATTAATTGGAGCGACATCCCTGAAACTTTCCCATTTGGCATAGTTTAATCCGTAGAGATAGTAGAGTAGACTTGTCTGAAGCGAGCCAAACTTCGCACGCTCTGCTCTTTCTGGAGAGGCGATATTTACGTTCAATAAACTAACTCACTGATCTTTATCATATGAAATTTTTAGTTTTACATCAAAGGACATCTTTTTTGAGAACTTACTTCTGAAAAATTCGAAAATTATTCGTTTCAACCACCATTATTGGTATTGAGCGTTTTTGAGCGAAATGACCCTACTTCTCTCCTTAAAATTAGAAAATAGGTCTTTTCCGGTGCACTTAAAAAGTAAAAATTATTTTATCCTGTCTAAATAAGTTCTAAATAGCATATATTACCCAGTTTTAACACATGTGAAAACTCAAAAATATTTTTTAAAAAATTCTGAAAAAAAGACAATTTTTTCCACTTTTTTTCAACTTTAGGGCCCTATAGGTACCCCTTAAAACTAACTCAGGGGAATGAAACTGTATACACTATCTATTGGGACCCTATGGAATAGGAAAAGCCTTAGAGAGTTTGGTTTTTTATATTTTAAGACATCTTTATATCGCCATATTGTATAAAAGGTAGAGCAAAAGTCTTAAAAACTTAATTGTGAAATATATCAAAAACTAGAGCTGATGAGCAAAAATGGATGCCCTATTCGTAATCAGGAGGTCAAATATATACAAAATCAGCTTTAATATTCCAGCCACCAAAATGAGTGTTGACCAGTGTAATCAATCGTACAAAGCTACACTATCCACCGTATTAACGCAAAATGGGAGAAAACTGCAAATTTTTCTAATAATCAAGCAAACAATTAGTTAAACCACGTTGTTTTGCTTAAATTTAAACAATTAGTGTTTTTTAAACGTATGAAATAAAAATGAGGGGGTTTTAAAAATATATTTTGGTTTTTAGATAATTTCCTTAATAATTGTTCATAATGTTTTGATTAAGTTATAAAGCAGTCTAATGTTGAAACTTCTCGTATAACGACAATCACCCTTCTTTATAACCGAGTTTTCTCATAACAAACACATTGCTTCCGAGAATAAATGTTGGTAAATCTATCAAATAATAGGTTTAGAATATTTTTTATACTTCTTAACGGATTTATATCTGTTAAAAACAGCATGTCATTCAAACAAAACTATTGTGAATGCGATTCTTAACAGCTCACTGAGATGAAGTTTTTCAACATTCTAATTTTTCTCTCGTTCAAATTACACACCCGAATGCCCCACTCGTCAATAGCCCCTTCCGTTATCGTCCCATTTTCATCATAAACAACGTGTCGTGCGAGGTGCACCCAGACATCGCTCTTTCAATTTATAAATAGTTCCTCTCCCTGCACAGAGGATCTCCCTTTTCTTGTCGCTATCGATTGGAAGAGTCGGTCGTTCCTCCGAAATCCCCACTGATGTGCGAATGGGGAAAAAACGGGCGAGGATTGCGTTGTGCACCGAGGCTCGAAACGCAAGAGTTTTTAGTTGCGAGAAAGAACACACGGCACTGATTTCGTGTTTTCCCCGGGCTCTGTCTGGACTGAGGGGCGATTTGGAGGTTTTTTATTTTTTTGTGATGTTGTTTTTTGATGGAATTCTTTCTGTATGGGTAGTGAAAGAAATGGAATTCGGTTTTCTGAGGGTTGAAGTGGTTGCGAGGGTTTAATAAATGTTGGGGGTTTTGTCTCGTTTTTACTTTTGTTGGGAAATTGTGATTTTTGAAGCGTGGGAGTGGTAGCCTGGGGGAGAGGGAAGATGTGGTCCCTCCCCGTAAATCAAGAAATGATTTCAAGTTTTATAATATTTTACATATTAAGCGAGTTTTCTTTTAATTTTAAATTAAAACGCTAAATTTACTTCTTTAATTAACTTTATCCAATCGAGAACAATATTCTTGAATCCTCGAATTATAATTCTCTCTACGCTTATGTTTGATGGTTTCATCAACTACATGGAACCCTTACATCACAAAAAATACGAGTTCCAACATACAATTAAATGAATTCTTATGTCAAATGTTTAAAAAGAAGATTTAAGCCCGTTCACATGGCCAAACTCGTTTACCTGGATAAGAAAGAAGGGATAAAGGATTATTTGAAGAAATGCCCCGGTGACTGTTGAATAGAATGCATACTCGTTTCACCCGAAGGAAGAGTCACGTGATTAGCGAAATTGTGTGGTCCGTATTGACCATTACGAGTCGGCAATACTGAACTAAATTTATTCGCTTTTCTCAGTTAAAAATATTACAAAAAACTAGGCAAATATCGTTTGAAAAATAAGAAAACTCAAATGAAACAAACTAGTTGAACAAAACAAATTAAAGAAAGGCACTGTCTATTTGGCAGGCAGATATACAACTAAACTCTACTCTTTTTACCCGGAAGATGCCGCAACGGTTCTGATTGGAGCGCCGGGACTGCTACATTACCGCGAGACCTACGGCGCATGTGCCAACTGCCGGTTTTGCCGTCCAAATAGACACTTCCTTAAAGGCAATAAACATAAGAAATGTAAATACTATAAATAAAAGATTTTATATTTTAAATTAACACCATGCTGGAATTAAATAATATTCTAACCTTGATTTTTTCATAATTAAAAATAGCTATAATAAAATTAGAGATAGTTGATTTGAGGAGTTTAACAGTTACCGTGCCGTAGTGCAACCCAAAGAGGCAGTTGAATTAAGGAGCAAAAACAGTATTCATACCATAGTGTAACCCTAAGAGGTAGCTGAATTGAGGAGCTAAAACAGTTTCAAACTAAATAAATAGTAGAATTGAGGAGTCAAACAGTTTCGGACCGTAGTGCAAACCAAATGTGTAGCTGAATTGAGGCAGCTAAGACAGCCTTCCAACCGTTCCACATCTCACCGTCGTAGCTGAATTGAAGAGGAGCTAAAACAGTTTCAAACTAAATAACTAGTAGAATTGAGGAGTCAGACAGTTTCGGACCGTAGTGCAAACCAAATGGGTAGCTGAATTAAAGAGCTCTAAGACAACCTTCCAACCGTACCGTATCTCAACGTCGTAGCTGAATGGAGAAGCTATAAGTACCCGAACCTAAGCTCAGTGCAAGATTGCAGTTAATTTGAAATTTGAGGAAGAATCAATCAGTATGTAGTAACAGATTGAAGACTATCAGATAATATTTTGTGGGGGCCATAATGTTTCCTATCCTAAATCAAACCTGGTGCCTATGAAAGGGTTGCATTTGCATAACAATTTTCTAATTCTACTTTGTTAGTTGTGAACAAGAGTCCTGATTGGTTGTCATGTGATACACGTGACAACCGCCCTAGCAACAGGTGCGTTGTCCTCCAGCAGTTAAAAGAAAATAACTGGTTAAGATGTCATGTGATGCGAATGCTTCTATTAGACCGGGAGCCAGCAACAAATTTTGTCATCCATTTCCTCTCAAGCGATATTTGGTGGAAAATTTCAAGGAGTTGTATCATAAAGCCTGGTGAGCGTCAGCTGCTTGTCCGTGGATGGGTTGAGCGGTGGGAGCCCCCAAACAAAAAAAAATTAAAATTTTCAGTCATTTCCTCCCGGCTAGAACTTTGATACATTATAGTAGACCCAATATCTAGAAGAAAAAAATTATTCGTCAGCTGGCTGTAGAGCGGTGGAATAGACGTCAGCTGGTCGTTTTAACATTTGGAGAGTCTTCCTCAAAGATTCTTATCAATAGAGCATTCGCACTTGACGATGCGGATAGGCGTGGAGGACAGAGGCAACAACGTTGCTAAGGCTGTTGTTCACCCGTTGCTACAGAGGTTGTTAGGGGCGGAGTCTTGTGATTGCAAATGCTCCAATAGAAGCATTCACACATGACATCACCCTTAACGACGTGTGGAGGCGTGGAGGACAGGCAGCAACGTTGCTAAGGTCCGGGTCATGTGATTGAAAATGCTCTATGAATGCAGCGGTTGGGTTTCCACAATACCTTCAAGTTATCGCTAGTTTCATTGATAAAAATCTTTGAGGAAGACGCTCCAAATGTAAAAAAATGGGTGACAAAATATGTTGCTGGCTCCCGGTCTATATTGGGGCATTTACAATAACTTGACACGAAGGTTTGTAGAGAGAGAAGGTTGGCTCATCCGTGACGTCACCCAATGGGAAGAGGGGTCTCTGCCAATGGCAATGCTCGTACAGCGGTACCTACAAACCTTGACTTGACACCACACCTAACAACAGTTAATTTTGGTTTGGTTTGGTTTTTTGGTTACATATATTTTCCGGTATGTGTGCTTGATCTCAAGGATCCGCTTATACACCTTCGTCAAGTAAGACAGACACAACAGAATTTTTACTGGCACAAAGAAGGAAAATACACCCAGGGGCGAGGTGAGAATCGAACTCACGACGGAGCAGTGCGCAGACTGCTGGCGTGAAAGGCAGAGGAGCAAACCGAACAGGCCATCCCGTCCCCAACAGTTAATTTTACCAGTATGTTTTGTAAACGGCACTGTCTATTTTGCGGGCAGATATACAGCTAAATTCTACTCTTATTTACCCGGCATTTGCCTGGCAACGGTTCTGATTGGAGCGCCGGGACTGCTACGTCACCGCGAGACCTACGGCGCATGCGTCAACTGCCGGTTTTGCCGTCCAAATAGACACTTCTTTTGTAAATATGCACTAGTATTCATGGAAGTGGGAAGATAGGGAAGTGCCGTAGTGTATCCTTCACTATAGAGCATTCGCACATAACGTCACTTGGAGGACAAAAACAACGTTGCTAAGGCTGTTGTTAGGGGCTGGAAATAGAAGCAACCAATAGAAGCATTCGCACATGACATCACTGGAGGATAAAAACAACGTTGCTAAGGCCGTTGTTAGGTAAAGTCATGTGATTGAATATGCTCTATTGATTTCCCTTCCGCCAAAGATCGCGACAGTAGAGAGAGCCGCATGTGCCTCAAGCTTTCGATTGAGTTGATCATAGAGGGTAGAGGTCGATGGGTTGAGACATATGCTTGCTCACTGAAAGCTACTTTGACTTAGTTTTTTGCATGGTTTTCGATAGAGCATTTTCAATCACATGACTCGGACTTAACAACGGCCTTAGCAACGTTTTTTTGTCCTCCAGTGACGTCATGTGCGAATGCTTCTATTTCCCGTACCTAACAACAGCCTTAGCAACGTTGTTTTTGTCCTCCACGTCGTCAAGTGTGACGTCATGTGCAAATGCTCTATCAAACAGCTGAAAACGTAAGACATTCGGAATGGCTAAAATGCTCAGGGATTAGGTAAAAGGAAAAACCAACCGACGTGTACTTAAAATTTTACCTGAACCGCATTTTCTATCACTCTTGTTCACTTTATCAGCCGGTTTATATCTCTGAATCGGGAATCAGGGCGACGAAGCGGCCCTAGTGAGCAAGTATAATGTCTCTAAACCTTCACTACTTGACGCGCAAGTGAAACGTCGCGAACTTTGGCGGATGGGAATCCTTACCAAGGCATTTCCCTATCTTCCTACACCTTATTCCTATATTATATTTATTTGAAAGAATCGATCGACCCGTTTAAACCAGGATGTCTACCTCATATAAGAAAATTTCATTAAAAATCCATACTTTGAAAATAATTTTGAAAAAAAAAACTTACAAAGAAAACTTTACTTTATAAAAATATATATAACGCACTAATTCAAGAATGTTTTGAATATAAATTATACGAGATACCTTTTTCTCAATAAATCAATTCATATAATTTTACTGATATTTTTGCTCGAAAGATTCGTAATTTTTCCCCATTGGAAAGATAAAACGGCAAAATTATAGGCTATGAATTCAAATTTGTGCAACATACCTGGTTTAAACAAATCGATCTCTATAGAAAAAAAAATGAAGCCACACCTCCGAGGGGTCTCTGCCCTCGGTCCTGCCGTCTTTTATTAATACGATATTGTACAATTGATACGATAAAGCAAATAGTTTTCATCCAAATAGAAGATACATACAACTGCATGTTTATACTTGTTGTCCCTTTTTGCAACTAAAGACCAAATCACAAAATATGTTGAGGTTATATTGATGTATTAGGGTCGACTAAATTAATAAATCATTAAGTCTAATGAAAAAGAATACCTAAAATTTGTGCAAAAAGCTAATTTTTTTTGCACTCTTCATCAAGCCTCATAGGCCACTACAGCACTCTTATCAAAAGCTCCAGAAGCTCATGCTTAAAGTAGAAACAAATAATACTTTTCGAATTTTTTTCTTCGATATAGTTAAGGCCTAATTACTTAATTCCATGTATTTCCTATCACGCTCCTGCTAGTCTCGTTGGAGGTTTTATGAGCTTGTACTCAATTGATGCTTTGGGAGCTCCAAAGTGAACAAATATGCAGTAACGAATATATAAACACGAATTTATAATTCCGATTAGCTCCTATTCTTTACAGAATACGATATTGGTCAATGGTTGCATCATGGGATCCCAAAAAGACTATTATAATATAAAATTATCTTTACCCAACGTAATTAGAAGAAAACTGTCGTTGTTCATTAAACTTTTTACTGTATCGGTTTCACTTCAGTAATCCAGTCTCTGAAATAAAGAAAATATATTCAAAATGTTGTAAATACACTAGTACTCATCCTTCATATCCGTGCACTTATCTAACTAATGGAAAATGATAGGTGAGCACGAAAAATACAGGTGAGTAAAGGATGAATGCATGGGGAAGGAAGTAAAGGATAAATGCATGGGGAAGAGGGATGAAACTCTCATCCATTGCACTCCTTACATTACATACTCATCTCCCACATTCATTCACAACTTCCATCCACTGCAGTCGTACTTCTTACGTACTCAGCCATCATCCTCATGCATTGATTCATCTTCTACATGTTCTCATCCATCGTCTTCCTGCATTTAATCATAATCTCCATGCTCTCATCCATAATTTTTATGCAATCATCAAGCACTGCAATACGCATGCACAATCCCTTGCACTTATCAGATTGCAGGGGGTATTAGATGAGTGCAGTGCATGATGATGTATGAGCGCATGGGGGGGGGGGAGTTTTAGTGCCTGATGATGAATGGATGAGTTAAGTAAGGTAAGTAAGGGTGATGGATAGAGAATGATGTTGATAGAGATGAACGAGTGAGTGTATGATGTGACGTGTGACTGATGATGATGAACGAGTGAGTGTATGGGGGATGGATGAAGAATCCGTACGGAAGAGGGATGATTATACACATCAATGGTGGTGTATGAGTATGCCTATGGGGGATGAAAGAATACATGAAAATGTTTGATGAACGCATTGTAGTGGAAGATGAGTGAAGGGATCGAGGACTCATTCACTAGTCCCATAAACTTTTCATCCTTTTATGTTCTATTATTATTATTAATTATTATTTCATCTCTTTTTACTCATCCATGAACTCAAGGAATTCTTCCACATCTTCCAAGCACTTACTCGCCCATCACCGAATCCTATATTCTCCCATTTTACCATGGGTTATTACTCACATCCGGTCCACTCATACATCCTTCCCATGCCCTAATTAATCATTCTTATGCATGCATGCACCGCTACAATGCAATCATCCTTTAACTTTATGAAATCATCTTCATCCATTCATCATCTATGTTCTCAGCCATCATGTCTATGTACTAGGGTGGTCCTCATTCTTTAAGTTCGGAAATCTTTATGCGACGACCCCCAAATTGTTCCATCATACAAATAAATGATTTCGCCAAAATTTTAGCTCAATCAAAAAATTTTAACCCGTGCCGCAAAAGCCTTAAAGTTTAAAAAAAATACTGATTTTTTTACAAAACATTAAAAAAAACAAAGATGATTCTTGATTTTTTTTATGAAAATCTAATATAGTTATAGTTATAATGTTCCAGATTCCATTCTTCTCTCACCCCTCTTTCGGTAGTAAAAAGTTTTAAAAGTAAAAGTAACTCTTGTAAAGTTGTTTTTCTTGCATTTTAAAACAGCTAATAACTCAAACTATACAACTTTAAAGCCTGAAATTAGTGCCATTTTGAATTTAATTTTATTATCTTTGATTTGATGTGCAACATAACTGCCTTTCTTAATTTTTTTTTCAAAATTAAAAAATGGGAAAAAAATTAAATAAAAAAAATTCTGAAAAACAATTTCATCAAGTAAATTTAAAGTTTTTCAACTCCCAAAATAAACATTTCTGCCAAATTTCAAGTTGAAAATAAAATTTGATCATGTTGAAAAAAATAAAATTTTTCGAAATTTTGGCCAGTCCCTAAACATTCCGTGTAATTTAACAAAAAAACCGATTCACTCATGGGGAATTCAAAAACTCCCTTGAGGGGGTTCATACGATTTGTACCATGCAAAAAAATTCACTTAAATTTCAGAAAATACAACTATTAGCCGATTCGGTATAAAATCTTACAGTTTCCAACTTAATTCAATGTGCCTATTTCACCTGAATTTTCCTTAGAGTTACGTTTTTTACGTAATTTTTCCCTTCCAACATGTCAAATCAAAGTAAATTAAAAGTGTTTGAAGATAAAAGAATAAAATCAAATCATAATTCTAAATAATAATAGGTTGACTCAATATTCAAACTTATACTTAAGTAACAAATGAATTCGCTAGTAAGATTTTGTACCGAATCGGCTAATAGTTGTATTTTCTGAAATTTAAGTGAATTTTTTTGCATGGTACAAATCGTATGAACACCCTCAAGGGAGTTTTTGAATTCCCCATGAGTGAATCGCTTTTTTTGTTAAATTAAATATTAAGGGACTTGCCAAAATTTCGAAAATTTGTATTTTTTTCTACATGATCAAATTTTATTTTCAACTTGAAATTTGGCAGAAATGTTTATTTTGGGAGTTGGGAAAACTTAAAATTTACTTAATAAATTTTTTTTTCAGATATTTTTTTTATTTAATTGTTTCCCCATTTTTTTAATTTTGAAAATTTCTTTTTAAGAAAGGCAGTTATGTTTCACATAAAATCAAAGATAATAAAACTACATTCAAAATGGCCCTAATTTCAGGTTTTTAAGTTGCATAGTTCTAGAATTATTAACTGTTTTAAAATGCAGGAAAAACAACTTCACAAGAGTTATTTTTATTTTTAAAAATTTTTACTACCGAAAGAGGGGTGATAGAAGAATGGAATCTGGGACATTATAACAAAAACTATATTAGATTTTCCTCAAAAAATCCATAAGAATATGGGAGGGTTTAATCTTTGGTTGTTTTGATGTTTTGTAAAAAAATTTTAAAAACTTCAAAGCTATTGCGGTACGTGTTATTACACTGCGACACATAATTATAGGTCCACATAAATTTTTCTTAAAAATCAAACATAAACGGAATTTCTTGATACTCTGATACTACTAATTTTATTTCTTGATACTATACTTGATTGATTCTATTTCTTGATACTACTAATTGATTTTTAACAACATTTAAATAAAAAGCACGGTGAAATTTCCAAAATTTTATCTAAATCAAGAGTTGGGCTGTCAAAAATGAAAATTATCTTGAAATACACTGTCTCATAATTATAGGTCCCTTAACAATAAATACTTATTGAATGGCTATTTTTGCAGATAACATCAAAAATTATCTCCCCCGTGATTTTAGAAAGGGTTTTCAGTGTTTATAATTTAAAAATTTTCAATTTTGATACAATTAATTTTTTAAAATCCAGCGCAGTAGAGTAAGTTAAGTTTTTTCCATATATTTGTCCAACTAAGGGTCCCCAAATTTTTTCTTCGGGTTTAGGTCTGGGGAGTAGGTTGGCCAGTCCACTACATCAATTTAATAAGCAGTTAACTATTTTCTGGTACTGTTATTGCTATGAACAGTGGTATTGCGTTATTGATAACAATGTTTAAAGCGACAAAATCTTCTCATATATGGCAATAGATCCTCTTTAAGGACTCTCTGGTGTGCGATACTATATATTCTACCCAACATGGATGCTAGAATATTAGTTTCATCTGTACAAAATGCCCCAAACACTTTTCGAGTACCTCCTTAAAGTTTTCTTAAAGGAAAAAAAATCCTCTTTTTTCAATTCCATAGCAGGAATGAATTAAATCCTTCAGAACCATCCAGTTTAAGTTTTTCTCACAACTTAAGACAATTTTTAACCAAAAAATTCTTATAGTTTGAAAAAAGTTTAAGAATAAGTATAGAAAAATGATGATGAAAAAATACCATTTTTGCATCATTTTGTTTGTAAGTTTTTTAGAGCAAATTCGATTCTACACTAATATGAACTAACATGAACATAATTGAAATATAGGGCTACCTTTAATCTATCTCTAACCAATGTGATAGCTTGACTTTATAACATATATGACAGTTTTTTGTACACTTTCAGCTCATTTTACTTCCCAATCTAGTTCAGATTTAGAGAAGAATTCGATGTTTCGTGAATAATTCAGCACTTATTTTGTAAAGATAGTTTAGAAAGATGTCTAGTGTGTTTATTTGTTCCTAATTTTACCTTAATTTGAAAAAAATATATAATAATTTTATGAAATTGCCCTATTTTAGGATATTTTTACATATTTGCCTTTTTTGCTGTTACAGTAAAATTCCATTAAACCTTTTTCGCTTTCTGATAGTTATAAACAATGTGGCATAGCTCCTACTAACCATTAAAATTGACCAACACTGTTTCCCATGCAGCCATTCTGACAAGAAAACTTAAAGTGGACCTATAATTATGTGTCGCTTAAAATACGCTGTTAATACACACTCCCTTCATGTTTGCCACTGCGTATGCGCGTCATTGGGTTATTTTGCACACTTGTATATCTGAAGAGACAAGTCCTTTCATATGGTGCAAACAACCATCATCAAACTTAACTTCAACTTCAAAATTTCAAAAAAATTAGGGTGGACCTATAATTCTGTGTCGGAGTGTATTATCCGAATGAGCTTAAATTTTGCATACATTATTATTTTCTACAGTGACACAAAACTAGGGGGCGTCACTAAGGGAATTCAACCCAAAAAATTTTACCATACAAATAAGGACCATCCTACTATGCACTCATTCATAATTTTTATGCAATCATCAAGGATTTCGATGCACTCATCCAATCCTCCATGCACTCATCATCAAACCCCATGGACTCGTCCATCAGAGTGCAGGGGGTAATACACTGGTGGTCAAAATTAAGAGAACATGAACATTTGTTAGATTTTCTCCAGATCTACTGGACAGATTTCGATGAAATTTAGTATGAACCTAGATTGATATAAAACCCAAAAAATAATTATTCAAAAATCATCCTACACACGCATGCGCGTGAGTAACAATAGCCAGAGTTGAAGGGTATGAAATATCGGTTCCAGAATCAAGCAAAAAAAGGTTTTTTTTAGGGGGTATGATCCCCTCTTACTGACAAGCAGGCCTTCTTGAGTGATTTTACACCGTTAAATAGGCAGATAATAATTTTTCTTGTTCATAAATCCTTGTTTCTCAGAAACGCTGTTTTGAGGTCCTCAAGGGTGTTGGAAGGGGGTAGCGAAATGCAATTGTCTTATCTAGAGCCCCCTATAAATGTTCTAAAGGGTTTAGGTCTAAAAATCTGGCTACCCAATCCATATGGCGAATAACTTCAATTTTAAGGAAAATTGACAACCTTTTGAGCTCCATTAAGTTAAGGATTTCCGTCCAATAAAGGGAAATTAAGACGGACAAGATCCCTGAAAAGGTGAAGATATCCAAGATGTTGAAACAATACCTAAAACTTCCAAGGCTTACTCTTTAAAGGACATGAAGGGATTTACATCCTGCTAAGGATGCAGAAATCGTCATAAATCAGGCACGGCTCAAGGTTTGAAAATTCTCCTCCCTTTTAAGTCTCATATCAGTTTAAACACTGATTTTCGATGTAATCTCATATGGGGAGAACCAGAAATCCATTACCAGTCCTCCAATATTGGCTAAATCAACCTTTATGGCATCAGAGATTTGATGGTCTGAGCAGGAATGTTTGAAAGTATTTTCAAACTCCCTATGGCTCTCAAAAGAGGGAAATGACAGTTTCAGGTAATGTGCTGACATCTTGGAGACCTTTATTCACCTTTTTAGGGATCTTGTCTGCCTTTATTTCCCTTTATTGGACGGAAATCCTTAACTTAATGAAGCTCAAAAGGTTGTAAATTTTGCTTAAAATTGAAGTTATTCGCCATATGGATTGGGTAGCCAGATTTTTAGACTTAAACCCTTAACCCGGGAGCAGTCGCACCTATGAAACGAACGCGGGAACTCGCGGGTGGGTATCTCACACCCAGGTAGTGATTCTCGCGCTTTAACACAAAACCTGCTTGGTTTTACAAATAATAGTATTTAAATAAGACACAAAACAATAAACTAGCATTAGTGCAATTTAAAATAAGTTACTTACAATTATTTTAGCATTCTTTACAAAGTGGAGTTATGTGCTCCATACAGATTGGCAGAGTTCACAGCAGTGTTTTGTTTTAATGTCCTTTTTATTCCCACAATCTGCACATCTTTTGTATCCTGTTTTTAATCTTTTGGCTTTGTTGCCTTCTTCTGAGGTACCTTCTGTAGATGTATCAAAGGCATTTTTTCAATTAATATTTTTTTGCTTTGTGGGTACTCTTCTATAAGTTGTCCTCGTTTCCCGGAAACCGCACATTCCTAAATCCTTATCTTATCTTCCTATGTGACCTTGAACTCAGCTACTCAGTGTCCCACACATTTTGAAAGAAAGGGGTGAGAGCTGTGCAACTTAGAATGCGCGCCTGGGTATGAGATACCCAGCGCGACTGCTCCCGGGTTAAGAGTAGGTATAGGGGGCTCTAGATAAAGCAATTGCATTTTACCACCCCCTCCAAAATCCCTTGAGGACCTAAAAACAGCTTTTCTGAGAAACAAGGATTTATGAATAGGAAAACTTATTATCTGCCTATTTAACAGTGTAAAATCCCTTGAGAAGGCCTGCATGTCAGTAGGAGGGGATCATACCCCCTATAAACCCACTTTTTTGCTTGATTCTGGAACCGGTATTTCATACCCTTCAACTCTGACGATTCTTACTCACGCGCATGCGTGTGTATGATGATTTTTGAATAATTATTTTTTGGGTTTTATATCAACCTATGATGTTCATACCAAATTTCATCCAAATCTGTCCAGTAGATCTGGAGAAAATCGAGCAAATGTTCATTTGAACTCCAGTGTAGATGAACGCACTTGGGGCAATGGATGAGCACTTGGGAAATAAATCAGAGTATGATGAATAAGTGTGGTGGATGAGTGCATGATGAATGGATGAGTGCTTAATGAATGAATTAGGATGATGGTTAAATGCGTGGATGAGTTTCAGGAGAATTATGGATGAGAGCATGGTGTTTTGGAAAAGTGCATGATGACGAATAAGTAAATAAATGAATAAGGTGAGTAAAGGGGGTGATGGATGAATGCCACGGGGTATTGGATGAGTTTCAGACACCTATTCTAAACATTCATCCCCACTCCAGACGTTTATCATCCACATTCACCATCCCCATGCACTCATCCTCCATCCCCACGCACTGAATCATCATCATATTCTTATGCATCATCTCTATACACATAATTTACCAGCACTCATTCATCGTCCTAATACAGTGTGATCCACCATCCTCATGCACTGCACTCATTTATCAGCTCCATGCACTGGGGAGGGAGTGGTAAAGAGGAAGATAAAAGAAAAAATAAAGCAGAGAATGAAAGCGAAAGGGTTAGAGAAGACATGATAATAAAGTGGATGAAACAATGCAGACGATGGGATAAGGATGTTGAGAGGGACAAAAAGGATGAAAGAATATAGACGACCGATGGCAGAGTTGAGAGAAGCCACATATAGAGGATGATAATGAAAATGATGAGAAATATAGAGACAGAGAATGATAAGAGCGATGAGAGTATGAGATGAAGAGGAAGGAATGTAGATAGTAAAAAGGATTCAGGATTCCATTCCGATTTATGGGAAACAAATTTTAAAAACTGTAATGAAATTGTTAATAAATAAAATAAAATTGTAAGTACAATGGTAAAACTATAATCTAATAACGTATCGGTATTAGCTAGAGTTAAGGAAAATTGACAAATACCTATTATGCAAAATGGGAAATTCTTTTGTTCCCAACCGGTGATTCGCGGACCATAGTTGATCTGTGAGGGTCTTGGAAGTAGTCCGTGAAAAGTGGCCTAGTAGCATACAAAAAAATTCCAATGAACAGAAATTTAAGCACATTGAACGAGAAAGGATTGAATGGAGAATTGCAGCATATCTTAAAATTCAAAGTTTTCAATTTTAACTAATTGAAAATTATCTCCTGAATCCAAAAATACGCTTGGGTTTTCTCACAAAAAATTTCTTAATTAATTTTGAGATATTTTATTACAGAAAAACGTGAAACAATTTGACGTCAAGCGGGCCTCTCGGAAATGAGAGATGGAAACAAATTAGTTGTGAAAAATAGTGAAAACAAACAAACAAACAAAAATAAAAACTGGAGCGCAATGGTTTTCAAAGCGAAATTATTGTAAACAAGCTCGCATGACGTTGCAATCTGTTACAGTTCATAACTGTAACAAAACTATAAATAACTTCAAAGTTAGCACTTTGAAAGATATATTAAAATGTTCTCTGGAGGTTTTAAGCCATTCCGAATAGGACATTAAGAAAAATTAACTGCAATTGTCCATTATAGTCAGCTCTTATTCAGCTGTTTAAATTTGTGAAGATAACAGTCACCACTAAATTGCATACAATACTTTTTACTATTACTATCTAGGGTGTTCTAAAAGTCCCTTTCACGGTTTTTATTTGGAAACAACGTCTCCTAAGGTCATGGAAGTAAGGTATACCCCAATAAGCTACCATGCACGAATCCATTGAGATGACTTACAGCGCCCGTAGCGGCAAAATAAAAAAAATTAAATTAATTAAAAATCTGAAGGAAATAGAGCGAAAACTTCACTACGATTGCCAATATTATAAAAAACCCACTGGAAAAATTTTCAAAAAGATGTGAATATTCGTGGAAATATTATCATGTGAAAATAGCATTTTTTCAGGCCTGAAAAAGAAAAAGTTCGCAAATTTGCAAGTTACCTAGGGGTTAGACCTTACTTCCATCACCCTAACAAACGTTGTTTCCAAATTAAAGCCGTGAGGTGAGAGGGATTTTTGAAACACTTAAAGCATACACCTTAAAAATTACTATCTCTGAGTTAAATTAAAAAATTTTCAAAGTTATGTTTCAGAATATCATCATATAAATTTTCAAGCTTAATTAGGGAAAAATGAACTTTCATCTTCCAATTTTGCGAGGGTGAAGGATTTAATGCAGAGCTGGTAAAGTTAACGAAAAGAGACTGAAATTGGAGAACAAAAAGCGATAACGAAATGATTTCTCTGAAATCAGCTGAATTAAAAAAGACGAGTTGTGAAACCGAGGTTTTTTTCGGAGAATAAAATTCTCAGGAAAGTTGAGAACGAAAATGACTACTTGTTTTTTGAGAACAAAATCCGAAAAACGAAAATGGAAATTCGAGATAATTTTTTCTCCTCATTTCGTTCTCCATATATAGAAAAAAAATAATTTACAGAAAAACGTTCTCATATTTTTGTTCTTGTAGGGGAGATGGGGATACATGCGTACATGGGGATCCAACCCACATATCTATGTTAAAGCAATTTAAAAATCTGAAAAAATATCAGAAGGTGGCTGTATTAGTAACATCTTTTGCCTGAATTTTCAGAGCAAATATTGGAAGCTTTAGTGTTTGAAAATCGCATACTTTGGAAGGTGCAAAGTAAAATTTCTTCTCCTTTTATTCGTGTGAAAATCTAATCAAGAAAATTTTTAAGGTAGAGAATTTGCCTTGTATTCTACTTGTGGAATCAATAAAGTTAAGTCCAAAAAAGTTTAGTTTCCCAAATTCAATTATAAATATGAGTACATATGGGGTGGGGTTTCAATTGAACACAAAAAGTTGGGGCACATTTGGACAGTTCATAAGTCTCCTCTAGCTCCTTTTATTGATTTTGAACTCATTTTTAGACTTGAAATATAGTAATTTAAGTTGTTTTAAATTTAATTAGTCAAATTATTTCTAATATTAAACTTAAAATTAAAATCTTCTAGAATTTCCCTAGTTTTAATTTATATGTGCCGTTGATTTCAAAAGCTTAAAAGTGGTTTAAGTAAAACAAAATTCAAAAATTAGTTTGATGGGTATTTTGACTAATATTAATATGAACTAAGATAATCCGTTGGAATTTTCAAGAAAAATTATTTAATTAAAATTTTATTTCTTACGTTAACGAAATCACACAATTATTCATTTTGAAAGTAGTATAAGTCCAATGGAAGTATTTTATCACTTTTTTTATCAAACCAAACAATCATTTGAAAATAAATTGAAATTTAACTTTATTTACAAAAATAATTTCATTTTACGATTTGTTTTCGTACTTTAATGCTAAAATAAGTATTGACAAATATTTGACCAGTTGAAAGATATTTTGTTTAATAGTATTATTGGTATATAATTGAAAGATATTTTGTTTAACTATATTATTAGTAAAATTTCAAGATATTTTGTTTAAAATAATATTAGTACAATTTTAAACTAAGTGTTTATTTGATTTAAGAAATACATTAATGATTTGTTTCTTCCTATAAATTTTTACATATCTAATTTGAATCATAATTTGATTTATTCTCTAAGTTAATTTAAAGCTATGCAGTAAAAACTATCAGTTAATAAATTAATAGCTTTATAGGGTTTGATTTTAAAAATTTAGTTAGAACATAAAGTAGATAAGACTGAAAGGAAAATCTTTATAAAAAATTATTTATTTACCGTGATATCTTACTAAAATTATCAAAATAATCAATTTGAGGAGATGGGTATAAAGGTGCTAGCAAACTCACTTTCCTTAAAAACTACAATAACTGTTCAAATGTACCCCCTCTTCCCTATATGACTGTAGGGGGATAGTGTATGAGGGCCATTCTCTGCAAAACGCAAAAAAAAAACAATGTTGCAGGGAGTTTTTACCTTTATTTCATAAAAATATTAATAATTTTTCAGCTTAATTTATAGTAATAGTGCTCATCTTAACGTTTCGAAAAGTTTTTTTCGGGATAAAAATATTAAAAAAAAAAAATAATAAATAAAAAATATTAAATACGAGTTTAAAAGCATAAAAATTCATTGCTTTTGTCTGTCTCACTAGAGTGTTTTCAGGTGACGTCACAACCGGTTATTTTCTTTTAACTGTGTACCTACTGTAGGGCTTTTAACTGTTGCTAAGGCCGTTGTTTATCTGTTGCTAAGACGTTTTTTTGAAATGGGATCACGTGATTGCAAATGCTCCAATAGAAGAATTCCACGGCTAGTCATTTTCTGTAACTGTTAACCTCTGTAGGGCAAAAAATTGTAACATCTTCGGTTGCTAAGGCCGTTGTTAGGTCCGAGTCATGTGATTGAAAATGCTCTCTTGAACGTTTTACTAGTACATTTACATGATTTTATAAATCAGGGGTGATTTTATAAATCTTCCAAGTGCTCGTGGGCCACAATCGAAAGCGCAAGTTGAGTGGTGGGCAGCAAAGCAATTATTATTATTTATTTGTTATCCTACTATATTTCCAAAAATTTCAGAGGATACATAAATTTTTGACCCTGCATATTAAATTGAGGAGACTGGGGTTAGTTGGCTTTCTGCCTTTATTTTTTTTCCACAGAGGAGCCAGAGAACTGTAATTTTGATGGTAGATAAAGTTCATACAAATACAACCACCAAAATTCCATTCTGTTTCGACGAAGCTTTACGAAGGAACCAATTTGTTTTCTCACTGATGAGTTAACTTTTTTAGCCTTAGTATTTTTAGTCTGGTGAACTCGTAAATTGAATTAAAGCATTTTGAATTCAATTCTGCATTACTGAATCCCCTACTGAAATTGCATAAAAGTGGCGTGTCTTCCCCCCGGAAGAGTTGTAATTCATTGTAAATTTCCATAAAAATAGTATTTGACCTCTTTTTTGGACACTACATTTTAACCCTCTTATTAGTGAGATTAAGGTTCATTTAAGCCCCATAACCCCTTCCTATACTTTCAGGGTGAATTTCAACGTATACTGCCTCTTTCCAGAAACCTCAAAACTTTTAATTTTTCCACCATAAAAAGGGACGAAAGCTACTCCATTAGCTAAGAGGTAAATAGGGAGGTTCGGGGGTCCTCCCCCTAAAAATATTTGAATTTTAGTATGCTAAAAAGTGTTGTGAAGGTACTTTTGGAAGCATTTTCAGGGGGCTTCGCACGCGGCCTGTCAGTTGGAAATCCTGTTTTCAATTTTAAATTAATATATTTTGAAACTTATATTCCCTGTTTAGATGCGGTCTAGATATCCGGGAAAATTTGACCAATTACATTTCCCGTGAAAATTTACAAATTTATCCTAAAACAGTTTTGTCCCACAACGGAGCGTCATGTCTTTGGAAACTCTGTTTTTCCGCGGTCCACTTAAATTACTAAAAAACCTTTATAAAGTAAAGTTTACAGCGCGACTAAATTAAGCTTATAAGGTAGCAGCTAAAACATCACCCTGGACTAAAAAAAAAAGACATAACTGTAATATTTTGAGTTTTCCATTTCTAAGGATATGATGGAAAATGTTTTATTCCCAATGTAAAACGTTTGTTTAAAAAAACTCAACATCAAAATAACTAAATTCAAAACCTTTATTTTTTCTTATATTTAAAATTTTGCGTTTTGCGGAGGAGGACCCTTAAATGTATGCAATATGATTGTATTAAATGTACGTAGATGGTGTAAGTGTGGTAAGGGTTGGTGTGTAATTGTTAAGGGCAAATTGATTAATCGGGCATTATTAATAATGCCCGAAGTGGAGGCGGGCAAAGTGATAAATTTCATTCATAAATTCCATTGAATTTATCACATTGCCCGGGCATTATTAATAATGTCCGGATTTATCACATTGCCAGTAACATAACCATCATGTACTCATACAAAACCCCGATGCACACACTACATCAGGAGTGACCAACCTTTTTCGGAAGCGTGCGACAATTTAGGAAACAAAAATTATGCGTGTGCCAATTCCACTTTTTTCCAATATACCAAAAGAAGTAAGGTAAAAAAGAGGGGAAAGTATAGAGAATGGAGAAATTCGTGACCTTGATGTGTATATCGTCGGTGAAGAACTGATACCTCGTAAACGACAACCTGAATGAGCTTTACTTTGGCAAGTGATTTTCGCCACGGCGATTTTTGGCGCAGAAGGAAGTTGCGGCAAATTCAAAGTTCTTGAAAGCTATCTAGAAACTTGGAATTTGAGAAAAAAAAGTGATGAAAAGATTTGGGATCGGGGGGGACAATATCAGTTTTGAGAATGAACTTTTGAAGTTTAAATTAACTGCGTAGATCGTAACGTTACCTCTAAAAAGTTTTGTCAGCCTAATGGAATTTAGGGATTCAGATCGACCGATCTGTTTCATTTTTTGATTTCACTTAATTACTTACTAATGAAACTACGTATTCAGTACGACATGAAGCAAACTGTTACAATCCTCGAGTGTAAAATAAAATTTTCATTGGATTAAAAACCCAACAGTATAGGTTGGATTTCGAACCATGCGATTTTCATTTATCCTAATCCCAGCTCTTCGCTTGATCCAACTGCCCTTTCACCTTTGAAGTCTCGACAATGGAGACTTTATAAATCATTTTTAAAACATTGATTAATGAATTGGACGACTTTGTAAAATAACCCAGTAAGAGAAAAAATTTTACATTTAGCTTCTCCGAAATTCAGATCGTCCAGATCTTTTTATCTAAAACAAATTTCTGTCCCTTTTAATAAAGGAGCTCTAACAAAAAGAATTCAAAGCTTTGACCAGTATTCCTAAATATTGCAAATCCTCGATTATCTGGTTTTTACATAAAACTATCGAATCATCCAAAACAGAAAGAAAAAACATTTGGCCCTTTAGAGTTTAAAATTAAAATTTCTTGTTGAAGATACCGATTTGTCTGAATTTTAAAATAACTCTTCGATTTAGACCTAGGAGCTCAAGAAACTATCTGAATGAATATTTAAGTGCCTTATTGGCGAATAATCGCCTTGGCGGAAAACTTCTTTTATATAAATCTAGCTAAGGTTGTCGTTTACGAGGTATCACTTCTTCACCGACGATATTCTACTTACACAAGGAGTATATAAATAGTATTTATCTATTTTTTATTAGTTTTGATGGATTTAAACTCTGACCACTTTGCGGTTCGTAGACCACTGGGTGGGAACCACTGTTCTAAGTTTTAATGAAATTGAATGCTACTCACTCGTTCTTTTGTTGGTAGAAAAACATAACATCCGATGCGAAGGATCTTTTGGACATCTGATGCAAGACGACGAAAGGGACAGGAACTCGTATCAGCAGTTAAACAGAAAATTGAACAAAAATGCATTAGAAAAAGTAATTCAAAATATATCTTTAAAGCAGAATTCACTAACCAAATCATTAGGCTTGCCACATTCCCTTAAAATTAAAACTGTTCTGTAGAAAAGTTTTCTTATTTTGGGTAATTTCAAAATTTAGAATATGAAAATCTTCTTTGATCTTTTTAAGACGCTATTGAAAATTGTTTAAAAAAAATACCATTTACTTTGCTTAGATACCCAAGAACAATAATTTCGTAAATTATTTTTTGTCCTGAATTTCTAACAAAACTGTATATTAAGTTTTTAAAAAATGTACGATTTTTTTAATGTAGGGAATTCAGCAGAAAAAGATGGTATATTTTTCCATTTTAAAATTGCACTTCACACTGCAAAATGATGAATTTAAGAATATATTCTAATAATGAAACTCTCTAAGATTATCTCTCTAACCTCTATTATTGGTCCAAGTAATCTTTTTTTATTTCTGATGGCAAAAAAAGACGAACTCTTAAAGACCTAAAACAACATGGAATATCAAGTCCTACAATCTAAATGTAATACTTTTTTAATCAGAATGGGTTAGTCGGAGGGATAGGCAGAAAATAATTTGGAGGGAGGTATTTGAGATTTCTTTTTTTATTGGGGGGAGGGATACTTTTAGTTTCCTATTCACAAAGAAGAAAAATTTCTAAATTTCATGGGGAGGCTGTTTAGAATTAATGTAACTCTGTTAATAAATGTAATGTTTTAAATTAATGCAATTCTGATGTAAATCTGTTCAATTAAAAAAAATTATAAGACATTGCTTTCAAAAAGCATCTTCTTCAATCAGGGGATCTTTGAAAGTTGATTGAAAATGAAATTAGTAATCCCATAAATTTAAGCAAGGAGGTTTACTTTAAAACAGGCTTTCATTTGAAAAAAAAAACCCAACTTTTAGTAAATTTCGAAAAATTTTATGATTTTTGTGGAAGCACTCTTTTCTTTGCTAAAAATGGAATGTATTATACTAAGTACGTCTTAACAGATCAATCGAGTATTTACCAGAAAAGATTAATCTCTTTCAAAAAGGAAAATGTGGCAAGCCTATTAAAGAGTAAAAATAAACAGTGTTGTGCATCAACTAGAGAAGCACTGAATTCACCACCCAAAATTCATATATTTATGAATTAAAAGAATACTATACGTACTATATGCTTATGCCCATGATGCTTTAAAAAAAATAGCACTAAAACCTTAAAAAATAGTCATGAATGTTAATTAATGGAAACATTTTTAAATTGAAAATTTACTTTTCAATATAACTACCATGTAGTTCATGCAAAACACCGCAAAATTCACAAAAATGTACAGTTAACAACAATTGATTCACTCATTTTAGATTCAGAAAAGTCACGTATATTCGAATTGTGCAGGAAAAGTTCAAAATTTTTCAAACTTTTAAACAATATCAGTATGCTCCAGATTTAGAATAAAAAAACTATACAAGGGTAATAAAGGTAAGGGTTATAGAAGGGTACGGAAATGCCACGACCACTGCCAATATCTAAATTTTATGTTACCTGTTACTCTCCTTAAAAAAGACAGGGAATTTCCTAATCCTGAGACCTCATATAGCTTACCAAAATAATTTATTTAGATCCAATCTGCATTTTTATAAGATTTTGATTTCATGATTTAAATTTTAAATTAAAGATTAACTTGGAGTGAATTCTCCTGGATTTCTATCAAAATTTACATGAGGCCCTTTGGGTTCTTTTGTCCCCTCTGACATAAATCTAGAAGCCAAGCCAGTGGTCACAGCCCACATTTTACAGCAGGAGACCTAAAAGAACAAAAGTGTTATCCCAAGCACGTTGGTGTCAAGTGACATTCCCAAATGCGTGAAGTTCTCTTCCCCCTTTTCGTGTTGTCACGCTTTTAGATCACGAGACATCGAAAGATCGATCTTCGAGAAGCAAGATACACTAAAGAACAGTCGGCTGTGGGGTCGTTCTGTATACACCCCCCGGGAACGGTTGCAGAACTCGAGAGATCCAGTTGGAATCGGGAGTGATTCCGGGATTGGACTCCTGCCTTCTCCTTTCACGAAACCGGGAGATCTGGACAGCGTCTTTGGGTTAGGTAAGTTTCTCTTTTAAGTTCACATTTCTAAGAGTCAGTGTTTAAATGGTACAAAACATATTGAAGTTTTTCGTTTGACATGAATTGAGTTATTGAGTTAAGTTGTGTGTTCGACAAAAGATGTAACTTCTTTAAAACCATTGAGTGATACCTGAATATAATTACACTTCTACTGCAGCCAGTGGCGTAGCCAGAAAAATATTTTGGAGGAGGAAATGGTATTTTAGGGGAATATGGGATTTTTTTTGTGTCGTTTTTAATGGTAAAAAAAGAGGAAAATTTGATTTTCAGGGAGAATCCCTTATCCCTTTTGGCTTGGCCACTGACTACCGCTGTTCTGGTTAACATGGAACTTTAATATCTCAACGAAGGGCTCAATTTCTAGAAATATAGGTGTCGGAATGGTAAACCCCGTTTATGAAAAGTTGAGGTACTTCAAGTGGTGTCTTTTAAAGAGGTACCGAAACGCCGTTTCGAACGTTCCGCCGCAGTTCCTTTACGCTCAGGCCTTGATTTATCATTACTAATCATTACTGATTAGCTGGGAACACCTAAATTAAAAATGTCTTTAACTTAAAGCAAATTAAATCATTTTTTTTCTACAAATCTAATTTTTATTGTATTTTAATTAGGGTAATTTTAGCTAATTTGATTTCTTTTCTGATTTTTTTTGTTTTGATTTGCAAAGAATTATACGTGATGTCACGGTTTGCTACACTTTCTTTGGTGTCATCTGTGAAACAGTCTATTCTTATACGTTTAAGAATAAGACAGACATAATCGTGTAATAAAATTACTTCTTATAAGGATGAACAGATAAAATGGAGAAACTTCCTGCGTGATGTGCTCGCTAAACCAAATTTCTTAATCAGGATTGTTTTGGCTGATATTTTGGAGCTATAAATGAACTATGGGTTTCTAATAAACACATTTATGTATAAAAAAATATAGTATTCATACCTAATGCAATGGATTCAAAATACACAAGCAAATACTTAAAAATTAGTTCCCAATAAAATATGCTCAGTCTATTTAAATAATTTCTTCCCATTTTTTAAAAAATGTTTTAAGATACTTGGGGTTTAGTTTAAAAATTTTTAAACACTTCTGAAGGTCTTACAAAACTCATTTAAATAAGATGTTCACAGTACAAAGAAAACAAGTTACGGCCATTTTTTTTAGAGATTAAAATAATTCATTCGTGTAAATATTTAAGTTAACTTCCACTGCTCTCAAGTAAAAACATTTAAGTTACCATCCAAGATTAGAAAAGGAATTTTCTTCACTTTTCTGAAGAATCTTTGAGAGAGTGTCTATTTATTTGATATAATTGCAACTTAATGCAGGAACTATGTAAATGAGTATTTCAGTACATATAAAACAAGTATGCATTCTATTTTTATAGAGACTAAAATAATTAATTTCTATACACATGATGAGAGCAGTGGACTAGATATGGTCTTACTAAAACTGTTCCTGAAATTTAGATTATTACCTTTGAAAGGTAATTTGATAAATTTGAACAGGAAAGCTGACCCAACCGTAGTGGGAAATATTTAATTTAATTTAATTTGTAAAAAGACCATTTTCTAATAACTGATCTATTTCCACTGCTCTCAGGGAGTAGTGTTTAAGTTACCTCTCAAAGAGAAAATTGATTTTTTTTAAGAATCTTGGAGGTATTATTTCAGGTGCACTACCACCTTTGAAAATGACCCTTTAGAGTGCCTACTTAATTAATAGAACTGCAATTTAATGTTTGATCTCATTTTAAATTAGTTTAAATGAAACAAATATACTGTCTTTTTTTATAGACTTCGAAATAATCCATTTGTTTTCTTAAAGTAGAAAAAGAGAGCAGTGGAATGGACTAGATATGGTTCTTCTCAAACTATTCCTGAAATTTAGACTATTACCTTTGAAAGATAATTTGATAAATTTAAAAAAGAAAGCTAACCCAACCTTGCTGGGAAATATTTCATTTCATTGAGAAAAAGACCATTTCATCTTTAATAAATAATCCACCTCCACTGCTCTAAAGGAGGAACATTGCCTCAAAAATAAAAAAGGACTTTTCTCCATTTTTAAAGAATCTTTGACAGATTCTTGGAGGAGCATTACACCTTTAAAGACAGCTACTAAGAGTGTCTATTTTATGGATGCATTTTGAAACTTAATGCATTAACTCATGTTAAATAAGCATTTTAGTACAAGTAAAATAAATAGTGTTCACTCTTTTTTTTTTAAGATTGCAATAATTCATTTATATTACTCATGAGAGATGATATTTTAACTAAGCCTTTTAATACAAATAAAAAAATTTTTCACTCTTTTTCTATAAAGAGACTGCAATTGCAAAGAAATAGAGCAGTGGACTAGATATGGTCACTCTAAAACTATTCCTGAAATTTTGACTATTACCTTTGAAAGGTAATTTGATAAATTTAAAAAGGAAAGCTGACCTAACCTTAGTTGGAAATATTTCATTCCTTTAAGAAAAAGACCATTTCATCTTTAATAAATAATCCACCTTCACTGCTCTCAAGGAGGAACATTGCCTCAAAAATAAAAAAGGACTTTTCTCCATTTTTAAAGAATCTTTGACAGATTCTTTGAGGAGCATTACACCTTTAAAGACAGCTGCTAAGAGTGTCTATTTTATGGATGCATTTTGAAACTTAATGCATTAACTCATGTTAAATAAGCATTTTAGTACAAGTAAAAGAAATAGTGTTCACTCTTTTTTTTATAAAGATTACAATAATTAATTTATATTACTAATGAGGGATGAGATTTTAAATAGGCATTTTAGTACAAGTAAAAAAATGTTCACTCTTTTTCTACATAAAGACTACAATGAGTCATTTATATTACACATGATGAGAGACAAGATTTTAAATAAGCATTTTAGTTCACGTAAAAAACTGTTCACTCTCTTTCTATAAAGACTACAATAAGTAATTTATATTACATATGAGATATAAGATTTTAAATAAGCATTGTAGTACAAGTTATATACCTCTCCTAAGAGAGTCTATTAAATTAATACAATTTCAGTTCAATGGAGGAACTCCCATTCCAAGTTTACAAAAAAGTTATTCAGTACTCAAATTTAACTTAAGTCTTTTCATAAACACTAAAATAATTAATTTGTGTGCACATAACAATGACATTTTTTTTTATAATTGATCTACTTTCACTGCTCTCTGGGAGGAACATTTGAGTTACCTTCAGAAAAGAAAAGGGATTTTCTTTCCCTTGAAGAATCTTCTAGAGATTCTTTGATGTGCATTAACATTTACACATTTAAAGACGACTCCTATAAGAGTGTCTATTCAATTGATGCAAATTTAGTTCAATGCAAGAACTTTTTTTAAGTAAGTTTTGCAGTACAAACTTAACTCAATAAATTTGTTTACACATTATACAAAGAAAGAGAGCAGGTACTAGAAATAGTTATACAATAAGATAAATCTAACTCTTTAGACACAATACTGGTCAATTCCTTGATTATTGTTTCAAGAAAAGAGTAAAAAAATCTTATCAGCTTCAGATGTTTCGAAACAGCTCACAATAATATACAGATGGAAGCAGCTGTTGACTTAAAATAAGATTCTCGAGACATCCCATAAAGGATTTTTAAAAGTGGAAAGTAATAGGGTTTGCTCAGTAAAACAAGGTATTCTTTTTTTTTTAAATATAAAACACCTCTGCATTCATATGCTTTTCTATCCCACACTTTTGATGCCACACGGAACTCATGACAATCCGTTCCAACCAGCTACCACATTGTCTCTCCTTGAGAAACAGAATCGTCGTATAAAATTCCATCTCTGAACAGTCCTCCCCCGCTCCGACGTGGTGGAGAGGTCTTCTGGAATCAGAATCGTTTGGATTCCGCCTCTTCCGTCCACAGGTGGTCTGAAGACAGTGTCAGTCGGAGCTTTTGACAAATCCGATGTCCTACCCGGGCGCTGGGTGCCGACTCCCTTGGAAGTAGGAGCCCGTCGCTACAAACCTTCCAGTGTTTTGAGACACGGTGACCAGCAATTAACACGGAGGTGCCCGGGGTCAGTGGACAAAGGAACAGAGGAAGAACAGAAATAAGGGGGAGGACATTTTGGTCAGTGAACAGCACATTGTGGAGCCGGAATATTGATCTATATTAAAAACAATAGAACGTGTGGTGGAAAAGTTTAGCATTTCTTTGTGAATGCAATTAATATTTGTGTTTTCAGCACATTTATAGTGAAGTTTTAAATCGAGTAACGTCTACAACGTCACGTTTTATACAGTAGGAATAACAGAATCACTTCAGTTTAATCTTTCCACTTATCCATCTCGTTGAGAAAAGTCGGTCTCATAAAATCTTGAATTTATTGGGATAAAAGCTTAGGTTGATTGGTATCCCTACTTTCTTTTAACACTTTCAGAATGTCAGCCATTTTGGAGCTAACAAAGCATTCCAGGCACACCCAAAAATTTAAAACATTGTTTCACACATAATACATTTGGTGTGATTTGAAAATTATGAATACATTAAGCAAAATAATCATCTTCTAAGAAAATCTTGGAGAAAAGTTATACAATAGAAGACGACTCCTTACAGAGTCTCTTTAATGAAAGAACTTTTTTAAATGAGTGTTCAGTATAAATGAAACAAGTATAAAGTTTCTTATAGAGACTGAAATACTTCATTTGAATACATATTATGGTACAGAAAAAGAGTAATGTTGCATCAACATATTAAAAGACAACTCCTAGGAGAGTCTGTTCAATTTATATTTGCAATTCATGCAAAATGTCATTCTCAATGAGAACACAAATGAATCAAGTATATTTTTTTTTACAGGGATGAAGAATTTTCATTTAAATCCATATTATAGTACAGAAAAAGAGCATTACTCCTGAGATTGTCTATTCAATTGAAAATTGCGATTTAACATCTTTAAAGACCATTTAAGTACAAATTATAGTACAGAAAAAACAGTAATGATGCATTAAAATCTTAAGACTACTCCTTAGAGTGTATACAGGGTGTCCCGTAAATGATGTGTCACACTTCTAGGGGGGATAGTAGACACCTAGACGAGTCAGAATCACATAGGATTTGGGGTCCCAGACCCAATCCCTGGGAGTTAAAAATGGAGCGACACCCCAAAACAAGTATTGAAAAATTCAATTTGTAGAAGAACTACTATTGGTAAAAATGTAATTATGGTCTCAAATTTTGTGGTTTAATATGATCCTCAAAATTACCTTGACAGTTTTCAATTTAAAATTTTTTTTATTACGAAAAAAGTTAAAAAACAGCAAAAAAATGTGAAAAAGATGCCAAAACTTTATTTTGTTTTCCGAAATCCTTTCTTTCGATTTGATAATCTGAAAGAGCATAATTAATTAACCTTAAGTCCAAAGTTTCACGTAAATAGCATCAGTATTAAACGCTTGAGAGCCTGTTAAAGTTAGTTTTATGGGAGCAAAAACGGCTTCGGAAAACGAACGTTGAGGGACAATCTACAAGTTACGGATAGATGCTCGCCAAATTTCCCAACATTATTTGCGATACGAGATTCCTCGCCAACCTACGCTTCTACAGATATTTCAAACTTCCTTGGCGATGTGTGGCCTTAGTTTTCGGATCGTCACTAGAAGTCTAAAAGGTAAATGTATTCAAGCTATCAAATCAGACACTCAAGAAAAAATTGTTACTATACCTAAGAAAATAAGCAATGTTTGTTTAGCAAAAGGGATAGTTACAACTTATTTTTTCTTAAGTCTCTGTTTTGTTAAGTTCAATAAACATTTATCTTCTAGACTTCTGTGACGGTCTGAAATCGAAGGCAAAAATTTAAGTAAATTAATTAATTTACTAATTTTTTTCAAAATAATTCCCATCCCATAAAAAAGTGAACCACCATGCCAACTTTGAACACTTTTTGTAAACAGTTTTTGTCGTTATTTTTCATTATACCCCTGCTTTAGGATAGGTCAGTCGGCGGATCCTCGATCGCTGGGTTCGTGATTTCGAATTGAGATACAAGATTGGTTTCTTAATCGAGAAATGTCAATGGGAATAAGCAAAGTATATGGGGGCTATCCACTCACCGTCCGATAAGCAATATCTTAGGTTTGTCATAACTTTCAATAACCTGCATTCTTTTATTTTGCAAATTTCTTATATCGGAAGTTGAGGGGAGACCCTGCATACCCACTTGCTTATTATATCATTCTTTAATTAATAGGAACCACCCTTGTATCGCAACCCGAAATCAGGAACCTAGCGATTGAGGATCCACCGACTGACGTATCCCCACTATGTACAAAAGATATTTTACGAACCATGTTTGTAAATAATAGATTCTTCTGTTTTTTTACCTAAGTTATCAAATGTACAGTTTTCTCATTAAACGCAATAAGTAGTAATGCTGTTTGCATGATTGATACATTTGTAAAACTAACACAACTATCGATTGAATAAAAAACTATCGATACTATCAGATAATTTCTAACAATTCATACTATTGATTTTTAAGATCGATAGTTCCTAAAAATCAGTAGTAAATCATGATTGTTCTTTATGTTCAAAAAATTTTTTAATTAAATTAATTAATCTCTTGTTTTCTAAAAATACATAATAAGAATTAAGAATCAACATTTTACGCTTTTGAAATTTTCATCCCGCCAAATTGTTCAATTGGCGCATTTCAGATATTTTCATACTCATCTCCTGTCTCGCCAAATCGGGCGAGGAATGAAAGTTGGCAGACATCTATCCGTAACTTGTAGATTGTCCCTAAACGTTCGTTTTCCGAAGCCGTTTTTGCTCCCATAAAACTAACTTTAACAGGCTCTCAAGCGTTTAATACTGATGCTATTTACGTGAAACTTTGGACTTAAGGTTAATTAATTATGCTCTTTCAGATTATTAAATCGAAAGAAATGATTTCGGAAAACAAAATAAAGTTTTGGCATATTTTTCACATTTTTTTTGTGTTTTTTAACTTTTTTCGTAATAAAAAAAATTTTAAATTGAAAACTGTCAAGATAATTTTGAAGATCATAATAAACCGCAAAATTTGAGACCATAATTACATTTTTACCAATAGCAGTTCTTCTACAAATTGAATTTTTCAATAATTGTTTTGGGGTGTCGCTCCATTTTTAACTCCCTGGGATTGGGTCTGGGACCCCTAAGTCCTATGTGATTCTGACTCGTCTAGGTGTCTACTATCCCCCCTAGAAGTGTGACACATCATTTACGGGACACCCTGTATAACATAATTGCGATTTCATGCAAGAAATCATTCTAAATGTGTTGTGTATTACAAGTAAAATACATAAAAATATCTCTTTAATTGAGACAGATACCTATTTCTTTTAGCTCATGATTTTTTTCTGTTTAATCATGATTTTCTTTTTTTCATGATTTTTCACATTTTTTTTCATGATTTTTTCATTTCTTTTTTTTTTCATGATTATTTTTCTTTTTTTTATGATTTTTTTTTTCAATTTTTTTTTCCATTTCATTTTTTTTCTTTATAATTTCCTTTTTTAATGATTTTTTTTTTCATTTAATTTTTTTTAATATTATTTCCTTTTTTTATAATTTTCTTTTTTATTACAGTACAGTAAAATATTATGGATGCATTTTCATCATAACAGACTACTCTTTAGAGTGGCAATTCAATACATTATTTTACAAAGTATCTTTCATAGAGAATGACATATTTCATTTAAATACATATGGTACAGAAAAAAAGAGTAATGCTGCATTAACAATTTTTAATGAATTTATACTTATAAGTAATTTATACTTATGATTCCATGTAAAACATAATTCTAAATGAGTTGTTGAACAAAAATGAATCAAGTATAATTTTTTTTACAGGGAGTGAGAATTTTCATTTAAATACATATTATAGTACAGAAAAAGAGTATTAATCCTTAGATTGTCTATTCAATTGAAAATTGAGATTCCATGAAGTAATTCTAAATGAGTTGTTGATTACAAGTAAAACAAATATAAAGTATTTTTTATAATGACAGAGATTTTTCATTCAAATCCTTATAGTATTACAGAAAAAGAGTAATGATGCTTAACATCTCTTTGAAGACCATTTAAGTACAAATAATATTACAGAAAAACAGTAATGATGCATTAAAATCATAAGACTACTCCTTAGAGTGTATATAACATAATTGCGATTTCATGCAAGAAATCATTCCAAATGTGTTGCGTATAGTAAAACACATAAAAATATCTCTTTAATTGAGACAGATACCTATTTCTTTTAGCTCATGATTTTTTTTCTGTTTTATCATGATTTTCTTTTTTTTTTCATGATTTTTTATTTTTTTTTCATGATTTTTTCATTTTTTTTTCATGATTATTTTTATTCTTTTTTTATGATTTTTTTTTCGTTTCACTTTTTTTTATGATTTTTTTTTACATTTTTTTATTTTTTTTTTTTCGTTTCATTTTTTTTTTCATTTCATTTTTTTTTCCATTTCATTTTTTTTTTCATTTCATTTTTTTTTTCATTTCATTTTTTTTATTATTATTTCCTTTTTTTATAATTTTCTTTTTTATTACAGTACAGTAAAATATTATGGATGCATTTTCATCATAACAGACTACTCCTTAGAGTGGCAATTCAATTCATTATTTTACAAAGTCTCTTTCATAGGGAATGACATATTTAATTTAAATACATATGGTAGAGAAAAAAAGAGTAATACTGCAGTAACATCTTTTAAGACGACTCCTTAGAGAGTCAATTCAATTGATAATTACGATTCCATCAAAGGAATAATTCTAAATTAGTTGCTGATTACAAGCAAAACAATTATAACATCTCATTTATAGATACTTAAATATTTCATTATAATGCATATTATAGAACAGAAAATGATAGTAAAGATGCATTAGCATATTAAAGACCAATCCGTAGATTGTCAATGTGTTATATTGGGATTATGTTTATAATTGGGATTCCATGCAACAAATCATTCTAAATCAGTTGTTGAGAATAAGTGAACAAATGTATTTTTTTTTTTTTTTTGGAGACTGAATTACTTCATTTAAATGCATTTTATAGTACAGAAACAGATATTAAAGGTGTATTAACATTTTTATAAACGTCTTTTCAATTTATACTTCCGATTCCATGCAAGAAATCATTCTAAATTAGTTGTTCTTAAAAAAAAAAAGAGTGAACACAATCTCTTTTAAAAAAGCTGAACTTTTTCCTTTGGGAACACATTTTACTAAAAGAGCATTGGACTAGATAATGGTATACTTTAAATATTTCTAAAATTTAGACTATTACCAATGCAAAGGTAATTTGGGGAATTTATGAATAGAAACTGACCAAACCTAAGAGAGAAATGTTTGGTTATTTAACCATTTATTTTTTAATTCACTTATCCACTTCCATTGCTCTTAGTAAGGAACATTACCTCCAGAACCAGTGACCAGAAGGTACCTCCAGAAAAAAAGGGATTGCTCCCCTTTCTTGGAAAATTCTTTGAGAATTCCTTTATAGTGCGTTGACTAATATTTAGTCTTCTAAATTAAATTAATTACTTCCAAATACAGAAAAGAAACACTGAGCCTCTCTTTTAAACGAGACATATCATATTAAGAAAGTATTTAAATATTTTTTTTGATTACACATTATACAAAGAAAGCAGTGGACTAGAAATGGTTAAACTCAAACTATTTCTCAAATTCAAACTATTGTCTTTTAAAAGTAATTAATAGAGGTATGAATAGAATCCGACCTGATTTATTAACTATTTATTCTGTATAATTAAATAGAACATCTTATCTAAATGAGTATTAAAGTAAAACTGGTATGCGGTCTCATTCCATGGAGACTAAATGCTATTTAGCATTGAACTTGATATGGCTATGTATACCACTTACTTTTAAAGATGAATTGGGAAGGTTTTTTAAATATACGGACCAATTCTTGTGGGAAATATTGTCAGAGCCTGATGTAGAAAATTTGCTATAATAGATACACAGCGCAGCAAGGGACCCCCGATGTTATATGTTTATCATGAGAACAAATCTCACTACACACAATAATTTGGTAGTTACCTTATCAGCCAGTTGACTGTTTCACAGATTTGTTTAAAACCGTTTATTTTAAGGTTTTTTTTTTCAATTTAAAGAAACATTTTTGAAAAATAAAAAAGGAAAAGTTAATTTGCTTTACATTTTAGATCCTTTTGGGGCGCTTAAATTTTATTGGGCCCGTAGGCCTGGGCCTCGCAGTTCTAATAAAGACCAAATAATAATAATAAAACAATATTCAGGGCCTGAATATTGTGTTTAATTTTTCGTATTAATCATACTGAAACATTATATTTCCCGACAGGGTCACGTTAATATCTGAATCGGGAATATATTTCTTCCTTACACCATAAAAAAAAATGTGTAGTGTAAAATTTCCTAACTGTTAAATTTATTATTCTTTTACAACAAACGTTATAGCTACATTCATCTGGTGGTTTTGTAAGTATGCATTGAATCGAGTTAAATAGGGGGATATTCATATTAAAACGTGGTTTGTATCATTCCATCTAATTTGATTTAGAGACATGTTGTGTGATTACCAGTTTCTCAAAAGAACGAATCTTTTAGAATAATATATTCTCACACTTCTTTAGAAAAGTAACATTTTCGTGACTTTCATACCCATATTATATTCTCCTCTTAGATCAACTACTTATACGTCCTAGGTCACTTAAGAGTGAGATTTCTAGCAGGGACTGAAGTTATAATCCTTTTTATCAAGCAAACATGTAAGAACCAGGTACCTCCAATTCAAATTTATACTTTAAATAATTTTTGGCGTGCTTTAGGGTTGCTGTATAAATTTTGCATAGGTTAGGATAAAAGACATGGTAGTCAAAACAGCAACCCTTGTATTTGTACTATGAGCTCTCAGTGCATAAGAAAGTTTAAGGTTTTTATTGCGTTTTAAAAATTTCAAGCGGACGATGTAGACCTCTTTAGATTTTTTTTTCAAAATGTAGCTTTTTATTGATTACCCTCAATATTAAAGGTCTAATACAACACTTGTTTTCACTCACTCGGTAAGTCTCTATGAAGACTTGCAGTTAAGGAAACTATATTTGGAAACAGGCAAATATATGCATTTTAAGAAAACAATGATTGGAAGTATATCGCTAAATTAGCGAATATCTATGAATAATTTTGGTTTAAAAGTGGAGGTACCTAGTTCTCGCCCCAACGTCCTCAATTTAACTCCCTGGCAAATTAGAACATCTGTAAGTTGCATAACAGGTTCCAAAGTAATCACTTATTTTAATGATTTTAAAGAAGATACACCTTTTGTCGAACATACAACTAAATTCAATAACTCAATTCAAGTCGAACGAAAAACTTCAATATGTTTTGTACCATTTAAACACTGACTCTTAGAAATGTGAACTAATAAAAGAGAAACTCACCGAACCCAAAGATGCTGTCCAGATCTCCCGATTTCGCGAAAGGAGAAGGCAGGAGTCCCATCCCGGAATCACTCCCGATTCCAAATGGATCTCTCGTACTCTGCAATCGTTCCCTGGGGGTGTATATGGAACAACCCCACAGTCGACTGTTCTTTGATGCAACCTTACTTACCGAAGACCGATCTTTAGGTGTCTCGGGATCTAAAAGCCCCACAACACGAAAAGGGGGAAGAGAATTTAACGCAATTGCAAATGTCATTTTACACCAAGGTCCCTAGGAAAACACTTTTGTTCTTAAGTTCTCCTGCTGGAAAAGGTGGTCTGTGATCACTGGCTTGGTCGAGACACATGCCAGAGGGGACAGAGGAATCCAAATGATATCTCGTAAAATTTTGATCGAAATGCAGCAGAATTCTCGGTAAGTTTATCTTTAATCTAAATCAGGAGTGCCAAACTCAACCGCGAGATATTTATTACGATGCGGGGCAAATCACTGTAAAGAATTGTCTTAAAACTGATAGAAGGTCAGAATGAAAGAATGTTAGTAGATTTAAAATACTATACGAGTTATTAAGTGATGACAACTTATAGTAATTCCAAACAGTTTTGCCTTAATTTAAGCATAATTTCAACGCTATGTTAATATTTATAAAAACTAAAATATAAAATAATTAGTAATACTTTTTACATCAAGTGCGGGATTTTTATGCCAAAGTAACGGGTATCTATTAAGAAAGAAAATATTTCTTTTGATACTACTAGGGACTTTACAACATCTAAGAAGTTTTGGGGAGAAAAGTCCTTAAGAAAAAAAAATTCTCTAACAATTTTAGTATTCCGATTGAATTTTGAGCCTAAAACTTATTTTGAAAAATATTTCTTTTGATACTACTAGAGACTTTACAACATCTAAGATGTTTTGGGGAGAATAGTCCTTAAGAAAAAAAAATTCTCTAACAATTTTAATATTCCGATAGAATTTTGAGCCGAAAACTTATTTTGAAAGTAATGAAATTTGAAAAATAACCATTAAAATGAGGTTTGGGGGAGGGGTTCTGAAAAATATTAGAAAATTTCACAACTACAAAGAGGATTTTAATATTTCTGGAATACAGCAACCTGCAACTAGATTAGGAAATTTCTAGCTTTGCTAAGCATTTGAAGATCCCAAGAGGGCCACGAGTTTGACACTCCTAATATAAATTATGAAATATAGTTCTAAAGTAGAACATCGCGAGGGTGCATAATATGTAAAAACGTCCGGTTGAGGTTCGGGGGAAATATATACAGTTTGAGGAAATTTTTGCTTAAGTTTGTTTATAAGGGAAAACAACTAAAAATTCAGTTGTTATTCGAAACAAACAAATATTTTGGTTAGTGACAATATCATTCCCTCCTAATTATAAGAGTGTAAAAAGTTTTTGACGTATTCGTGACATGATCGGGAATTTTTTAATAAAAATCGAGTTCTTCTTTAATCACATTTATGTTTTCGATTTATAAAGTTTAGTGAGAGGATAGTTTTACTGTAGCTAAAATATTTGAGAGTTTATAATCCATATTTTAAGAAAAGATGCATTTTTGAGATAAGGTGATATGTATTTAAGAAATAATAAAAGATATTAAGTCCATAAAAACTAAAATTATGGATTATTTGGTGATTATTGAATTTTACAAAAATTCAGTAATTATTGTAACTATATTTTATAAAACTTTTTTTTACTTTAATATTCACATAAAATATAGTGACGTTTTTTGGAAAAATATGATGAAAATTTGGAGATATTACTGGGGAAATATTGTACAAAATTGTGTTCTGGGAAAATAGTAAATAAAAATAGAAAACATTTTCTGCACCCCTGGAATCTTGATTATCTGACCTTTGATAACTGACTCATCGGATTATTATCCGTCTATTTTTATACTCCTCTGTCAAAACAAACGAATCAATAACAGTTATTAAACTTTTTGATAAAAACGTATTAGCCCGTCGACCGTGCCGCTGAATTTGAAAACGTTAATAAAGCCCTTTAACTGCTAACAGCTCTTTCTCTTTATATAAAAGAAATTTTTATATTTAATTTCTATTTATTACTTAGTTAGCTCTATAAATTTTTCTTACCCTGATTATCCTACCTTTTTGGAGTCCCCCCCATCACAGTATTCATAAAACATTTAAACAAATTTAGGCGCTATTGGCAAGTTAATTGGGTCTCAGGATTTGGAAATATGAATACTTCAGTACTTATTATAAAAACTTTATTCGGTTATTAAGAATTCAAGTAAACATTTTAGTGAATGAATTAAAACAAAGTACTAAGTTTTCAAATTTCATGCTTCAGTATACTGAAAAAATTAGTTGATTTTCAACCTCTAAAAATAGGTCGGATTTGTAGGTAATTGTCAAATTAAAAAGTTTTCAAATGACAAAACTTGAGGGTTACATAAAATTACTTAATTTTACTTGTTTCAATTTACATATTAATAGGAACTTAGGCAAAAAAAAAATTAACATTTAAAGACGTTTTTATTCACTACCGGAAAATAAAAAAAAATAATTTGGTTACCTTCACAGTAAAAACACAAAATTAATTTTTTATGTATACTTTTTGTGTTAAAGACAGAATAGCTACCCTTTTAAAATACCTTGTTGTTGCACAGAATAATTTTTTTATTTATATTTTGAATCATTTTGCAGTCTAACTATCAATAAAAAAAGCCAATTGAGAATCACTGTTCAAAAATTTATTGCATGACGCCAAAAAATATTCCCATGTATGACACCTAATGGCATCAAGTGACAAAGTACCAGCTGAATTACCACTCTATTTAAAATTGTAAATGTACGCAATAAGCATATTAATTATATAAAAATCCAATAGGATATAACACAATAAGTACCTACAAGTACACTTAAGCATGGGAGGATTTACGAGAGGTTATATTAGGTTATGAGAACATTTCACTTGCGCCATAAAGCAATAACCAAACCATTTCTAAAGAATATTCCATCTTTAATGATAAATTATGATTATCAATGTATTTAGGTAATATTCCATGTACTTATGTGTACGTATCTATTTCTTTTTAATTCACTCATGAAGCAGGTATTAAAAAAAGTGGCATTCCAGTATACTAGCTTGCTATCTTAATTATTAAACAAATATAATTAGGTACTTCAATAGAGCAATAAATCCTAAGCGTTACAATTAAATGACACATAAATACGCTAGTTACCGACAAACATATCTGCTACAATGTAAATCTGAAACCGACAACACCAACTGGCAAGCCGATTTTAACATGTTTATATTAAGAAAGGTGAAATGTTCGAAACTCAATGCATACAACAATGACGAAAAGATTGATTACCAGAAGATTATTAGGATTTACCTGAATGTCGAGGAGTCAATCCGAAATTCATAAGTTCGTTCGAAAATGGAACTTTTCTGCCATGCAGTTAACCCTGAAGCCCCGAAAAACAATGGAGGAATCGGCACTTGCAGGTGAACACGAGAGCTCTTCTTACATGGGTCTTTTGATTAGTAAAATTAATGCTCATTCTTCAATTCATAATAATATGTGTGAGCGAGTGCTCTGATTGGTTCGTCCGATAATTCTAATTCCAAATATGGGATTCCAGGACCCTCTGATTGGTCTTTAAGTGAAGTGGAAATCTTACGGAGTGGAATTGGGGAAATATGCGTTGTTTTTAGCGTCAGAATCGGAGTTGAGAGAATTACAATTTTCCTTTCTAAGATTTAAAGTCAAACTATCATTTCAGATATCATCTGGCCTAGAATTAGCATGAAGCTTCTAAGATTTTCAGAATACACTTTATTTTGAAATAAATATTTTCAATGCTACTTAATGGATATTTGAGTAAAAATTTAGTTAGTTATTTAAGAGATTAATGATTCAAGACTCCCGCAGACGATAAATTTAGTTATCAATATGCGATGTTTAGAATAAAGTTGCCCGTCTGTGCGAAAGTTCATGATTGACATTTCATGTTAACGATTTGGTTGTCAACTTTAATTCGTGGTGGGAGGAGCTTCATCCAGAACCTTGGTAACAGTTAGTAAAAAAACCCTGCGGTTTTAAAATAGTAAAATAATTTAAGAAAGCAATAAATATATTCTAAAAAAAAGTTTTTGGTGAACGGTTTCCAGAGAAAAACTTTAATTACTGAACCGAATGACACATTTCTGGTATCAAAATGTCCTGATTATTTCGAGAAGTTGCAGTAAACTGTTGGCTTTTTTTTCCATTCTCAATTATAAGTTTATTTTTTTTTTAGATTACGGATAAGGGCGCAGTTACAATTTGAGTTGTTTTATAATGAAACAAGTTTTTACGTTTTAAAATGTACTTTAAAGTACTTTCCAAATTAAATATCATTCAAAGACTAAAAAAAGTATTCTGAAAACTTACAAGATTTGCCATTTCATACTATAATTTCACACATTTTATTTGAAATTTATAGTTTTTTAGTCTGATAAGAGAAATTAATTGCAACGAAACAGGAATAGTACTTACATAGACAATAATGCTCTATATCTCTATCAAAGGTACAATGTAATCTCCATAAAAACCGGCGTCTTGCCGAGTTAATTTGCTTAAATTTTTCAATAAGAAAAATGACGGCTAATGGTCATCAGTCTCTCCATTTTCAGATTTGCAGTGAAATCCAAAAACAATGAGTTACTGAGAAACAAACATAGATGGAAACTATTTCTATCATTCTCTATAGGTGACATGAAACCCCATTTTAGCTATTATTTTAGCTTTCTGTGTTCTTAGGGAAAACATCTGCCAACAGAACAGATGCAGATGAGGGACAAATACAAATTCTTGATAGCAAACCATCTTTTTTCTTCACCCCTTCACACAAAAGTCATGTGCCTATTCCTACTTCCTACAAACAACAGTAGTTTCACCTGGCCAAATAGTGGTTACGTAATGTAGAAAATTAATTTTTGGTTTTGAGAACTTGTCATCCAGGGTTTTAATGGAGTATAAGTATTATGTAGTACTTAAGTTTCAAGATTAGAAATTAACATTAGAGGAATGCGTAATGTTTAGGGGGTAGGGTAAAAGCTAAAAAAATATTTCAACAAAAAAGCTAAAATGTAGAAATTAGCCTCAAAAGCGTAATAATAAATTGGTTAGATACGACAGGGTTTTATTTAGTTGTGAAGATTTAATTAATAGAAACTACACAAAGAATAAGCTCAGTAGGTACTATAAATTTCTTGAAAATATTTATAGTATTATATTTAAACAAATTCAAGCATTTAATATTCTTTAACTACACAGGTCTGCAACGAAAATGCTGTTTAAAAGTTTTCATCAAATTCCCATGTATTTTGGGTATTGAAAAAATTTCTAAACATAGTTTAACGTAAGTCAACTATTCTGGCTCTCCCCCCATAATTGACCCATAAAATTATTAAATTAAGAATTCTCGTATTTCGTAAATTTTAAAAACACCTCTATACAGTACGACCTTTTACCTCCACCTACCCTTTGTTAAAAAATAAAAAAGACACCCAAATTGATTTTAGTGATAAGTTCCGAAATTTCCACACGTTTTGTGTAAAGGAGGGGTTTTATAAGTGTTAAAAAATTAAATCTAATTCTAACTTATATGCGCTCATAAAAATATAGGAAATAGCTCAATATAGAAACCTATCTTTTCAGGGTGAACTTTTCATAGAAGTAATATGTGTTTGTTGTTTAAGGGTTTACGTGTAAAAACACAATTTATGATGAGAAATAAGCCTAAAAATTATTTTGCCATTCCCTACTTTTAAGTCTTGCAGAATTTTAAGTGAAATAAATTACTCCCGCTTTTTGGATATTGTGGGATTTATTTCCTAGAATTATCATTCATTTTGCTTGATTGTTTATTTTGACATTTAATCCGTGGTTCAAAAATTTTAGAACTGAACATTTTCTAATTATTATTCTTAATTACCAAAAATTTGTTTTGTATCAATTATTTCCAACTAATTAGCATCATGTTTATTTATTCGTAGCTGGTCTTTTTACTTTTCGACGCATTGATAAGGGCTTCAATTAATTAGAAGGAAATTTCCTTGCTTCATCCACTTCATCAACACTTTATTCTTTTGAAATTCAAACACAAATAAAAAATCTAATTTATTTTTAATTCACTATTTCTATGTCAAATCTCTCATGACATTTTTGTGAGTTCCTGGAAAATAAGCTAGACTTACAGTAAGCGGGTAAAAGTACGCAAGACGCTAACTTAATAGAAATAATTTCAATTGTTTTACCGCCTTTGTAATTTAACGATTTCTCCTTCATTATTCATTATTTCTCCTTTATTCATGTCACCGCCTCTTTCTTGTATACGAAATAGTACAAGAAAGAGAATATACTTGTGGATTCTTGTATACAAGAATATACTTGTGGATATACGTATGTATAATCCACATTTATTAATTTAATTCTTCTTGAAATATTCATGAAAAATCGCACAGTGTACTTTTCCTAAATTTTACAGTTAGCTTTAGATTACCATAAACTTTTAAAGGGGGAAATAAATATTTATTTAACTCATTACTCTCATGGGGTGCAGAATAATATTTTAAGTTTTTTTAAAAACTCTGTCGACAAAATTATCAACTATATTGTCTAGGCGTACTCTTAGCAGCTAATGTACTAATACTCGCATAAATTTCTCAAAAACTCAATGCAGTTAAACTCCAATGTTATTCAGAAGGAAACATACCTCAAATTGATATTTACTTTGAAAGTAGTACTTTTTCTACAAAAAAATAAATAAATTCCTTCACAGAAACTTTACAGGCTAACACAACAAAAACACATTTTGTCTAATAAATGCAATACGAAAAGGATGTAAATGATCATGTCACTCTTTTAAGATAGATATGTGTGTTCATACATGATTCCACTACCATCCACTCGCCAACAAGGAAAAAAACAGCTGCGTACTCATACCCGACTGCGCTTTTTCACCCGCTGTGCCCCTATAGTCTCTTTCATGTGCTTACAATAATTTAAAGTAAAACGTAAAGTAGTTTGTTCCAAACATGGAACTAGTTGTAGTCTTCTAGTTCCATGGTTCCAAACCTCAACTACACAATAATCATTGGCAAAATAAGTAATGAAATTTTGAACATTTGTAGGGAAATGTTTGAGATTTTGTTAAAACATTGCTTAAACATTTTGGAACAAAACATTAAAATTAATGTATTTATTATTTCACTTATTCAATATCGAATTTCTAAGTGATAATAATAAAAAATCTTAAGTGATATAAATATTTAAAAATAATTTTCATAAAATAAAATTTTCTTTATTTGGTATAATATTCGATGGTTTTTATGTTTTAGAATCAAAAGTTTAACTTTTCAAATTTTTCTTATCTGGCCACTACACCATGATCTTATGAAATAATCCTCTAATCCCAAAGTCTTTCTTTTGTTGAATACAATAAACCACTTTGAAAAAGATAAGAACTCGCAGACTGATAAAAAGTATTTGACCATACTTCAAAAGCTTCTCCTTGCAGTGGCTCCTTTTTAATTACTTTTAAACCAATTCTCCCTTTTCAATTCCCTATTATAATACTAAACTAAATTGTTATAAAGCTTAAAATTTAATTATAATTTTTGAAGAAATGAATCTTTAGAAAAGAACATTTCATATTAATTGTTCTTAAAAATAAAAAAGAAAAACTTTTGCAGCATATTTTTATGAATGAAAAAAGATTAGATTCGTAATTACTTTTAATTAAAATATCCATCTCCTTATACGAAACATATCTGTCGATTTTATTAGCTATATTCATATTTATTTCGTTAAATTTAAGCTAAGTTTACTTAATTACAGGATTTAATTGCAGAACTTAGTTTACTTTAAATCATATACAAAACAGGGAAATATAATGTAAGATAGTAATTAAATTTATCGAAGAAATTAATGTCAATTGAAAAAAAAACAAGACCTTTCCATCTTTAATTTTTCTTTCTCTTTAAGAAACTAATTGATACTTACAGAAAACCTAGCGTTTTAATTTTAGATAAATTTTAACTTTTATTGTTTACTCTTGTACAAAATTTACTATAGTATCTCTTCACAAATTCAACTTCTACTTAAAAAAAAAACAACATTTTGATGTTTTCGTATACTCAGGCACATATTTTCAATTTAACCCTTTCAATTCTGTTCACCACGAATTTCTAAAGGATTCAATAGAAAACTCGGGCAGTATTGTTTTGAAAGTGTCAACATCCACAGCAATATTTTCTGTGTTTTTCTCAAGTATAAGTCTCCAAACCCTAAACAAAATAGCTTCATCACATTCTCCTAACAAAACACCCCTCACCCCCCCCCCAAAAAAAAATAACTTATATTAATGGAACTCAAACGAAGAAAAACTTAAAACACCCCCGCTCCCACACACGCCTCCGTCACAGGGAAATCCCCAGGGGAGAAAATCCCTACCCTGCTTCGCGCATGCGCAGCCCAAAGCCATCCGATTCCCCTCCAGTCGGAAACGTGCAAAGCCGAGCGACGTTCGTCCAGTCCGAAGCATCCTTGAAGAGTAGTTAGGAGAGGAAGAGAGAGATGGACAAAGATACGCTACGCAAGCAGATTGAGAACATGAGGTACCAGGCTCAGATGGAACGCTGGCCCCTCTCCAAATCCATTCAGGCGTAAGTAAGGGTTTTTTGACTCACTTGGACGAGGTTTGACTCACAACAAACATGGCGCTGGGTCGGTGTGGATGCGGGTATTGCTCTTTTCAAAGAAATGAGAGGCAGCTCTCATTAGGAAAAAGGTCGTAAAAGTCCTTGAATCTGTGGGAGGGGATACCTGAGAAGGGATGCTTTCAGGGGATTCGGGGTGTTGTTTGAAGGAGTTGGTGCTTATGTCGTGTCTGAGAGTGATGTTTTGTTTGCGTGCAAAAAATGAATCTAGTGATTCTATTTTTGTGTTTGGCTTGAAAAAAAGCATGAATAACTTAAGTTTCTATGGGGGCGAATTTTTTCATCTTCATATTAGAAGTGAATCTTTAAGAAACATGTGAATGAAGGAATTACCGCGATATTCTCTTTACTATATAAAATAAGAGAAGAGATTGAGGGATCTAGGAGCACACAGGGATATTTTATTTTTTAGTGGGATGTTTGTATGATTTTAGAAGCAGAAGGTGTTTTTAGAGTCTTTATAACCCGAATGTATGTAATCCTTCTTAAATAGATACTAAAGTTGGATTGAATGATAATTCGCATTTGTTTAAAAACTGTCCAAGAAGGCTCTTACAATTAGAGAACATTGAGAATTATTTTTAAATCATATAAATAAAAGTTTAAACCTTTATTATGTTTAAAGTATTAAGGTAAATTTGACTTCATTTACTCAAAGAAAATGTACACAATGATGACACAGGGAAATGAATATCTAAGTTAGAAAACACTTTAAAAGGAAAAGTTTTGCCTTGCATCGTGATTTAAAACCATTTTATAAATGAGTATGTAAATTAAGTTATACCATTAAATTTGTTTTGTTACAATTATCATAATTAAAAAACTATAAAAAACTGGGGGTGGGGGATTACATGTCATGAACTTTGTAATAATCCTACGTACTTAAGTTACTCATTCGGTTTAAAGATAAAAAGAAAAATTTTTATAGTTTATTGTAGACATTAAATAATACTAAAGACAATAAAATTCAAAATACTCGTTTTTTACCAATCAAGTAAATTTTAAAATTACAACTATGTTTTGAAATTTCATTTAGATAGCTTAAACAAAACACATCACACATTGTCATCTTTTAAGACACATTGAAGATAACATATTATCATCTTTTAAAATAAATTGTATTATAAGATTATGTATATGTAGCTTAATTTCTTAAACAAAATATATTGCTTTAAAATACCCAGTAAGGCAATAGACTGGGTTTTCATACCATTATCAAACCATTGTAACGATACTCTTCACCAGAGATAAAAATAATAATAGATGACAAGTTGATAGTAACTTACCGTTGACAAATTGCTATCTTTTTCCACACTTAAGTTATCTTATCTCTAAATTGTGGTCTGTGCTGGAGATAAGGTTTCATTGATATTTCTGGTTGAGTTCTTTTTGGGAGATATAATTTCTTTTATCTTTTCAGCTGTCTTGGTCTCACCGTTTATTTTTTTAAAATGACGAAGAAAAGTTTTTTATTCGCTTCTAAATGACAGTTTTTGTATGAATAAACAACTTCACACCACAATTTTTGTCGGATTTTGGCTTAGTGTAATTTACACAAAACTCAATAAGTTTTTCACTGCAACATAGTTTTTGAAATACAAGTTTGAATCACCTAGCTTTATATCAATATTTCTCTACTCCTTTATCACAACTTAATGTCAGCAAACTTTATTAATTAATTTGGAACGAGTAGTTTTAATTTATAAGAATTAAATATGTTTTTCACTTAAAAATGAAAATATAAATTTAATTCTTATAAATAACTGAATTTTTAATAGAAAATATTGCATTGTACAAATTTTCTTCATTAAGGAGAAATATGTATTATTGATTTGAACGTAAAACTTATTTTGTCTAATAAATCTCATTAATTTAACTCTTGTGTAAATTATTAGAATTTCCCGTTTTAAATTCCTGTCTTATGATGTCTTTCTTAAAATTTCTATAATTTTAATCATCATAAACTTGTAAAATATTTTAAAAACAAATAATTTCTTATTACAGTATCTCTTCTCTTGTACCTCATTAAAGATTAAATTTATAATGTAATACCTTCAAAAGGTTTTTACTAATTTGTCATATATTAGTATTTAAAATTTGACAAGTAAGTAAAAAATATTCAATAATAAGTAGAATAATTGAGTTCCAAAAGTTTAGACAGAAATCACATAGAACTCTAAAACTATGTAATTTAAGTTCAACATTTTTCAGTTACATGTACATGGGAATGAATATCTACATAGTTATTAGTACTTAACGTTATTTTAATTGGTTTAGGATTTCAGACACCAAGTAGAACTTTTCTTTTATTATCCTATCCTCTCTTTCTCCCTTAAAAGAAATTTAAAATCAATTTTGTGATCTTTCTCTGGTATATTTGTATTTTATTTTGACTTCATTAGCCAGAAGATACATCAATAAGCATTGCCTGTTTATGTACTACTATAAATAATATTTGATTAATAGGCAAGTGTTAATTCTAGTAGTATTAGATTACAGTTCCTATTCCACTCAAAAATTACCACTCGGAGATTGATTTATTTATACTAACTACTCTTTAATGATATTATTTAAAGCCTAAATGAGATATAATTGCTCATTTTATCTGGAGATATATTTTATAGTTTTATTCTAGAAAATTTCCTTAAATGTTTCTAATTTTCCAATGTTTAAAAATTTGGATACCTAAATATATTTAAAATTTAAACTGTATTTTAAAAATAATAATTTTTTTTTTCAAAATGATAAATTCTAAGAGCATTTTAGAAAGCACTAAATAATATTTTTTTCCACTCTTGCACAGCGTATAAGTTGTATCATAAATTTTTTTTTAATATTCGCATTCCCTCATGATGTTACTTTTTTTTAAATTATTTATATTATGTAAAACTTGCTTAGCTATTACAAAATGTATTTAAGAAGAACTTAAATTCTACAGATTTATGTATGCAGTTAATGATAGAAATTTTTAATTAGGATCTTTTCTTAATTATCTTTAAATTTATGGAAATAGGAATGTATATAATTTTTTTATACTTCTTCAGTATTAAGTTTAAAAAGCTAATTTTTTTTAACAAACTGGAAAATTGAAAAAATTCTGCTCTATCCAAGGCTTACTATTAACCAAACAAAGATAGGGAGATTCTTAGGTTTTGTTATTCTGATTTCCGGAAAATGACATGAAGGTTAGAAGCCCTAATAATTTTTGTAATTAGTAATTAATAGTAAATTTTGTAATTAGTAGATTAGTAGTAATTAGAGTAATTTTGTAATTATCCTAACAGACATGTAGAATATTACGTAGAATAAACCTTGTCATTTATAGTTCTTAAAGGACATAAAAGCATTTCTATAGTTATAACTCTCATAACGAGTATCTGGAAGCATGAATGTTTTCCTTTTTGCTGAAACTGAACTCTCAAGTTAACACTGAAACCTTGCCAATAAGCACCTGGTAAGGACGGGGCTTATTGAAAGAGGACAAAGTCACCATTACACTAATTTAAAATCTTCTCAGCGCAATCTGCTCAGTTTATGTAATTAAGTCTGGGGGTAATTTTCGAATTTGAAATCGAGAGGAAGGGGGCGTCTGGCTGGGTTCTCTCCTTCTTAAATTGCTGTGTTTTGAATCCGAATTATAAATAAATAAGGAATGGAATCAGACATAGCTTTTGAAGTTGAATATTTCTTTTGAAAACAGAATTGAAAATGTGTCGCGTAACTGTTTTCACATATTCGTTGAAAGGTCCATTTAAAAACTGCGTTGCCAAGTTTTACAACATAAAATTCTTTCATCTAGTTTTCTCAGTTTAATACAGTGGAAGCTCTTATAGCGACCTGCTCTTATAAAAATCCTCTCTTATAAAGACCCAAAAATTAGTCTCTATAAGAGCACTTTTGTGCTCTTATAAAGACTAATCTTCGAATCGATTCAGCTTATCGAATACTTTTCTGGATCGGTTTGTTTGCGTCACACATGAATTAGCCAATAAACGAATATCAGAGTATGACAAACAGCACCAAGTAACCATCGCATCTTCTTCTCACTTGCTTTGCCCGGGGTAACCGGCTACAATCCCAAAACGAAACCTTGCGCTACCCAATGCCTTTGTTGATTTGAGACTTTAAATTTATTAGCGTTTTAGTTTTATGTAAGCATCGGAACATTCTAAGGAAGCTAAACTACGCAATAAATTAATATCAAAATAAAAATTTAATAGCAAACACAAATATTTATACTTTGTAAAGTATTAATCTTAAATTTCATAGCAAAAAATAAGGTAATATAATATTAAATTGAAAGTATCAAGAATTCATAAAATAATAAATAATTGCTTAAAATCAGGAAAAATCAATTGGGTGATTCGAACTGTGTTCTAAATCCCAACCACTGAGCTATAAACAAACTGGAGTGACAACTGAGCGTGCCGAAACCGCATCACACCTTATCGAAGTTTGTGTCTACGCGGAAAAGATTTCCATCTTCTTTTAGTTTTCCCCATCTGTTGGCACAATTGTATGCACAGCATGATCGGACCATTCTAAATGTTGCTCAAAATATTTTTAAAAAAGGGGGTTTTCTAGAAATAGTTCAACTCACACAATGTTAGTCAATGGAGAAATTCGTTTGTTTTGCCCGGTTCGCTCAAGCGAACCGGGCAATTGTGACCATCCGCGCCGGCACGTTCGGTCGCATGTTATATCATCAGAGGTTGTCACTCCAGTTTGTTTATAGCTCAGTGATCCCAACGCGATCTCGCATCCTACTGTTTGAATATAGTAGTAAAATATACAACCAAGGGTTTCAGTTAGTTGATTAAAAAAACGTATTACGGGTAACTGCAATTTCCATAATCCATCCCTTTGCCTTTGACGATTGAGGGTTGGTGATCGTTTTCAGGTTTAGATTTCCTCCAAACTTTATAAACTAATCTACTAAAAATATATCTTTGAGGGAATCGAGTCCACCTTCCCGAAAAGCATCAAAATTGATAGTTTAGTTTAACGAGTTTATTACTTTTAAACGAGTGATATTCTACACTCAAGTGTATCACTCGAAGTTTGCTCTTATAACGACAAAAAACTCGGTACGGATTAATTACGTTATAAGAGCTTCCACTGTATTGCTTTTAAGATTTTAAGCTAAGTCAATCCTAACAACTCAAAAATGATGTTTCTTTTTTTAAGTTAAACCTGGTTGGTGTAATGCTCTAACTCTTAAGTTACAGATTTTAATTTTATTTTCATTCTTCTTGTTTGTTAAATGTGTTTTCGTACTCAGGTGATGTGTAAATTCGTATAAAATGTTAGTACGGCTTAATTTCTCAAAATTAAGAAAATTACGTTTGATGTAAGCTGTATCAAATAGCTGTCTCAAATTTTTAAAACACTTTCATTTTATCTAACGTTTTCCAGTTCCATTAATGATTCATTAAATGCTATCATATGTGAAAAGGTAGAACCAAAATATACTGTAAAATTACACTTTATTGAAGATAGTAGGTAAATTGAGAATCAGTGAGTTTGCATTTAACTGCTGAAGTGGTTTGAATGTTTCTAAAGGTTGAGTGTTACCAGAAACGTAAAATAAAAGACTCGTAAAAAGAAAAAGAAATTTACAGCGGTTAGTGTTACATAAAAATTTTTTGGCTTGTTTGAACAACGCAAAATCTAAATTAACATTATTTCTAAACATTTTTTGAGAAGAGCAGACAAATCCACTTTGAAAGTACCAAAACTTGGCTTTATTCCATATTCATTTATTGCTCATAAATCATCCCTTCTATCATCAAAAGCGGAAAATCCCCAAAGTTTGAAAACCTTCCTCAAAGTGAGAAAGCGGATGATAATGGGGTTTCCCCCCATCTCAAACAGAGCCATCATCTTTTTCTATCAGTGCCCTGTAAAAGAGTTGGGATGTGACGTGATGAAGCATTAATGGAACGCCAGAAACAAAACATCCACTAAAATAAGTATGTAGTTCTTAACCAGACAATAAATACAATAAGAGGGAATAGGGTTTTACTATCAAAAAGGTAAAAAAAGAGTGGCATTAAACCAGGCTCATGAACACACAGAGACTAGAACGACACAATTCCGTCCCGTCGCCATTCTAATCCGCACTAATGGAAGCAAAATGGACTAATTGGTGAAGAAAGTGTTCTTTCTTCTTATTTACCAGTGATTCAATCAGATTGCATAATAGGAAAAGGGGAGAATGTTTTAGTTATATTTGTGAATACTATATCATACATTATATTTAAAAAAAATTCTTACAATTTTTAGTAAAAATTGGTAAAATATTAGCTTAGTTGTTAATTTGTGTAGAGATTTAACTTCATTTAGAAAATAAGCTAATATTGTAATAAAAGTAATGCTTTATCCAAAAAATTTCGGTAAAATCATACAGTTTTAATTAAGTTGCATTACTCATAATTTTACTTTATACTGTCAACTATACCAAATTGAAAATGCAACAACTAAAAATGAAGCTTTCTATGTGGATGAGTCCATTATGAGACTAATCAGTAACTTTAACAAAATATGGAAAATTTTAGAATATTTGTATTTATAATTTAAGAATAACAATCTTTTAAAATTCTACTCTTCTAGTCTAAAATAATGATTTACTATTTTATTTATTTCAATTTTAGAAATAACTTCTAGATTTCTAATGGAAATTACCTATTACAAAATAATTAATTTTGGAAATGAACTAAACTGTAGTACTTGTGTTAAAAATAATCGTTAACTATAATTTTATTCATTTAAATTATTAATTCAAATCATGATTTAATCAAATTAATTTAATCATGATTTAAATATATTATAAAACTACATATTTAAGTAAAAGACTCTTCCAAAAATATCTAAATAAGTATGAAAAGCATTGAAAATCTTTTTTTTTTCACACATAGTAATTCAAAGTTGTATTTAAATGGACATTAACATATGCACTCATATTTTGACCAAGAGAGACTTTTCTAAAGAATTCCAGCAATTTAAATGTTAATCATCGCCAAACTCAAAAAGAGGCAGAACACGAATTGAGTAAAATAGCGGTAGAAGCTCAAAAAACTTCACCGAGTTCTTTCGCAGGATGAGTATCCTTAATAGAAACTTCTAAAAATGCATGCTAACACAGTTCCATGAATTCCAAAGCATTTAGCGTGATCTTCACTGGGCTGGAAGTCACGTTTCTGGACTCTACGAAATTCAAGGTCTGTTGCACTTCTCTCTTTCACATCGGGATTTTCGTCTTTTACATAACAAAGCTTTTCATCTTTTTACCGTTGGAGGAAAACACACTCGGTGAATCCGAAGCGATTGTGCAAGTTGCATTGAAAAATCTCTGAAACCCGAATTCGGGTATGACTTTCCATTCTCTTCTTGAATAATTCCTTTCCTCCTCTTCTATTCCAGAAATTCTATCGTATCTTATTCGTTTGCTTTTTTCTTGGTGTAAAGCCTTTTCTTTTATCGGAGCCAGGTTCAATCTTTTAAGCCTAAATCTCTATTTTCTTGGTCGGAATGTTTATGGTTTCGTACAGAATAAAAATAATTTTCCTGTTTTTGGGAGAAAATCTATATTTTTAGCCTGGGGAGGAAATATTTCCCTTGCTGTGAGGTTTGATCTACCCTCCCACAGATTTAATATTAATAACAATCATGCGTTCAATAGTTTTGAAGCAGGTATAATAACGCCAGTAAAAATTTATACTGTTGTATGCTGTTGTTGATATACAATACTGTAGACTTAGCAAACTAATGTTTTTAATCATATATGAATTATCTTGTATAAAAAAGTTTATTTCCAAAATAAAAGAATATAAATACAATATTTTTTTCCTTTCCAGCTTTAACAATAATTTTGGTAAAACATGCTTATAACCAGTCCCATTTGGGTTGGATAAAAGCGAATCTACTGTATTTATGTTACAAAAATATCGCTAATGTCGTATAAATGAATTTAAAAGAAGAGTTTATCATAATTTTTAGTAATCAATATTTTAGATTCCTCAAATACTATTAAATTTATTCTGGCTTGTAATTAAAGATATTTTGAATCTACAACACAGTCACTGCCACTCTCTAAAAGCATTCACTCAATATAACTTTCTCACACAACAAATTGCTTTCTTAATCACGCCAGGGGAGAGCTATCGAGCGAAATCTAAATCCATTCATCATTTTCGAACTCTCCTTTCAATGTCGTTATTCATTCCCCCGACACGTTTTTATACTTCCTTCGAATCATTAACACAGTTTTCATTACTTCTGACACGGATGCACAAACAGCATTTCACATGTCCAGCAACCCAATCCAGCTATTCACGTTTCACCCTCTAGAAAAGCTAAAGAATGATCGCATTCTAGATAGGAGAGAAAAAATACAACACAATTCCTTTTTAAAACGTGAACGAGAATAATCTGATAGCAGAACCTTATCTTTAATGCTAAGAACAAAGAAAAACGCAGTTTGTAGTACGTACTACAAATAGGAAAGAAACAGAGGTTCTTGTATGTTTATAACTAAAGCTAATAAAGGACCTTTCAGTAAGTGCTTATCATAAGCTCATCTTTTTTTTTCTACTTCAACATGGTGTGTTCATTAATAAAAGTGCCTACTGCTCTTTTATAATAACATTTTATATCTTCTCAAGTAGGTTCCTATAGGAAAATTAGACGAGGTTAAGCACACTTGGTTCCAAATAATTGTTTGCTTTAGTCTTTGATTATTTTGTAATATTTCTTGAAACAACTCTGTAAAATAATTGCCGGAAAAAGAAAAGTGGATTTCAAGGGGATATATTTCATAGACCTTGCAAAAATAAAAGCATGCGAGGTTTGGGCATAAAAGATAACTTTTTATATCAAGAAATATTAAGGGAATAATTACCTAACCATTGCAATAAGTTTGTGAAAGTAAAAGAATGAATTTTAAGTGGCATTATCTGTAATCAACATAAACTGTTTAAACATGATAAATAATGATAAAAGTTTAAATTGTTTGTTTAAAGGGATATTGTGTGTAAAAAATATTTAATAAAATTCTATTTTAAACTAATAATGTTTATAATTGAGCAGAAGGGGAAACTAGTTTATAAACAATAATATATTTTCCTCTGGGGGGTAATAAGATTTCATCTTTTTTTAACTAATATTATTTTACTTTAATATCCATCATAAATCCATATTGATTTTTAGAAAATCAATGATTGACATGTTACTAGAAAAAGGAGATTAAAGATCCATTGTATATAACAATTTTTAGGCTTTTATGTGTGATAATGAATCTTGAAGGGGTGTGATATATTTATCCCTTTTAATTAGAACTCAATAAAAATATAGTGCTTAAAAATGAACCCGAATTTAATTTTATAACATGCTTTGCTTATTTTAAAACTAAAAAAAAAACTAATATCACAGAGGAAATCTTATTTAAAGTATCACTACAATTGTTACTTTACTTCCAATACCTTTATTTTAACTAATTTGTCTTTAAAATGTGTTTTTTTTACGTTATAACACTCTCTCTATCTCTCGCTTTTAATTTTAAATGACTGTTAATTGATTAAATAGTATGTTTCATATTCCTTTCCATTTCATCTATCTAATTATTTTAAATATTCATTTCATCGACATTCAGACATTTTCAAATATTTTATACGGGGCTTTTTAATTTCAAAGTGCAAAAATGTATAATATTTACAAAGCTCCACAGACCATAAGAAGATTCACTAAGAATATTTTCTTACAAAGAGTTCGCATCAAACCTTCCTGAGAATAGTTCAGCCAAAGCACAACCGGTGTCTCGAATACTCCTGTGATGCCGAGTCATGCCATAAACTTCCTTAAACTTTATCACGGTGTCAGTGTTATGACCCGCACAGGTAGGAGCCTGATCCAGGGAAACAATACTGCAGGTCATAAATAAGAAGCTGGGCAATCCTAAATGCTGCTGGTAGCCATTGTTTGAATTGGCCCTTAAAGATATATCGTTTTCTCCACTTGACTTGAAAGTGCTTTGTTTAAATAATTTTAGCACATATTGTTCTGGGGAAATGTTCTAAACCAATAAGTTTTTTTGGCCCTGTTGTACGGGATCACGCAATATAAAAAAGTTTGTAAAGATAAAAAATAAAGTATTATTTATGTAAGTTCAAGTTCTGAAGAACTGGTTAGTCATGTAGAAAAATTTTACTCAGAAAGTAATTACGTTCATTCATATAGCACCCAAATGTCTTTCAAAGGTATTTTTAACTGTACGTTATGGTATTTAATTGTATAGCTTTGAGTGTGATTACCCTTACTAAAATTAATTTTTTTTACCTATTTGTATTTTTAACTTTTATAAAATTTTAAGAAAGCGATGAATTTAATAAAAAAAATTTACAATTTAGAATATTGTTATGTGCATATTTTGTAAATGTGTGTTTTAAATATTAACTATCAACTAAATTCCATACAACTTTCTTTAATATAAAGAAGCCAAATAAATATAGCTTGAAAACATAAGACTAAAGAGTGAAAAACATTTTTTAACCGTTTTCGTTATGGCTTCTCAAAAGTTAAATGGAACTAGTTTTTGTTTATTTTGAAGAATATCTTTTTATGATAAAAGAACAGTTTACTACCGATAAAAATTTGTGTTAAGCGTGTATTGTGATTAATACTTCATCTGTATTTTTTGATTTGATGATGATTTTTTGATGATATTTTCAGAAGTTTGTTAATTGCATTTTTTCGAAATTTGCAAGATGTATTACCTATTGAAGTTATATGCCACGAAAATTACAAGAGTTAAAGTTGAGCTTAAAAAGCCCGTTTAAATCAATTAGATCTCTTCAACAGTTAAAAAAAGTTTTTAAACCTTTAAGATAAAAATTCTAAACCTATCATTTCTTTTTTAAAGCATATACAGATCCTTTATTTTTAAGAACTAATGCAAAATACAAAAATTATGTAATCTTCAAACTCAGTCAATCAAGGAAAAATATCCTCATGGAATAAATTTTCTGCCATTGATTACAAAAAAACACCCTTCCACTAAAAATTATACATTATTTTTATACCATAAGAATATGTTTTATTCTGTAAACGTCCAAAAACAACCAAATTCTACAATATCCACAACTTTCTCATCTTACACTCGCTACTTGAATAATCTTCCCCTAAATACCTCTTTGATCACTGTCGGAGATTCTAGGCAGCACTCCATCAAGAGCTTAAGCTCTATCAGTCTGTCACTTAATTCCGCAACGAGCCGGTCTTTCCTAGTACCCTATAAATTTCGGATTCCAGGCAGCCCGTGTTTCGTTCACTAAATACAATTGCATTAGTCGTTCAGCGCTTAGAAAAGCATTGGAAGGCTTATCCATAGAATGTAAATAATCCTTTGAATGTTGAAGCGTTTGGAAAATTTAGTTGGGATGTTGAACTAGTTGGGTTAAATTTGTTTTTGAATCATGTTGTTAAAATTATTTTGTAATGGGGTTTCGGTTCTCGAATTTGTTTTGAATAATTAAATGTGAAGAAACACTATCTGATGGTTATGTTAAAAAGTACACTTTACTTGTAACTAACTGTATGGTTATAATAGAAAAACGTGTAATAAACATTGTTTATCAGTAAAGTTATTGTTTTTTTTGTGATTTAATAAACTCTTTATCATTATTTTGCTAAGGTTTTAAAGCATACCAAGCAGTTAACCAAGCATAAATTTGAGAATTCGTATTTTTAAAATGACAAAAATAAATACGTTTTAAAGGTTGGTATAAATCAGGTTACATGTATTATAATGACCATTTAAAGTTTTGATAGTTTTAAATAAAAGTATCCTAAGATTAAAACTAGAGATTTTTCTGTTTTTCGTGAATTATTGAATAATTTTTCACATACATACATTTTTGGTACATACGTAAAACATTATACACTTATTTTTTTTCTAATATTTTTAAACAGGTTTAATAAAAATTGTTTGGCTTCTATATCGCTGCAAAAAAATGTATTCTGCTCCAAGAGCTCGCAGTAAATTGTTTTTCATAAAACCTCGTTTTTAAAATTCGTTTTTATATATCATCAAAAACTCATTTTGATTTGCATAACTTTCTAGATTTTTCATAAAAACTCATAGCTTTGAAGTTAAATTAACACATTGAAACTTGCCGTTTTCAATAAAATGCCACCCCGCAGATATTAAGTTTCGGAAAATAATATCCTTCCCAGTTATTACTTTCCCTCAACAAGCGCGGCATTTCATAAATCACAACCTTCAAATGCAATTGTGATGAATGGATTCGATGTAGAAACGGAGGGTTTTCTGTGGAAAGCAACACATTTCGCCATTTTTCACCTCTGTAATCGAGACAAATTGGACGAATGCGCTTTCACTCTAGTTACTTCAAGCGGGCGAGCCCTTTAGAAACTACAGGAAACGGATACACGTTATTGAACGAAAGGCATAGCTTCGCTGGTTTGAAATGACAGATTTCTCCTCTTCAAACTAACTGCTTCAAATCATACTGGGAATTTGAATGTTTTGCACGTTTGTGTGGCATTCAAGTTATGAATTTTTTTTAAAAAATTGGATACAGAATGTTTTCTAGCTTTGTTTGGGTTAGTAAAGGATACCTACTATTAAAACGAGTCATTTCTAAGTGAAAGAATATTGAAGATTGTTTTTAAGATGTCAGAATGTGGAGGTATATAGTGTTAAAATACTGGTTAAAATTGTAATTGATATTAGTAATAGATTTTTCGGTAAATTTTATGAATAAATGTTTGAGAACCCACCTTTTTAAAAAGTTATTAAGATCTAATCTGGCAACTTGTAAAATGTTACCTTTCCTGCTGGTATCTCAAAACTACATTGTGAATGAAAATAATTATTATGATTTACCTAAAATAATCTACAATGTTTCTCTTCAAATTATTATTTAAACTCCTATACAGACAAACAAAATTTAAATATAAAGCAACTAACTCACTAATGAAACTCTATAAATATCTTAAAAAATTGTTAAAAAAAAAAGCAGATAGAAGCGACTGGGACTGTGTCATCTTTAGCAGGTTACCTTCATTTCTTTTTTGGATTTAATGACATAGAGTTTTCATTCATAGAGTTTCAGTGTGTTAGATGTTTTTTATTTAAAATTTGGTGATTTACTGGTTAAGCTGAATATCAATATGTAACATTATGTATGGATTGTAAATGTTTCAAATCAATCTTAGATATTTGCTAACTTTATATTATTGAACACAGTATTATAAAAACAAACCAAAAATTGTATCTTTTAAAAACATTACTTCTTAAGTGAAATCCAAATTGTTTGATAAGAGTATTATGGGAAACTAAAGAAGAAGTAAATGGTGCAGTTAATGTGTGGATAACAAAAAAAAAGAATGATTGAGTGTGTACTAATCGTTTTATGATTGCTGGGTGGGGACATTTTATTCTCTAAAATGGCAGTGGATGTCTGAGTAAAATAAAAAACAGATCAATAAAAAGATGAATGCAGACTTCATATGTTAAAGTACCTTTTTGTTTAAAGAAGAAATATTTTCGCTTAAAACGCATTTAAAATGTCTCTTGATGAACACGATCATAGTTTTTTTGGGGGTATGTTAAAACATTTCTCTTTGAAGCTTTAATTTTTTCCTTGTATCTTTTTTCATTGGAATATTGAAGGAAGCTAGGAATTATACAAAAAGTAATGCATCTTTTTTAAAAATATTTTTTTTATGGGAAAACTATTAATTACCATTTTTTTGTCGAGAAATTCTAAAATTCCTTTTAGATAGATGCCTTTGGGTTTTGAATTATTTTTACGAGATATATTTGTTGAAAAAAACAACTTCTATACTTTTGTTGATTACATATTAATAACTACTTCATAACTGATTGGTGAACAATATCTTTGAATACTTAAACACAATATTATCTTTTTTCAAAGATATGAGTAACCCTTTAATATAGAAAAAATTATTTACCTTACATAACGGAAATTAAACCCGTCTTAATTCATCTTTTATCCATCCAAGGAGTGCCTAAACCTTTCCCATATCCTGGCGAAAATCCCAATCAAGAGTAGATAGCAAGTATTCTTCTCAATGTCAGATCATTTTATTAAGGGCGAGGAGGGCATCAGGGGAAAGGCTGCCCTCCTTCCATGAGGAAAAAAAAACTCAGATGCTCTCAAGGGAATTGGCCACTTTTGCTTTTCGCACAACAGAAATCACAATATGCAGTTAGGGGAACTGTTCTAGGCATCTGTACATCTCTTCGGTATAGTAATGAATAGTTTGTATTGTATCAGTGCCTTTCGCCTTTCATGATGAGTACGTTTGTTGGTGTTAATTCGTTTGGGTTTTCTTACTGACCAGCATATCTTCACTAAGAAAAATTACGAAACATCAAATTAATAACATGGTTTCACCCTGATCATTAACATCATTTAAAAAAAACTAATTTTGATATTAAAATATACCTCTATCTTCATTTACCTTTTTAGACTTTATAAATACATAAATATGTAATTTTAAAGGCCTTAATTTCATATGCAATTAATTTATGGGCAACCATAGTAACATTTAATTATTTAACTGGTTTAAAGTTTCTATTTATCTCGTGATATTCTACCAGTTTTCAAATAAATGAAAAACTGGAAAGTAAACTTGAGTATCACTTTTCATGACCATGTTTTTGATTAAAACTAAAAATGCAATAAATATAAAAATCTTGCTTTTCACAAACTACAACGTTGTTTCGGGTAATGTCTTAAATAAAGAGATCGCAACTAACACTAACTATACTATTAAGACTCTGGGAAAAAAACGGAATATTTTTTTTCGGTTTCTTACCATCTGGCTTTTAAGTGTCTAAAGTAAAGTAATGATCCTTTTATGTGCAATAGTTTTTCCTTCGTCAATATTTAACTACCATTGGAAACTTTTAATTGACCGGTAGAAGTAGTTTAATAATTATGCGATGCAAAAGATAGCTTATTTTTTATAGAGGCAAAGAAGTAAACTGATTTTATAAAGTTTTAAAGGAAAAATGCTAATTGTGCAGAAAAGTATTACTTTTAAATTATTTGTGATATAAATAGCTTCATATGAGTTTTGTTGATATCAAAATGATAAATTGTTAAATTAATAAAAGTAAGAAATGAAGTTTTAAAAAATTACTTTTCTCAAATAACTATTAAATTTTTAAGTTCACCTTTAATTTATGTTAAAATGAAATATTTACCAAATGCTTTTAAACCATAAAAACTTTTTTGAGTAAACAGCGTTTAATTAAATAAACATTTATAAATAAGTCTTCTCCATAATATGCGTATACTTCCCATTCATATTAAAATGGTTCTTTGTCTGAGTCATTTTTTTATTATTTGAATTCTAGTAATTTGCTTAACTTTTTAAATATGCAGCGAACTTTAAAAGGGTATTAAGTATGCAGTCTCTTTTAAGTCCTTACTAAATATGTATATTCATTTGAATTTGTCAATAAATTGTTTGCACTCTGAAAACTATTTGCATTTGGTTGTAAAAATGTGAGTCAAAATCTAAATTTTATAAAACTTTAACTAAGTACTTCAATATTCTGACCATTTTTTGCTAAGGTGACAGGAAAAAGGAACAACTTGAATAACTCTAATGTCTTTAGTTCAAAATTCTTTATGATCCGAAAATTTTCCTTGAGCTGAGTTTTATTTGTATATTCTGTAGTTTAGGATAATTCTTAGTCTTTATTTTTAGTGGTTTATTAGTTTGGAATTATCCAAACAGCACTGTACTAGAAAGAATAATTGCAGTTTATTACTGTGAGTGAATGCTAAGACTTCAATATCTAAATTACACTGGGGAACAGCAATTTTATTGTCTTAGAACTGTGACTTGTTTTTGAATCACTTTTAGCTACTGAATCCAAAAGTAACTGTAGTTTTTTTTTGTCACCTCAACTTTTTATAAAAAGGGTACCCCCAAAATGTGCATAAATAGCAAAATAAATTACTTTGAATTCGATTTTCAGGGTCAAAAACCATTACTTTAGTCTTTAAATTACCCCCTTAAAATGCAAAAACACAAGGACCCAAATTTAATGAAAATAGGCAGCAATAGCAATGAATTTTACTAAAAGCGGTTGAGGAGTTAGCGTCCCCGAAGCATTCCCGGAAGGGTTCGATGTTTCAAGCTGTTCGCTCTTGAGGATAATCAGCAAAAGCGAACAGCTTGAAACATCGAATACCCCCATAAAACCGGCCAGTAACTAACGAACTGAAGAATTTCCACTTTGGAAAGACTTATAATATAAGAAAAATTACATTTTTAAACTTTTCAAAACATGAGAATAATTTCTTGAGCGCGCGTGTGCCAGTCTTCTGAACCTTTCCGCGGGTGCTTCGGGGACGCTAACACCTCAATCACTTTTTAAAAATCATTGCTGCATATTTTCATTAAATTTGGGTCCTTGGGGAAGGGTTGAGACCTTTTAAAGAGAAATTGTGTAAAAAAAATATGAGAAAAAATAGCGTAAAATAACCTCTATCATTTTTATGTTTTTTTATTGCATTTTAGGGGGGTCCCTTTAAACCTATCCATTTGCTACAAATTTTCATATTTTAGAAAATTTAACCTTTCTTGTCCCTCTTAGGTGTAATTTAAAGACTAATGGTTTTTGACCCTGAAAACCGAATTTAAAGTCCCTTCGCCAAAGAAAGTAGTATTTTGCTTTATAGTGAAGAATAGAAGGTAGGTTTAGAGAAAAAAACTTGACGTGGTAGAAGAAAACCAACCACAGTTTTGTAATCAGTGTGCCCATTGAACTCTAAAACAGCAAAAAAATCGAACTCAACAGAAATCATGTTAAAAATTGTTCCCCAGTGTTATTAATTCCTCCCAAATTTTTGGCATGTAACCAACAGTATTTTTAGATCCATAACCATAAACAATTCGACTTAGTGAAACTTTTTGACACTGTTTTTATTCCTCAAGTAAATAAATATACAATGGATGGTTCTTTTTCTTTCGAAGAGATGGCATCGAAAGCACCAGGGCGTGCTTTCTCGTCTATTTCTAGAGAAGCTTTCTTCTGCTTAGGACTTGGTATGACATCTAAACGTGATGCAAGGGATATAATTAATCCCTAAGGGAAAAGGTTCATTCTCCTCCCAGTGATATAAGATGTATTGATCCAAGGGAGTAGCCAATCTTTTGTTTGAAGTGCTCACTAATCTTGATAAATAAAGGGATCTGAAAGAATGGCTGATAAGCATATCAATCTGTTACTTTCAGAGTACTATCTTAGTGGAGTAATACTAGTGAATGTGTTGTGTTCAGCAGAATACAACTGGAGGTATAAAGGTTATGAATGTTTTGATTAAATTTGCTTTGTTGAGATTAGGGAAAGCTATGAAGAAACAGGCTTTTTTTGTACAAGAAAAAATAAACTGGCGATTTTTTTTTTGATAACTTTTATAGTAATATCAATTTTAGTAGTTTTTGTTGAATAAAACTTTTATAAAAGGGTTAGAACTCACGCTACTTATTTTCTTTTACACTTAACTGCAATTTGGAGAACTTATTAACTTGTATAAGGAGGTTAATTAAAGTTATATTTAAAATCCCGTCGAATTGTGAATGAAATTAAATTCATAAATATCCGATATTGTAAAAAAATAATAACTTTGTATCGCAAATGAACCTTACTAGGGGAAATTGGCGTACTTAGAAGCATTAGCATCCATATGAAAGAAAATGTTAAACCCAATAAATCCTTTGGTTTAAAAGAGGTTTCTGAAATTGGGTGGAATTGTCTGTGAAAGAGGAAACGAATCCAATTAAGGCCACTAAAGTAGTTTAGAAGTTTTGGAGTTCACGCGTTATTTGCATTCGACTCGACTGTGAAGTTAAGAATAAAAGAACAGAATGCTTCAAATGGCATTGAATTTAAGAATAAAACTACCAACAAGGAATATACGTGTTAAAAGATACTTAATTTTTTTTTTGTGTGTTATTTTTCTTTGACTGACTTTTTTTAGAGTAAACTGACTGGGTTCCATGCATTTTGTTTTTAAAAGCAATTAAACCGTGTATTGCGTTGTTGTGTACTAAGGTGTTTCATTTCTGGAACTGTTTGTATTAGTTGGGATAAAAGTTTAATATAAAGTTTAAGTTAGGATAAAAGTTTAGGATTGAAAGTTTAATGAAAAATATTTTTCTGTGCATTCTACGGTATATACATAATAAAGCAACCAAATTACTTATTGCCTTATTTTCTTTTTGAATTAATGTTTGTTTAGTGATTTTTAGAATAAAGAGAGAGAAAATACTTGATAAACTAAAAAAAAGTAATGCTGTTGGGTTTTATTAAGTTTTATTTTCATTCAGTTTTAAAGTAATAACTAACACACATTTCTTAACATTTGAATCATTTCAGAGAAATTTTGACGTATCGCAATATTTTTCATTTTTTCACTTTGTAAACTAATTTTTAACTATCAAAAAACATGATATATTTGCCCGGGAAGAAATAATACTGAAATTTTTACCACCATCAAGTAATGAAAATAATTCAAAGTCTGTTTTGAAGTTAGAAAAATCGGAAAACAAGATAAATCTATTTTGATGAAAGGAATAAATTCTTAGAAACAAGATTAGGCATGGAGTTGAAAAGAAATACATTGAAAAAATATCATGCCGTGAAATAAAAGCAGTAGGGAGATAAAACTTATTGAATCACTACTAAAAGAGATTTTATCAAGGGATAACAAGCTACCGCTCTTTAAAAATGGAACTACTAAAATTTGATTCACTAGATTTTGAGATTATACTTATCACCAATAAAATGTTAACATAATCTAACTTACGGACATAAAAAATTCACCCTTCTCTCCCAGAGAATTCTAGGAATAAAAAACCGGTCACGCGTAAAACTAGGGCAACCTTGTTCTGTGCGTATATATCAAACGAACTTTTAAAGGACTTGTTTTTTATGAGCCACGCTATAGTGAAGAAGGACTGCCAAAAATGAAACCTTTTCGAAGCCATAATTCCAAGATTGTCTCCAATAAATTTTTGAAGGTCGTTACGAAAGGAGCCCAGAGGACCCATAAAAATACCGGGACTTAATGCACGAAATCGTAAATAAGAGAAGGAAGGGAGGCTTTATTTGAAGCGTAAAGTTGGATAATTCGCCCAGATGTGCCCTGTTCTTAACAATTGCGTTAATAAATGCTTTGTTGCTTCCAGAAGTCGTAAGAAATTTATCGGTTCTTTTGGGGTCTTCCTTGATGGTTGGTCTGTATGAGCTTAATCCTATAAAATTTGTGGAATCACACTCACACTGCCATGATCAGTATGGAAAAAATGAGATCCTTTATAATAAGCTTGTAAAAATGTCGACTTTCCGGAATGCTGTTGTTCAGTAACTACATTAACATTAAGATTTTAGTGTTTGTGAAAGCAGTCGGCTCAAAACAGGTAAAATTAATACATTCACTTTAAAAAACGCCTTTTCTTTCACAGATACTATTTTATAACAGACATTAACTTTTAAATTTTAACTATTATATTTTACAATGAAATTATCTTCGTCTAGACTTTGAATTAGTTTTAAATCACCCTTTTTAAAACGTTTTCAATGTTGTTTAGGTTTTAAATTATTTATGTTACCTTTTCTATTTCTCAAATTTAGTTTATCTTGTATCGTCTTTTTATTATGATAAGAAACTTTTTATTAAATATTTTTTTTGTGCTTTCAGTATGAAATTGGTGCTTTTACGAATGTTACATTGGAATTTTTAAGTTAAATGGGGCATCTATCACTTATGCCGTAGAGATGGGTTTGTAAATGATTGATTTAAATTCTTTGTGGATGGCTAGAAATAGCTTCCATGGCAATCATAGCATTATATTAGTTGAGTTTCCTCACAACCAAGAGTTAGGAAATCATAAAAAAGCTTTTGAATCACAATTGAATTATAAAAATTACACAAATTCAAATTAAGGTCTATAAATAAAAATTATATTAAAGATCTACATGGGATACATTGAGTTTTGATTATTTCACAATGTTCAGACTACTTCCATCTTTCAAAAGTCAAATTTCGACATAATTTAGTTCTGAGAAAAATATGAAGCGTTTTTATTAAAGCATTCACCACAGCAAATAACATTCAAAAAATATGCATGTAAATATATGATTAGATTTAAAAATGAAGAGTAAAAATAGTTTAATTTTAAATGGATGAAAATAAACACTAATGAATTAGATTAGAAATTGGATTGACCGGACAACTGGGTATCTTAATGTTCTTATTAAACCGCATACACTCACAGTATTAATTACTCCTTATTCAATAAATAAATAATGAATTGCCAGGAAATACAATAATTTAATCTAGTACCCTTGCAAATTTCAAAAAGATAATTATAAGTTTTAATTAGGAAATATATCGTTATTTTCAAGTGAATAATATCACTAAAGCTCTTCAAAAATTATTAAGGATGTTTAAATTTAAGTTATTTAGTCATTTGAATATTTTCATATTTTCTAACATAACCTCTGCAATCATCTCAAATTCTTAAAAATCCATTTTTAAATTTTCTTTAAAAGTAGGTCATCCATTTGTGTTACTTACTGCAATCATCGTCTTTTTTTTACGTCATCGTAGAAGCAACATTTTATTAGTAGTAACTTGCAACTTTCATCTTAGACATATATTTTTAATATAAATTCTGATTTGCAAATATATCAAATATCAAACCTAAAACTTAAAAAGATATTACTTCAAGTCAACAAATAAAAAAGGAAGAATCTTACATTACATTGCTTTTAACAAAGTGCACCTAATACACAGTAAAAGCGAAATTTCCTTTTCCTACCCCAAAAGTGGGAAATTAATGAGATATGACGTCATACTCCCAACACTCAGCGCCGCCCTAACGATAAAAGGCGGAAACTTTTGCCCTGACGTCGTTAATGTCAAAATTTTCACATTAACCTTATGATAGATTACCTACATTTTTATTGGCTGTGTGGAATATTCCTTCCCCGACATTACTTGCTACAGGTTTGCAATTACCTTAGTGCGATTCGCCTGTTGGCATTCCTTCGATGTTAAATTCAGTTGTATCTAATTAGGTTATGGATTTGGCATCAAAGAATATCCTGTTGCAACGCTTCCCTATCTTAGTCTGTGAGCATAAGTGAATCATGTCTGTTTGGGCCTCCAGATAAAACAGAGCTGTAGATCAATATTTTAGCGCTAAGAAATAACAGTGATAATCTCAACTGCGAGTGAATGATCTCGTAGTGTTCTAGATAGGTATAAAAAGAATACTGTAAATAAATCCATTATAGATAGGTATAAAAAGAATACTGTAAATAAATCCATTATAGATAGGTATAAAAAGAATACTGTAAATAAATCCATTATAGATAGGTATAAAAAGAATACTGTAAATAAATCCATTATAGATAGGTATAAAAAGAATACTGTAAATAAATCCATTATAGATAGGTATAAAAAGAATACTGTAAATAAATCCATTCTAGATAGGTATAAAAAGAATACTGTAAATAAATCGTGTTTTATTTACAGTATTCTTTTCATACATTTTATATCATATACACTTGTTATGTATTATAAAGAGTATATGATTTTTGGAGTGAGAAAATTTGATAATACCTATGCTTTTTCAAAAAGCTTCATGAGTGTTTTCAAGTATAAATGTGAATTAAAAGTAGATTTTTATGTGGAAATTTAATAAAGATTTTCCTTTGATAAGTTTATGTTCATATAAAACTTAACTGTGTAGTAGTGGTGGTACAATTTATTGATAATTCTTTAGAAATGGAAAAATGTGACATCTTTAACCATTTTATTTAGCATCAACCCTCTCCTAAGCTATTTAACTAAAGAGGTGTTTCACAATTTACACTTCATTTAGCACGGTTATGGCATTCAAAATTAAACTGCTTCTTTATAGCAAACAGAAACTATCGTGAAATGGAATTAGTTCACTAGTACTTTGAACGAGATGAATATATTCCATACAAGAGATGGAACGAGGGCAGAGATATGAAATGAAGCTTATGGAATGGTGGCAGGCGATGTATTAATTAAATTGATCTTCGAAACTCATTTACTCTGTCAGCCGTAATCAATTATAATCGAGCTTGTAGGGGACTGAGGAGAAACTATTTACTAGGAATCTAAAACTTTTTCTATCTCGATTAAATGAGATCTTTGGTGGTAAATATTAACTTATTATTTACTGTCTTCCTTTAATGTAATTCCTTTCTTTAATTTCCTGTCTTTTTAATGTAAGTAAGTCAATTACTATTTTCCTCCCTTATATGGTTATCGAAATTTAATCAATTATAATATATGTAGTGTAGAAAGTTGTATCATGAGCCCACCTATGTATGAAACTCGCCGCCTCCTTTTAAGTAAAATATGTCTACTTTTAAAATTAACATTATTCATGTTTAAACCTTCTATAAGTTTTAACACTCATTAGTATGAAAATTCTGCCAGTTAAAACATTCGAGGAGAATATTTAAGGTTTCATCAATACGTTTTAAACTTTCCAATAATAGAATTAATGTTGTGTACGACCTTTCCGCTTTATTTAAAATATGACCTGTTTTCTTAAATTATCTTTTAAATTAGCAAATGATTAAAAATTTATAATTACATCGATTTTATAGTATTTCAGTTAAAATTGTGTAGAAGGTTTCATGGAATGTTTTGAAATGGAAAATACTTATTAGTCCTACTGAAAAAAATTAACTTACTCCGTAATTTTTTAGGATATGATTGCTAAAAGTTTGTTCCAATTGCTTGAATAATATGTTCACAAAAGATAACTCATTACTTTAAACAGCTAAACTATTTTATTATAACTATATTTATCTTCAATTCATGTTGTACGTTAGGTTAAAAAAATGTGAATTACAATAATTCGTGATATTTCCGTAACTTAAACCGTAACTTTTTTTCTTTTCCCATCAACCATCAGTATATTACCAATATTAATTTGCATCTCTGTTTAACATTAGCATCATGTAATTAATGCATTTTGCCAGTAATATCTAATAATACTATACAATGTAAATGCAGGTAACTCTTCAAATACAAGATTTTGTTGAAATTAAATTAGAATTTCCGGTTTTTCCTACGCTGAAATACCGGAACTCGTGCTAGAACCCCATTTTACACATTTTTATCCTCCATTTCATTTTCCATTCCCGAAATCGTCTGTCACTCAAGCTGTGCGAATTTCCCGCATTTAATAAAATAAGGGAGAAAAAAACCTCCACCCCAAGCAGTGCTGGAAAAACAATTCCTCGCGTTCCATACTTGATTGAAAATTTTGTGTTTCCTCCCCTTGCTCCCGAGCAATATGCCCACCTTTTTCACTTCCTCCGCGAATCTAATGTCTTGTGTCTACATAAAAGCGCGGCGGGAAAAAAACACAAAGAGCCCGAGAGCGCGGAAATGTAGCAGTTACTGGCTTCGGGCAGAAAATAAATCTTTAATTTCCAAAAGACGAGAAATGTTAAAGTTCAGAACGCTTCTTTGTCGAAACCGTTGATGCATATCGAATAATTGGATTACTCAGCACTCTGTTCCGACGCCGAAGTTAAGGGAATATTCCTCTTGGCTTAATAATTCACTGGCTTGTGTGATTTTGTAAAGTCGAAACACTTGTGTATGTGATTACTTGACATTCTTTTAATTAATGAAGCCCGTTACTAATTGATTGCTGTATCTTGAAAATAGATGTAGGATAGCATCGAAATCGATTAATCTTTACTAATGGTAGTCACCCCTTTTAGGCTCTTAATAGATAGTTTTACGCATCCCTGAATTTTAAGTTGCGTAAGCATTCACTGTTTATATTGATGATTCTAACGACTTTATTTAATGTGTAACCATTATTAGCGAATAAAGTATAATTTTTACTTGCTGTTGAATGAAGTGTTAAGCTATTAGAAAACTACTATGAAGTAAAGTATTAGGAAAAGGAGTCTAAGGTTAAAAGGGTTAATAGGTCTTTTAATTGAATTTACTTATTGTTAACCTGAAATTATTTTTCTGCTAAAATCAGCTATAAAGTGACTCGGCCATCATATAGAAATGTTTTTTAAATAATTTCATATGAGGGAAAAAAGAAAAATAGATTGATCATTGTAATTTCAAAGATACATAAGTATTGACTTGTAAGCAAATTTTCTGTGGCCTAGATTTTTTCTTACACTTACTATTATTAAAAGTGAGGTAAAAATAATTCATTACTCTTTCATTTTTCCAACTAATATTACCCCCACGAAGTTAATTTTAAATATTTAAAACCTTCTTTGTATGTATTTACTTCACTTTTATAGCGATAAGAAAACTTTACTAAAATCTTAAACTTCAAATCACATTAGCTCAGCTACATTTTCAACCTTCGAGAATAAACTTCGAAGGATCACATCATGAATGTTTCTCTCTAAACCAACACAATACGGACACACACATTTCTATTTATTTATGAATGAGCACTTTCATGAAATGTCCCTCAATATTTCAACACAGTGGTTTTGATATAGGAAATAAACATCGCTTGTGAAACGAAAAGGCCATTCGTGCTCCAGAACGACATCGCTTTGTGCCAGAGAACGAAACTGAATGTAATTTATATTTGAATTATTATATTACGGGACATAAAATGCTGGGACTTCGGACTTATGTTGCCCCATAAGGATAAAAGGTACACACACTCCTCTCCAACTTCCTTTCCCAAATCGAATTTACTGCCGGTCTTTATTAAGTGTTATTTTGCTGCCGTGGCGTTGCCCCATTCTTGGATTGATTGATTGACTGTAGCGAAGACGGCGTTCTTTTCTGTCTTTTCCTTGGATTGCTTTTGGCTGGAACAAAGGAAAATGGTGGCAGAAACACTGGTTGTTGGGCGTATTGTTGTATAGTGTTGCATTTGTTCAGAAGGTTGTAAGATGTGTTTGACATTGAGCTCATTGTGTTTCTCAAAGAAGACTCTTTAGTAAGATGGAAAAATTGTAATAGAAATAGACCTACCTGGAAGTATAAAATTAAAGAAAGTTAGAGAAAAAAAGATAGGAAGTTCTACTGAAAAAATAATTTTGTATTTCAGATAAATGTAAGAAGTTGTTTTCAAAATACAATATACCCCTTTAAAATTCTTTTCTTTTAAATGATAGTTTGAGCAATAAATTAAGAAACCATACCATACATATCAATAAAAACTGGAAACTAAAACCCCAGGGCCATGATAAGATTAATTAGTTATAACATATTAGTTCACATTTAAGGATAGTTTGTTGAGGTTGAGTCCTTGATCGATAGGAAAATATACATTTCAACTTCATAAATAATTTAAACTCTATATAATTCTCAATCATCGACAACTGATATACTTAATATTTTCGAAACATCCGCCCCCCCTGCTTTTTTTATGTTTATTTATATACTTCATGAACATTATTAAAGGATTGTAGATATTATTCATAATCATTATTTTACAACTTTTAATGTTATTTGATTTAGAAGCATAATTTTTAAGCAATATTTATATAGTATTTTAAATTCTAAAACCATGTGTCTTGCGCTTATTGACTATTAATGAACCTTGCACCATTATACCCAAATCAACTAACCACCAAAAAATGCAATTAAACTGGGGGATAAGGAAGTTATTAAAATGATAGAAGTAAGATAACTGTATCAACACAATGCACATCTGGTTAAATAAGTGCCTTCCTTCTTGATTTTTTAGAATTATACTGATGACTAGAAATTCATCTTAATTTTCAATTTTGAAAAGGTTTTGGTCATCGTAATCAAATACTTTATCATAATTTCTATTTCAAATAGTTTGAAATCTTGATATCAGAAAAAAGAATTCTGATATCTTCTAAACATTTGATATTTTAGTATATGTCTGTCTAACAAAGATTATATGATATGAGGTGATTTCTTTTGAGTAAAGTAGCTAATTCAAGATGCTGACTAAGAATGCATTATTCACTTTCTCTATCACCTCTTCGCTTCTTAACATACCATAATACTTATAAGTATGTTTTTTTAAAATGCTTAAAAGTTCTTGTTTTTCCCCATGCTTTGTAAACAAAGATATGTTCTTTAACCGATATTCCTTTGTAAATATAATCTGGACAAATCAAAACATTAATTTTTAAAAGTTATTATAAATCTGAGTTTTAATGTTTAAAAAAAACAATTGAAAAAGTTATGAAGGAATTAAGATTGTTTCATTTCTAAAAGAAAAATGTTACCAAAATTTTTCAGGATGTATCTCAATGCTTACACACTTGGAGTAGGATAAAAAATATTTCTTTTTTAAAGTTCATTCATCATTTTATTTAAATAAAATCTATGCCTTTATTCAAAGTTCTTTTTAAAATAACTCTTTTTTTCCCATACTGAAAATCCAAGAACTCAGATTTGTGTATTTTAAAATGAATTAAATTGGATTCCTATGAAGGAATTATTGGAAAAGAAGCAGAGTGTCGATATATCGAAGAAGTCGTTTGTATTCGATAAAGTTCTCGATTTTTCTGGATTGACACAAAATCCGATACGAACAATTGCTTATATTAAGCTCTTTGAATAACAAAGAACCAATACAACTTCTGCATGTTTTGGGACTTGAGGTTGAAAATATTTTTAGTTAGTTTATCAGTTTGTTTTCTCAATTTGCTTAAGAATCAATACTAAATCAATATTACGGATTTTTCTTCTTTTAAACTTATCTTGAGGTAAACGGTAAGGAATCTTTCAAATTGACTGTATCTTCAAGATTATTTTAATTGATTCTTAAGTTCTATATAAATACTTTTGAGCTAATAAAACCATAACTAACAGAGTTTTTCTTATCCTTTTTACGAATGTCCCCACCACAGATGTTTCAGTAATTACACACACAAGAACATACACTTTTAGAGTAATATTTAAACGTTAAAAGTAATGTTTAAATATATTAATTACCAATTTAAGGTCAGAGATTGATTTTATTAAAGTAATAATATACTGTAATATTTGTTTGTAATTCTAACCGAATTTTTTCATAATTTATCTTAAAGGATTTTGTATGAATACTCATGAACATATTTTTAAATGCTTTAAATGCACTTTCAAGCTTTCGTCATGTATTTTCTTTCCTTGATACAAAACAAATGTATTCCTAAACTTATATTTATAGTGAATACTAGGCAGTTGATTAAAAAAATTGTTAAAATTAAAGAGTTTAATAAGACTTTACTTTAACCATTTTTCTCATAACTTACTTTTTAAAACCTAATATTCTCCTAAATTACCCCAATACTAATGTTTCATGAAATATGAATAAACATTTCAAATCCAATTAAAGGAAGGCACAAACCGTCTGCAAACGTCGAAGCAATTTTGAAAATTATTCCAATTCACATTCCCGACCACCGTGAGACCATTTCGATCCCCCGGAAATTAAATCACAGAATCTAAATCGCTCCCCCCCTTTACTGATTCCACCATCCATATACCGAAGCGCCCCCTTGTGGCTATTTTAAAAATGACTGTTATGTAATGTCATTAATATTATCTTTTGATTAGCAATGGTGGAACAATTATTTCGTATCATGTTCTCTTTCAAATCGTTAATTTTATCATTTTCAATCAGGGAATGGATGATTGCTACACAGAAGAATGTCCAATTCTTGTAAGTCATTGGGGAATTCTTTTCAATGATTTTTTTGGTTCTTAGCGCGTTTATAATTGGGCTTCTTTTGGGCATTCCCTCTCAGAATATTTATGACAACTGTTTTTTCTGATGGAACAAATGATAAAAGAAATGTAAATGGAGATTTATGATAACAAACAGAAAACCTAGGTTCAAAGACAGTATATTCGATATTTCTATTCGCAATTTTAAAGCAATAGATTCCAATCTGTCATTGTAACCATTAGTGAAATATTCAGATACTATCTGTTTATTATTCATATAAAATCAAACAAATTTTACTGCTCAAAAACTCGTTTTAATGTAAGATAAACAACACAATACATTGCTAAATTTATTATTATTGTATACGTGATCATAATATTAATGGAACTATTTATTTTACAAAATGAATCTTTTTCATACTTAAATGAGAATCCTTAAACTTAATTTATAATAAATTTAAGTTATATATTATCAAAATCCGTAACGCAGATTTAATCTGATTAATCAAATTAATTTTGTTGATGTGAAATATTAATGCATTAATTTTGCTTACTATAAAAGTTAAATATTTTTTGTTCTATGCTTTATCTTGTTCTGAATATTAATGACTCAATTTTCAAACTTTCTTTAAAACTCTTAACCAGACTGATATTATACTGTTTTTCATTGTAATGTTATTGGAGTTAACTGGCGGATATTTTAACTATCATAAGATAGCATTTAATATAGTTTAGTATCATATTTTTGTGTCAAAAGTAACGACTATATCGAAATACTTTTTCATTTCAATAGATAAATTTGAAATCAGGTCTTCTGTTGCAAAGTATATTCCTGTAAAAATGCTTAAACGACCAGTTTGACATCCATATTTAAAAGTCCACCGTCACACTCTTTTCGCTATTCTTCTTTCAACATCTAAGACTGCAACGAAGCAATATAAATGCAAAATACCGACTGAAAGAAGAAATATGGCATGCCTTTCCTTTTCTTAGCACAATTTATTCTGTTGAATAAATCCTATACACCCCCCTCGAATCATCGGGTCTTATTGATGTACCGTAAAGGCATTCCAGCCTCATGCTTTAAAATCCAGGAAACTGTTAAATGGTTAATGTAAAAAAAACTATGAAAAATGATCGGATGGCATGTCCAAGCTCTTTCATAAATCTTCTTTACCTTGTATGTAAGGTATGGTAAAATTTTCTCGTCCAAAAGAAAAGACCATACAAAAATAAATGATTTTCATTCCTTGAAGCAAATTTCGCTTTACACCATTTCAAAGGTTCAAAAAATGTTACAATTAACCTCCTTTAATTCACTCCAACTGTTTCAAATTGTAAAACTGCATTAAACTATACAAATATGATATTTTGTTTTTATTGGTTAAGTAATTTATCTTGTGTGAGAATCCTGATGCTTTACTTAAAAAACCCTACGTGGTGTTTTAAAAATTTGTGTCTCTTACTTCTAGTAATAATTGAAGCTATAAAAAATACGTCCGAAAGCATAAAACGGTAAATAAAACTTATACATTTAAATTTATAAACGAAAATCTAAAATTAACAACGACATTGATCAATGATGGTTCAGAGGTTTTTTTTTTTCTTTTTAAAATAATCTGAATAATAGTGAATGAACTTGTGTATTTTTATTTTTACTTAGCTTTGTTCTTTGTTGTACGGTATTTTTTTTTTATCGAAGTAACAATTGAAATATTGTAAAATCAAATTCTATCAAATTCGTTTCCATTGAACTTTCTGGTTTATCTCTGTTTGTAACTCTAAAGATAAATGACTTCTCTTTTACTTTCTTTACTGGTTTACTTTCTCTGACATTAAATATAAGTAATTCCTTAAAAAGCTTAAATTTTTCTCAAACAAGACTGCTAACAATGGAGAAACCTAAGAACAGAAACCTCCCAAACCTCATTTTTCATTAGATTTGAAAACATTAACTCCAATTCAACGCTGCCGAAATCATTAAACGGGTTCCTTTTCATAAATTTTATTTGGTCGCCGGAGAAATAAAATGACGGAAGATTAATGACACCCAATATTTCATTCCTTCTCTATGTTTTCGGAGAGAAAGTTTTGGAACCGTTCATGGTTTGAGAGAGAGATTGTTACAGTTGATGACTTGTCTGATGTGCAATCCCGTTTTCATCCTTTTTTTCTTCGAATCTGTGCTGAAATAGCGCCTTTTCTCTGACTTTTCCGTTTCTCATATCGACTTGTGTTTGTTGTGATAGATAAGTTTATCTTTTTTCTCCTTGGATCTCTTTTTAATGTTGTTTTTAGGTTATGGAGGGTGTTTAGAGTTTAGATATAAATCGGGGATAGCTATTATCATTTGAAATTTCTAAGCATTCATAGTTTAATTAATTATCATTGCTTTTAAACTTTTGTTTACCATTGTGATAGAATTTTGTTTGACAACTTATGACGAAATAATCTTAAATAAAACTTTAGTTGTATAATATTTTCAGAGCTCAATAATTAATGGCAGGTAGCATTTATTAACTATACATTTAATCTATTTATAACGAAGATTTTTCAAGTATTTGATGATTTTAATCACTTAATTTCTGTGAATTAGTTCGAATAAAAAACATCTGCAAATTTATTTTTTGTCGAAATAAATGAACCGACCAAATTAATTAAACATATTTTTGTATCAGTTCAAGTATCAGTCAAGTAATGAGTAAAACTGCTTCTCTTAGGTTTCAAGTATTTATACATCTAGTAATTTTATTCATCAAGTACGAAGGAATTCCTAATCACGTGCGTTAATACCTTGATTTACTTGAAATAAAAGTATCCTATATACCCTATCCCTAAAAGTTTTAAAAAATATATTTGATTTTAAAATTTTATAGTGTTTGAAAGATAAGCATTGAAAGCTTATCCCTGACGTATTTGTTCCTTCAATCTATTTACTTAGTAGAAATATTTCTCTTTTATTTTTCATTTGAAAAATTAATGAATAGGTTTTATTAAGCACGTAAACCTTATAAACTTTAGTTATTTCGAACCCACAAAAAACTTGGATTACAACCAATTTCTATTTTTACACTTAAAGGGGTGGTATGAAAAGCAGACATTTATTTCCCATCCACAGACTGTATAAACATAAACTCTTATATGGAGTTCAGAAACGACTATGAGACACTGTGAATCTAATCAACGATGGATTCTCCACCAAGTCAGCTACTTTATCGATTGCTTGGACCTTTGACCACTGTTTGACGCAGGACATTTAGTCCCGAAGCAGGATATTGAGAGAATTCATATCCTGTCAGTCCCCTCATGCTAACTCTCATTAGAGCATTGGAGACGATGGCCCGATCGCAGAAAATCCCCCCGTTATCCTCACTGTCTCTAAACCAGGATCGTCTGTATGTATGTGACAGGTATATACTGGCAATGCGATTGTTGAGGGTGAATTATGGTTTGAATATCGTTCAAAATTGATATCGCTCTGACTGGAGTGTCATTAGCCGTCTCAATTAAGAATGGTTATTATTACATTTCAGCTATTGCGTTTGCGAGTGAAAGGCAACCCTTGTTATATGAAATTTCGGGAAGGGCTAGGTTTTGGTGATGGTATTAATTGATCTTCTGACCACTGTTTAAATTGTTCTAATGACAAATTAAAGTTCAGTAATGTAACTGTTTTAAAGTATGGATGCTTTATGTTTTTGTAATCTTTTACACATTTAAGAAAATTTGATGTAAACTTTTGTGCATTTCTCAAGTGAATGGTACTTTTATTCTTCAACGCTGTTTTTTTAAATGTAATTTTTTCGCTTTAAAAGAAATTAAAGGAATATTTCTGAATCCATTGAAACATATAAGTATCCATAAAATGATGTGCAGTACAAATTCGAAAGTCAATGAATTTTTTAGACCTAATTCCTTGACCTCATTTATTTTACTCTGCATTATTATGATCAAGCATAAAAAGTAGTTTTTCAAATTCTTACAAGAAAAGTTTTATACTGGTTTACGTTTCAAATAAATAAACGAATCGACTATAATACCATACATTTTTAAAGACACTCAGAAACGACGCTTCTTCACAAACCAAAAACGTATAGTCCAAATCTCTAAGCTGAAAGCTGCAATACAAGTTGGATCCCCATTTTACATCCTCATTTGCAATTCCATAACGCATCTCACAAACTACAGGGAAATGCTATTGACTTGTAGTTCCATGCTTGCATCCACTTCTAGGGCTTCGAGTTCAAATAACGCTACAGCGCACGGTTTCCTTTGAGTTGCTTAGAACTCTAATGGAGTTATGAGCAAAAGTTAAACAGGAGATACAAGTGGTATAAAGAGCATAAAAGTAAAGTGTTCTCGGAATGCAAAAGCTCTCATTAATATTCTGACTTCATTTTAAAATATCATCGTTTATTTGTCTACTTTCTCTTTCTATCATTTGGTCTTGTTTGTTAGGTAAACTTATTTCTTATAAAACTCTGATGAAGGTTTGAATTTTTGTTTATACCAATATTTGTGTTATGTATTGCATACTTAACAAAACGTTCAATATCCGATATAGTAAAGTAGATGTTGAACTATATTAGAAATTGGATTAAATTTGGTTTACATAGAGAGATTCTGGGATAAGGGGCCATACAAATATTACGTAAGCTTCTGAGGGAAAAGTGTTTTGCTATATTTGCTTATTTTTGTGAACAAATGGGAAGGGGTACAGGTAATGTTTGCATATAACACATTAAAACATTTTATTTTGGATAATATCTGGTAACTTATAGAAGGTATGCTGAGTGACTTAATGAAAGCGACTTTCAAGATACCTACAAATTAGTAACAGACAACGGAGGAATATAATGAAAGACACATAGAATATTTTCTTTAGTGACTTTGTTCAGAATCTGCTTAATGGGCATGTGGGCTAGAGGAGTTCAAAACTTCTCTATCCTGTACAAATTTAACATAGGTCTACATAAGAATTTGAAAATTTTTGTATGAAAGAGAAATATGTTTAATATACTGCATCATACAGGCTGTCATTAATAAAATCATCTTTATTCATCTCTAAGGTGTAAAATTTACTAATAAAAGACTAACGAATTTAATTAAGGATTTTTCATTATTGAAATATTATGATTTTGAGACCAGTTTTAACAGATGTTTATAATGTCAACCCAAACTTTTTGCACTTTATACGTATAACAAGGGTCCTGACACATTTTAATTATAGAGCCAAATGTATAAAAATTACCTAGAAGGTCTTTCTCACGTTCAGACAAATTTTAAACCTAACTCTTTAAAAGAATGGAATGATAATATAGTGTGTTTCGTCTTTAGCGTAATATTTTACATTTTTGATTAAACTGTTATCTAAACTGGGTTATTTTCAAGCTACATTAAAAAATTTGTTAGGAGTAGATGTACATTTTATAAGCCTAGAGAAAGTTAAAAAGAACTAACCACTCCAAAAAAGTTTGCATAAATTTGGAAACTGAACACTTTTCTTAAAAATGCCTAAAATGATTTAATTTTTCTAGAACATTTAAAACCTAAAGGAGATAGATGCTGTCCACGCCGCTTTATAATATTTTAGTTTCAAACCAGACTCAATGCCAGGCTGCTGAATAAAATATCTCTAAACGTATCCACACCGAACAGCTGGTGTCATGCATGCATGACAACTACACTGGAATGAGGGGATCGGAAAATCAAACATGGGTAATAGGGGAGACCTTTTAAGATATGGAAATCGATACAATCCCACATCCGACTGCAAACAAAACTGAGGGAGGCAGTCGTTCATTATGAGATCGCACTAAATGGTTATGAAGAGAACTGCTCGTCTAAAAACTGGACGCATGCCAAAATGGGGGAGAGATCGATGGGATATTAAGGGAAATTTGGGCGTGTTTCATTCAGAGATCGAGTATTTTCGAATACAAGATTAATTATTTGCACGTTTACAAAGGATAAAAACGGGTATCGATGTTTTTTGAGTGACTTGTGTATCGATAATAATGGAAGGGCGAAGGGCGGGGAGGGGATTCTTTCTTAGACAAGAAAATCGATTTCAAGTCAAGTAAGGCTGATTTCTTGTGATTCTTTACACATTTTAATGAAAATCTGTTACTTTATGATACATTTTATATCTTATATATTTTTTCAAACACAAACGTAAAGAAGTTTTGCACTTATGGTTCGCCAAGTTTGATTGGGTGATACGATGGAAATTCAAACATACATACCTAAATTCTACATTTATGACTTGGCTAGTGCAAGGAGTATGAATGATTTGTGGAGACTGTAAAAACTTGAAGAATCCTCAAGAAGTGTAAGCCTTATTGGAAATAGATGAAAGTTGTCCCCTTAAGACACGGACGTAGCTATAGCATTTCTAAGGGGGGGGGTCAAGAAACTTCTTTTGGGAAAACTTTTTCTTTAAAGTTTAGCTAAAACAGGGTTTTCCAACTAGCGGGCCGCATGCGGCCCGCGAAGCTCCCTGAAAACCCCCTAAAAAGTAGCTTTCGAAGACTTTTTATTTTTAGCATATTAAAATTTAAACATTTTTGGGGGAGGATCCCCCGACCCCCCTATTTTGCTTTGGTGGGTCGTTTTCTATGGAGAAAAATTAAAAGTTTGAGGTTTCGAAAGGGAGGTTGTATATACCTTGAAATTCACAGGTTACCTTTATCACGAGGAGGGACAAAATGGAGTACCATAGGCGTATACGTTCAACTTTTTGACTGGGGGGACAAAACCTCAAGACCTCAGGACCAAGGGAGCCGTTACTTGACTGTTTCGAAGGGGTTCTGGCCCCTCAAATGTTTCAAATAGTTTTCCTTTTTCGAGTAAAATGTAGGGTAAATGTGAATTTTTGTGAACTTAATCACAAATTTTTGTGGTTAATACATGCCTTCAAGCAAAAAAGGGGGTCTGGGGGTACTCCCCCAGAAAATTTGTGAAATTTGACCCGAAAGAGTTGTATTTTCACTCATTTTTTGGATATTTTGGACAGGAACTTTTCTGTTTGGCTGACAGGTTTAGGCTAAGGGGGGTGTCTGGACCCCCTAACCCCCCCTTATATATGTCCATGCCTTAAGATTTGGGCTGGGTAGATTTGGGAGGCCATGGATGGGTTTATGGGGATTCCTGGGGAAGCAATGCTCCCCCAACTTTTGGAAACATTTCATGTTTTAAAGGTAAATGATGTTTTCAATGCTATCAGCAATAGCATGCCCCCAAATGTTCATAACCCTAGACAGGGTAAACCATTAGAAAAGTGTACTACAATAAAAGGTTGGTGGAGGAAAGCTGAAATGAGAAAAATGATTTAGTAAATGAGCTCCTTAAATTTTGTAGTAATATATTTCGCCTAAAATTCATTCTTTTTTTTTGCAGCCTGAGGGAGTACATAGAGGAGAACGAGCGCACAGACCCCCTCATACACGCCCCGGACAAGAAGAACAACCCGTGGGCCGAGAAAGGGAAGTGTCTCATCATGTGATCTGGTGTCCTGAGCACCGACCTCTCGTGGATCACTGTCGTTATTTTTCCGTTCTTATTCCTTCATCGACAGAGCTTTTTCTGAAGCCATCGGGGCAACCTCTTCCGGACTGATCAGCAGCACCCCCTCTTGTGGAACACGAAACTTTTTTCAACCGGATGAAATCGTCTGCAAAGAGCGGAAGTGTACAAATTCGAATTTGCGTTCGTATTATTTCGTTTGGGGTGTTGTTCTTCATTGGTAGCATGAGGCGGACGACCGAAAAGTTCCCAAGTGGCAATCTGTACATATGAATATATACGAACAATATTGTGCCTGTTGTTTCGTTTGCTTTCAATGATTTCTCGTAGTGCTAGCTCATATAGTTTGGCGTTCTTTGAGTGATACGGTACTGATATCGATATTTCTTCACAGAAAGGGCTGAAATCCTGTAAGATTTTAGCTCATTTCTGTAGTGAAAATGTTACTTTCTTTTTAAGCTACTGGATGTTGATTTATCTGCTTTCCTATTTCTGTGGAATGGAACTGCTCTGACTTTGAATTTATGTGTTCATTATTGCATCAAAAGATTTATATCATCATTCGCGACCTATTTGTGGATTTAACACAGTTCAAAAATCTTTTCTTAAACTGTATTTGCGCTTTACTTTATGTGGAAATATCCAAATGCTTCTTCGAATTATTTCATCAACTACGAAGAATTCTTTTTAAAAATGAATGCCTAGCGTTTTTAAAATACAAAACCATTAAGTAAAGGCTTAGAATTCTTGCACAGAAAAATATTGTAGTAATTTTACATCAAATCTATATTTATGCCTTATTACATACATAGTTCAGGAAATTTGTACTGCCACAATAGTGATATTATAGAGAAAACCAACACTCTTCCAATTATTTACTTTTATAAATTATTTTAATACACAATTCATTTTCTAGAATAGTTTAGGAGTTTCCAGTTCTTTTAATTTTTAAATTCAATGTTAACTGTGCGTTAATGGGGAAAATTCATTACATTCATGATAAATCAGAGGGGAAAAATGGAGATTTTCACTAGAAAGACTATGTTTATGCTTAAAAATATTTTAACAGTTTTCATTAAATTTATATCAACATTTAATAACTATACATGAAACAATAATGTATTTTGTTTCGAATGAGAATATTTTTTAAAAAAGGAATTGTATTTAGAAAACGAAGTGGGGGTGTTTAGAAAGATAACTTTTTTATACCGTAATAAATTTTTGATTTTGCATTTAAGTGTTGAAGAAAAATTTAACTATTCGTTTTCATTATTCATTCATCTATTCTTCTGAACAACTTTATATCACCAATGAGTGTTTTCCATACACGTGACTAGCGTTTCAAAACGTTATTATAAAAAAAAGTGAGGAATTGTGCCGAAAAATTTATTCTACCATATTTTACTATCAATATAGTCCATAAATTATACTTTCTTGACATTTATATAAATGCAAACAGCATGTCATATTTTTTCACTTTCACCACGATGATTTATTTATATAACATTAGAGTCACATCCCAAAATTTAATTACCGAAAATACTTATTCATAATTTAGCCTAGTCCTATATACTCGTTCTAGTCTGTAGATTTCGCTTTTGTGAAAATTCTAGTCAGTGTGGGAAAAAGAGACCATATATATTGTACTACATCTTTCGAATACTCTTGCCTACTTTACTATGGTGAAACAAATTTTAATGCTATGGTATTTCTTGAGAAAATGAAAATTTTGCTCTCACGTGTGTATTGTGTTTTGATTATTTATAGTACGACTTGTGTGAGATGCTGTATCATCATTTTCCCAAGCGCTTTGTCGGAAGTACTCACAAAAAAGTGTTGAACTATTTCATAATAAATTTCACATCATTAATCAGAAATAAAGATTAAGTGTAATATAACGTTTCGGATTATTATTGACCACATGAACACGTCACCTGTTATACGTTTTCGACATGCGGTAATTTTTCTTAACGAGAGTTTATACATACAGTGATTCGAGCGAATCGTCAGGAGCAAATTTGGGGAAAACAGTGCATCCTTTAACAAGACATGCGAAGACAAAAACAGAAAAAATATAAATGTTTTTTGTGTGTATTTTACAATAAATTAAACTGAAGTTTGTAGATTTTTTAAGCAGGCAATTGATTCTACATTTGATGCTTTTATCTACAATGCTTTTAAACTAATCTTGTTACCAAAACAGACTATAGGGTGGTATGAGTTATCTTTTTTTTTTTAATTAGAACAACACCCTAACTTTATCTTCCTCCAGCTGCCCGGGTGAAAGAAACGTTATCCAATTAGTTTGGTTAGAAACCTTTACAGCTTTTGACATCTCCCGTACAATGTCCTTATAATCCAATTTATATTTAGTCCAATACGGAAAGAAAAACCTCGAGTTTTGGGTTACCAAAGAGCTTTTGATGAAAGCTCTTATTGAATGTGTCTTTCAACATCTGCAGATAATTCAATAGTTTAGTCATTTTTATGTATTTGAAAGCAGTACAAGGTGTTCGGTTCGTAGAAAAATTCGGAGATCCTATATCACGGATTAAAAACTGAATTTCCTAATGTCAAATACTTTGAAATGGAATGGATATTTTATGGGGGCAAAACCAAATTACACAAAAGAATATCATAATTGGAATAATATCAATCAAATTAACATTTAACGCTACTTTTACAATTTTTAATTTATATTAAGAATATTTCATAAATTTATGAATATGTGGTAATGAAAACCTTTTAATCAGGATCTCATTTTATACTACTTTGGGAAATTCATAAAAGCATCACACACTTGTTGACATACGTTCGAATAAAAAAAATGTTAAAAGATCGAAGAGGTTACTTACTGAGAATGAAATATAAATCCTGATAAAAGTTCTACATTGGTTCAATTTAGTTTTTAAGTACGAAGGTTCTTTAAAAATAAAATTTTTAAATAAAGACGCAGGTATATTATGATATTATGAAAAAAGTATTACGATAGTATATCCCTTATATTAAAGGGGTATATTTTCTATGGTAAATAGCACTTACCTTTTCCGCTTACAAGTAACAAATTATTATATTCATTTAATAAATGCTTATGGAATTAATTTATGACTTTATAACACTAGTTAGGAACGTATGGGTATTCGGTATTCGTAGAACCTCTCCATTATTTTAAATGTGGAATACACATGAGCAATCATCAGACGTCTTCATCCATGAGAAACTTTAGGAAATTCCAATTTGTAGTTGATAAAATTTACGCTACATTTAATTCTAAATATTTTATTTCAAATAATTTAATTTTAACGCGGATACGGAAAACCACCAAATATGTAACAGTAACCCAATCACTACCATTTATCAATGGTAAAAAAAGTTATGCAAAATATCTTATATCTTATCCAAAACGGAAACAGAGTAGCTTGCGTTTTCTTTCTTATTCTAAATCAGAAAGCCAATTCGTCCTTGAACTAACCCCTCCTCTCTCGGTCGGGGGTCGGGGTAAGCATCAGTCAGAGGGCGCTTTTTACAGGGGGTGATTGTTCACGTGACTTGACTACTATACTGGCGTCTGGTCGGTCACGGACTCGTAAACAAGACCGAACAAACAAGATACAAGAACAACCGGACCGCTCGAAAAGAACGAAAACGTCTCCTTTTCACACATTTCAAAGGTAAGTTTCAGCGTTCTCTACTCTCCACAGTCCACACTCTCAAGTGCTTTGAACTAAGCATGTGATTTTTAATGTGTTACAACAGTCTCCCCTACCAATACCTAAAATATTAAGAAGCAATGTGTGTTGAAGATCTCTATTGTCTGGTCACTATCAGTTTTTACGTCAAGAGTACTAGGTCTTGTTTGGAACTAGTTTAGTATTATTCTTCTACCATAACTTGTATCGGTAGGTAAACTCCGCTGGAATATATAAAATTTGTTTTGATTACGTTTTTGTGATATAGAATAAAAGCGTTATAATTTTCAAGAGATATTAAAATTGACGAGATGTCCCTTACTAAATTTCGTTACTTTCCAAAAACTTTTTATGATGAAATTTTTTTCTATTATATTTGCGTATTCTTCTAATGAAATATAATTAGGTTCCCTAGAGATTAAGAATTTTTCAGTGCAAAATGTAAAGAAGAAGTACTACTTAAAAAAGTATATTTTGATGTTAATACTAAATAAAATATACAACACATTGATAACTATAAATGAAAAATGAAGTTTTGAACTTGAAAACTAATAAAAAAGGGACAATTCAAAACGTGGTTCAAAATGCTTTTAAGCATTGGTCTAATAATCACTCTCAAGTTTTTCTATAGTAAATATTTTTTTCCATTTTATTTCTTATATGTTTGTTATTGTTCACACAACAGACAAATATAAGGAATAATATAGACATTGGTTCAGTTGAGCCATAAACCAGGGCACAATAAAAACATTGAACCTTCCCGAAAAGTTTCTCCTTTTTTTAATTTTCTCTCCCTCATCTTCATTTGTCACTTTCCTACTTGAAATTTTTTTTCCTAGTGCTAGCACATTTGTACACACCATCTCAAAATGATATTGAGAAATCTCTTTACCTTACAACATTACACTGATCGAAATCATTAACTCAATCAACCGCATCAAACAAACCAACAAAAAAACAAACCATTTTAACTTCAATCCTTTCCAACACACAAAAAAAATACACCTTCTTTCATTTTATAAAAAAAAGATCGAATTCCGAAGGATGCTGGTAAAACCACCCTGTAAGAAGAGTAGAAAGTATTATTTCTTTTCTCCCTCTAGAAATATACCCTCATTCTTGTCCTGCACATTTTCTGCTAGCCTAGTGAAACCCCGTCTATCTTTCCCCAAAACCGGAATTCATTTTTATTTGCTTACTTCCCCGAGTCCTCCCCAAAAGTGCATTATACCCCGACAAAACCTCCTCTTTTCTACCTTTCCCCCCTTCCACGTGAAAGAGTTTGTCCTTAAGATCAGTAAAATCATACTACTTTTATGCTGGTTGGACGTTAAATCCTCCTATACAGGATTTTCAAGAGTACGTTTAAATTTTCAATTTGTGATTACTCTCCTTGTGAAAAGATGTTTTTCCTTTAGCTCCCTTCAAAGGAGTAAAGGGAGACTATTAAATAGGTAGACACTTTTTAGTTACCTCAGTAATTTAGTGTGATCAAAACTTTCAATACCTTTTTTAATCTTAAAACTAGTAAAGGTTTCCAAAAGGATTCTGTTAAAAATTAAATATTTTTTTAATTTAAAAAATAGCCAACAATTTTTTTTTAAATCAACTAAAAGTGATCCAGACTTATGATACATGTTTATAGGTTATTTTTCAGTTCTAAATACGAACAGTTCATTTATTCGGAATAAATAGTAAAATAACAATTTTAAAAAATTAAATAATTGAAAAAATTAAAATATCCCTCAAAACCACGAAATTACTACAGAAGTAGTTAAAGCAGTTTTCTTTTAGAAATTATATAAATTACTAGCTGACTTACCCGGCCTTGCACGGGTTGAGTTAATTCATAAATATTTTAAAAAGTTTTTCAAGTTATGTCTTTTCTTTTTCTGGATTTCTTTTTCTGGATTTCTTTTTCTGGAACTTATCATCCCGTCGTCCCCGTCGTCTTTTTCATCCCAGTTCTTAACTGTAAAAATATACCCTAACTCATCCCGTCCCGCATTTAAATTTGGCTGTTACCTTCGCTGTAAAGAACAATCAAATTGAAATCATCAGGTTTATCAAGTTATATGTCTTTTCTTTTTCTGGATTAGCAGTCACTTATCATCCCGTCACCCCCGTTGTGTTTTTCTTCCCGGTTCCTTACTTTGAAAATTTACCCTAACTCATCCCGCCCCGCTTTTAACTTTGGCTGTTAAAGAACAATCCAATTTAAATCATCAGGTTTATTGAGTTATATATGGTTTTTCTTTTCCTGGTTAGCAATCACTTATCATCCCGTCGTCCCCGTCGTCTTTTTCATCCCCGTTTCTTACTGTGAAAATATACCCTAACGTATCCCGTCCCGCATTTTACTGTGGCTGTAAAAGAACAATCCAATTGAAAACATCAGTCTTTTGAAATTTATAGTTTAAAATCTTAAACAAAATTTCTATGAAGTATTTCCGATGTCCTTTTCAAAAATTACGCTTGGGTTTTTATAAATCACTTGATAAAAACTTAGGAAGTAAAAATCACAACCCTCTTTGAGCCCCTTGGGAATAATTTCCTACAGGATGTTACAAACCTTATATGAAGTTTCTATCTTTTTCCAAAAATGATATTAATTTAATCAGAAAATAATTCCTATGTGTAATTCAGTCAACAACTCCCGCCGCCAAAGCAAAATATTTAACTATACCTAATTTAATTTATATTCAAAAATGATAGAGAATCCATTTTTATTTGCATGATCCTACATCTCCAAAAATAAAAACATTTTTATCAAAATAATAAAATGCTTGATAAATCTCATTTTCCTTTTATCATGATAGCCAACTTCTTAGTAAAAAACGGTTTTCTAGTATTTAACAATAAAAATTTAGTGAATGTATAAGTCTAGTAAACCATTCCCCATGAAACAATGAAATAATTTCAGCTCTGTTTCCATGGAAACCATTTATTTTAGCCTTTCCATAAATGTATTTATTTTAGAAAAAAATTAAAATTACAAATAAAGGAAAATGTTGTTTCAGAATTAATTATTTGAATTTATATGTTTCCTGAAAATTGTTATAATTTTGAAATAGAAATTACACTGTGTTTTTCGTCTTATTTTGTTATAAATTATGAAATTATATTTTATCACATGAGGCCAGACGAAACCTCAAGAGAGAAATAAACCTACTGCAATTTACGCATTTCAACAATGCATAATGCTATTTCAATGGGAAAAACGGAGTAGAAAAAGCGCCGAAAAACAGGGAAGGAGTCGTTCGATTTTTAAATCCGTTCTTAGTGCGCGTCGCATAGCAGAGAGGAACGTCTCTGTCAAATTTCAAAGCTTTGGGTCCAGTAGTTTCGGAGATTCCGTGTTGAGTGTTCCTAACTTACCAGTGAGTCAGTCAGTGGTATTTCGCTTTTATAGATATAGATGACAAAATTAGACGAAAATCAAACAGTAAAAAATTAAATTTAAAAAAAAAAAACTTCTTAAAAATCTTTGGCCCCAAGAATCGATTTATTTTTGAATTTCTGTTTAAAAGTTTAAGGCATTTTCTAAGGTCCTTTTTCTATAGATATTGTAGTTTAGTAGAAAATCCACGAAAAGTTTTTTCAATCGAGTTGAAACAGTTAAAATTTTAACAATTTTAGGTAATGAATAATTTAGAAAATAATTAAATTTTTAAAAAAAATTAAAAAAATTTTTGTAGGCATGTTAATATATGCCTATAGGCTAAATTTTAGGGCTGATGTTGAATATCAGATCGATTTTGCAAACAAATTTGGAAAAAAAGGTATAAAAAAAATTGAAGCCCTTTTCTTATTTCTTTTGTTGCTTCTGATGGGGTTTTTTTTTCGCTCATTTTCCAAATTTTATTTCAAATTTGGCCTGATATTCAACATCAGCACTAAAATTTAGCCTATAGACATACATAACATGCCTATACAAAAAAAAAATCATTTTAAATTTTTTCAACTTAAAAAAATATTTTTTTAAATGTTTTGTTTTATTAAAATTAATTTATTTTTTAGATGATTTATCAATAAAATTGTTAAAGTATTAACCATTTCAAAGGGATTGAAAGGTTTTATCTAGATTTTCAATGTTCATTTTATTAAATTAATGAATTAACTAATGATTTACCATCAATCAATCAAATTTTATCATTTTTTTAAATCGGCAAACAAAGAAAACAACATATTAATCACCAAGGGGGAAAACACGTGTAGGCGAAAGAATAATTACAATTTAAAATAGTGCATAACATACAAACAAACACGAACAGAATAGGGAAGGTGGGGGTAAAGCCAGTTTTTTTAACATTGCGGTCAAAAGTGGGTAGAATTTAGTTGAAAAAAAAATTGCGACACGCACTTGCGGGAAACATGGATGGATTGAAATAAACATGGATAAAACAGATTGTTTCAATATGAAAATACTAGAAATAATTTTTGTAACATTGTTTTGTCATTCCCAAGTTACTCAACAATATTAAACATAAACATAATTAATTTTATTGAAAATTGCCAACCTGTTGAGCTCTATTAAGGATTTCCATTCACTAAAAGGAGTTTAGGACCGACAAGATCCCTAAAAAGGTGAATAAAGGTGTCCATGATATTACACCTCTACCTTAAACCATCCTTTCCCCCTATATAATACATGGAGCAATATGCAGCCTTTTAGCATCATGCAGAAGTCATCATAAATCCAAGTACAATTGGAAGGAACCGTCATTTTAGTTACGTAATACTGTGACCATTTAGATATAGAGAGTTGTGTTACTAAATACAATTTTCAATTGGATGCAATGAAGAAAAGTCAATCTTCACCATTAAAGTATAACGAATATTTTCAGGACCATCCAAAACAATTCAATGTAAATAAAACCAACAAACTACGCTAGGAAGTGATTTCTGATGTTGGCTTAAAAGACTGCGTAATTCATTAAAAAATTAAATTTATTGATTCACTTAAAGATTTTCCTGTAACTGAACTGTTGAGTCAGAAAATAAAAGAAACGTATTTCCGTCCACACTGTGTCATTCTTGCCCAAAACAAGGGACTTCAATTACTATGTCGAAGAGAAGAAAAGCTGAAGCAAGAATATCTTTCAATTTGTCTTGTTTCGTTTCCTATGACAACGTCAGCAGTTTAACATCATAAGAAAAGAATGAAAGATCTAAAGTAAGGGGTTGCGATCGGAGCTCTTAGGCTGACTTCCTTAATGTTTTTAGTGTCTTTCATCAATGATTGTAGTACATTTTGGTTGCTGTAGGTAGGGCTTAGGACAGGAGAACCCAATCTCACAAGTAAAATGTTTCTTTAAAATTTTCTTATGGAAATCTGGCTTTAACCACATAGACTTTATTTTAATTGACAAGTTATATTCAATTAGTATTTCGCCGCTTAAGAAGCAACATGTGTTAATCTACTTGTTAAAGCTGAGAATTCCTATTACCAAGACCTATAACCAAGAATAGCGAGAAATGACCAACCCTATTGATTGCATAAAACTTTTTAGAAAACAGCTGTTTTCTTCTGTTACGGCGTTAGGTGGGATAATCAAGATCTAGAAAATCTAGAATATTCCACCTAACGCCGTAACACAGATTTGAGATTTCCGATACAAATAATTTAATTATTATTAAATTTTTCTGATCAACTTTAATCAAGACGGAATAATTGGTTTAAAATGTTAGTAAAATATTATGATTTATTGAATAACTATAGAAGGTCTTTTTTAACTTTCTATCAGAAAATTCCAAGGGCGTCACGTGATGTAGAAAGCTCTATTAGAAATACGTACTAAAGATGATTTCAAGTTTTCTTAAATTTTCTAATCATATGAATGAGCATAAGAGATTTAAGGATTTCACGATGATAACAATGAGATAAAATGAATAAACATGCCTCTTTAGTTGGCAAAATACTTTTGGTATTTATTTTTAAACTGGGTTTCCATCAGTAACATTATAATTTCAAAGTACAGTTGGGGGAAAAAAACGACTCAGTTGAGATTTCTGACGAACCACTTGGGTTAGGAAGACAAACAAGGTGTCATTTTTCATGTCATTAAGTATTCTTTAAATGAGAAAAATTCGAGTCCTTAGGGGGTCGTCTTCATATTAAACGAAACACTAATTTTTTTTTTCCTATGGGGGACCCCCAATTATTATGCGATTTTCTGAAAGAGCATCCTCATAAACCCCCAAATACCAAGTTTCATTCAAATCGTGCGGTGAATAAAGCTTTTACGTTTTGGGGGGTCGTCTCCAGAGTGAGAAGGGTTAATTTTCTGTAAACACTATTTCTTAAAAACGGTGGGATAGTAAGACTTTTACTCACCACTTTAATGTTTATTAAAAAGTTTATAAGTAATTTATTGAAATTTTATATCAAATTTAAGTTTTAATTTAAGTTATGGTGATTAAAATAAGGCAACTGTTTCCAGAAAAAGCATTCGCCGGTATACATTTGGCAGCGGTATATGGTCCCTTAAAGAAAGTGAATTTAGTTTAATTCTGTTTTTTCCAAAACTATTAAATGAAATCGACTGAAATTTCGGTTTTCCACATAAAATTACTACCAGAATCGATTACCATAAAAATATTAAAAGATTTTAAAATTTAATTTTTGGGTCAAAATTAGATGTTAATTATCTATCTATTAACCATTAAATATCGCTACAAAAGCATAATTATTTTGTTTGGGGACACAAATTTGATCTAAATTCAAAGTTTCATATTTTTACGCCGAAAATATTTTGACAAATTTCACATTGAATGGTTGACATTTCAAAAATTTATTATGCTTCTATTTGGATACTTACGTGGATGAAACTTGGTATTTGGGGGTTTAAGGGGATGCTCTTTCAGAAAAACGCATAATAATAGGGGGTCCCCATAGGAAAAAAAAGTTAGTGTTTCGTTTAATATGAAGACGACCCCCTAAGGACTCGAAATTTTTTTATTTAAAGAATACTTCATGACATGAAAAATGACACCTTATTTGTCTTCCTAACCCAAGTGGTTCGTCAGAAATCTCAACTGAGTCGTTTTTTATTTCCCCAACTGTACTTAAGTAGTCATACTTGTAGTAAATATCCTTATTTTCCAGGTTATCTCATACTGCCTCTTTAATGGATCTTTTCTACACTGGTTCTAAAAAACAGATGGGTCAGACAATCGAACTGAAAACTCGTCAAGCCAAACTGAAACCAACAAAGAAGGTTACTTTCAAGGACGAAGTGCAGGAACTGAATGAAAGTTCGATACCGAGCACGACACCACTCGCCGAACAACTTCCGGAAAAACATCACTGTGAAGATGAAGATCTAAGTGGCGACTCCGAATCGGATTCTGGATCTGAAGACGACGGTTCCGAAACGGATTCTGGATCCGAAGAAGGTTCCGAAACGGACCAACTTGAAGACGAACAGAAGGACAATGTGGTCCTGAACCAAAACAATGCCGACCTGTCGCTCTCTTACCTGGACCTGATGAACCTCCGAACGGTGAAATGCGAGTGCACAACTGCCCACCTGCTGAAGACGTACATAGCCGGTGCCCAGGCGAGACTGGACGTAGCCAAGCGTCTGCTGGACGAGATCCCAACCACCATGTCCCACACCCAGCGCAAGGTGTACATGCTGGAGATCTCCCAGTACGTGGAGTCCATCTACAGCTGCCTGGAGAATCTGTCCATCAAGCTGGTCAAGTGCCATGGTGACACCATGTGCGACATCATCCAAGAATTCGACAACAACCTGAAGAAGATTGAAATCCCGAAGCCAAAGCCAATTAGAAGAGTGGATGCTAACCGCGAGAAGGTTCGGAGGGTGCTGGATGTCGGTGTGCTGTGCGCTTATATATTTCTCGCGTGTTATATAGTTTTCGTGCCGATAAGGTAGATATCGGATGTTATTTTGGACGGTTCATACTCAGTGTTATGAGTAATACATGGGGTTTTCCTGTCAAGATTCGGCCACCTATCTCTAAGAGTAAATCCTCTGGTACGGGCGTTCTTTAGAACTTGGAGAAAACGTGTGATCTCATTAGGACTTCTATTTTTAACGATTTTTAATTGTTTTCCTGTCTTTCAATTTGAATAAAATTCGTCTTAACTTGAATTTAACTCGATATCAATATTCCTTCAATTGAAAGTTGGGTGATTTATTGTGTAAATGTTACGGCCAAAGCCCGAAGTGTGGCCACTTCGCGTATTGGCCAGCCAGTTCGCGAAGTGGCCGATTTCGGGCTTTGGCCGTAACATATATAATTTGGAATAGAATAGAATTTATTAACACAAAGATTTACAAAATACAACACAAGGAATACACACATAAAACACAGACATACATACAAAAATAAATAAATAGTTATGAGTACCAAAATTTTATAATTTTAGTTTTGAAGTAGAAGTATGTATAGGTAGGATTTCCTTAAAATTGTTAATTTTTATCACTTTTCTGTATAGACAAGGAAATTCGAAAGGCATGTTTTAGAATAATTTCAATAGCATGGTTTAATTATCTGGATTTCAACTAAGGAACTCAATATGCCTGTCAGTTTTACATCCAAGCCATGCAGAAAAATCATACAGTAATCACAGGTTTTAAGTTACTTTAGAAGAGTTCAACTGGAAGAACATGATGCTACTTTGACCAGAAGAGATTCCGGTGTATTATACAACACTGAAGATAAAACTATAGGTAAGGCGAGTCTTCGAGGGCAGTCGAACTCGTCTATAAAAAAAATATCCCCTGAATGAAAAATAAAGGTGAGGCTTTGAATCCAACCGGAGAATTATTGCAAATGCAATTCAGACTTGGATCCATTGAGCCACCGATTTCTATAATATATACCAATTAATTAATATGAACGTTTAAGTAGAAAAATGCGAAAAGAAGTGAACTTGGTATTAAGTACTCATGCTCAATGCTCAAGTGTAGCTAATCATTTCCGGAATCGAACCGGGGTCATTCCATTTCAAGTGGTCCAAAAAAAGTAAAATTGGTTGCTCGACCATTTTTAAAAAATCTGAAATTTTTTGTACATCAACCCTAACCTAAAAGAAGATCAAAACAACCATTATTTTTAATTTAACCTATTTTGCTTGTCCGCAGCAGCCATGCAAATTTCGACGTTTTAGTGGTTTTTGCTAATTTAAGCGTTTACGGGATTGGAAATATCTCCCCTTTAAAATCTCCAAATCAAATGGGGTTTGAAGCAAAATTGTTTAGAATAAAACGGTCTAAAAGACTAGAGCAAGTATGTTTTTCTAAAATAAACCCTTAGGGGTGAAATTTTAGTTTAAAGTTGAAATTTTTTTAAAAATATCTGCCCACTTTAAGAAGATTTTTTTATAAGAAGGAAACCTGTCAAGGCACCAATATTTTTTTTATTAATAGTCCAAATACATTTTAGGTCATATGCAAAGTTTTGGATCTGAGCCTCAATTTGTCTTTATTTAAAAAAATCTCAAAGTCGAAGATTTGTCAAAATTTGCAATTTTGAGGGTTAAATATCTCTGGTGGGGGACCAGTTAAAAATTTTAAAATGGTTCATTCTAGAGTACTATATATTAGTGTTAAGCTCAAGAAGTTCATAGGAGGAGATTTGACTACAAGCCGAGGTATGATTTTTACAAGGTGCCCCCAAATGTCGCAAAATTTGGAAGTTAAGGATTTCAACAAAATTTGTCTGTTTTCAAGAGAACTTTTTTATAGGAAGGAAACCATTCAACACAACACATATTTTTATACAAATAGTCCAAATGTAATTCAAGTTACACGCAAAATTTGAAACCTGAAACTTGGTTTTTCTTTCCTTAAAAAAATCCCAAAATCAACGATTTGTCAAGAATTTCACTTTTTTAGAGTGATATCTCTCTGAAGGAGCAGGAGATAAAAATTTGAAACTTTGTCATCTTAGAGTATATTATGGTAGTGTTATGCCCTAAAAGTTTCAAGATGGAGGATTATTTGGCTACAAACATAGAAATGGCAAGGATGATATTAAACTTTTTTTTTGTTGAAGTGATTTTTTTTACTTTACAATTATTTTGTAAATTTTATTAATGTTTCATTACTTTTTAATTTTAATTATACAAAATACAGCAATATAGAAAAGCTTAGCAATGAACTTTATGAATTAAAATATTTATCTCTATTTTTTACCAAACATATGTTAAAGTTGGGCTTGATATAAGTAATTATATTAACTGCTTAACCTTAGCATTCAGCCATTGACAATCTTTACAACCTGAGAGACGGAGAGGGAAGAAGAAAACCGCGATGATAATTGTTTTATTGCATACTGCAAACAGTGGCGTATATAAGGGGGGGCCGAGGGGGCCCTGCCCCCCCCCCCCGAAATTCGGACTAGGTGTACCAAAACAAGTTAAAACATTGTATTTTAGGGTCCAATTTTAAAAAATTTTCTGGGGGAGGACCCCCAAACCCCCCTTTTGTACTTGGAATTTTATTATTAACAACTATATTACATATATAATAAGTTCATCAAAATCCAAATCCTACCAAAAAATATATGTCCAAAATTCGGACTTAGTGTTCCAAAAACAAGATAAACCCCTTTTTTTAGGGGTAAAGTTCCAAAAATTTTCTGGGGAAGGACTCCAGATCCCTTTTTGTACTTGGAACTCTATTTTATTACTTTTTAAATATTAAGTTCATAAAAATGTACATCCAAAATTCGGACTTAGTGTACCAAAACTAGTTAAAAACCTGGTTTTTTTAGTCAAACTTCCAAAAATTTTCTGGGGGAAGGCCCCCAGACCCCCCCTTTGGTACTTGTATTTTTATTACTAACACCTTTTCCTATATTAAGTTTTTAGAACCTAAGTTATAACCTTAAAGAGCTACATTGGACCTATTAAATATGTGGGGAAGGGGCTGGAGAGTAATTTTGGGCCCCTCCCGAAATAAATTCCTATATACGCCACTGACTGCAAACCTGCACAAAGATCGGAAGAACATTTTGATTCACCAAGGTGTTTTGTTGTTGTATTTTTTATTAGTCGCAAGTTCATGTTAAAAAATGGATTGTGATGTGGGTCAACTTATCAGAGAAAATTGTCACAAGTCTGTTTAGGGGACATCCATAAATTACATGAGGTCAAAAAGGGGGGGAGGGGTTTGGAAAAATCTCACCAAGGGGGGAGGGGGGCATCTCACGTTAACTTTTTAAGTTAGAAATTATTCGATTTTCTTTGTTTTTTAAGTATGAGAAAGGAAAATAATTTTTAAAAAGTTGTAGGTAAATCTCACGCGGGGGGGAGGGGGGGGGGTCCAGCAAAATCTCACCAAGGGGGGAGGGGGGATTCAGATTTTGGAAAAAACACCTCACGTAATTTATGGATGTCGCCTTATGGCCCAGTAACTCTTGAGTTTAATCGGTTAAGTGAACTAAGGGAAGATCATCAAAATTTGTTTGTTCTAAGGATCAATAAATCTGTCAAAAATACATGCAAATATCATGAGAAAAAGTATTTTTTAAAATATCATAATCTCTTTGGCAAAACTTGTTCGGATCCACTAAAAATTCATAAAAAAAGTTATAACCAAAGGACTTAATGAAATTAAAATAGAGCATTTAAAAAGAGAAAAGATACCCGGATAAAGATATCCTCCATCTTGAAACTTTAAGGGCATAACACTACCATAATATACTCTAAGATGACAAAGTTTCAAATTTTTATCTCCTGCTCCTTCAGAGAGATATCACTCTAAAAAAGTGAAATTCTTGACAAATCGTTGATTTTGGGATTTTTTTAAGCAAAAAAGAACCAAGTTTCAGGTTTCAAATTTTGCGTGTAACTTGAATTACATTTGGACTATTTGTATAAAAATATGTGTTGTGTTGAATGGTTTCCTTCCTATAAAAAAGTTCTCTTGAAAACAGACAAATTTTGTAGAAATCCTTAACTTCCAAATTTTGCGACATTTGGGGGCACCTTGTAAAAATCATACCTCGGCTTGTAGTCAAATCTCCTCCTATGAACTTCTTGAGCTTAACACTAATATATAGTACTCTAGAATGAACCATTTTAAAATTTTTAACTGGTCCCCCACCAGAGATATTTAACCCTCAAAATTGCAAATTTTGACAAATCTTCGACTTTGAGATTTTTTTAAATAAAGACAAATTGAGGCTCAGATCCAAAACTTTGCATATGACCTAAAATGTATTTGGACTATTAATAAAAAAAATATTGGTGCCTTGACAGGTTTCCTTTTTATAAAAAAATCTTCTTAAAGTGGTCAGATATTTTTTAAAAAATTTCAACTTTAAACTAAAATTTCACCCCTAAGGGTTTATTTTAGAAAAACATACTTGCTTTAGTCTTTTAGACCGTTTTATTCTAAACAATTTTGTTTCAAACCCCATTTGATTTGGAGATTTTAAAGGGAAGATATTTCCAATCCCGTAAACGCTTAAATTAGCAAAAACCGCTAAAACGTCGAAATTTGCATGGCTGCTGCGGACAAGCAAAATAGGTTAAATTAAAAATAATGGTTGTTTTGATCTTCTTTTAGGTTAGGGTTGATGTACAAAAAATTTCAGATTTTTTAAAAATGGTCGAGCAACCAGTGCTGGACCACTTGAAATGGAATGACCCACCGTAGTCAACAGTTAGCAGGATTCCAAAAAGTATCAGTTTGACTTTAAATTTGATGGTAAAATGAAAGTATTAATATAATCTCTAAAGTGTATTTATAACCCAAGTAATTTTCATAGAATTTTCCGAGTTATACTCATTTAAAAATTCGGCTAAAAAAAATTACAAGCTGATGATTTTACACAACCCTTGTAAATATAACACTTGAAGAACATGCCAAAACAAATAAAATGATGTTTCTCTTTTATTTTGTGAGTAAATATTATTTCCCCCCCCCCAGAAAAAACCCTTTATGTCTTTCTGAAATCTTAGAGTTTTTTAAGGTCGGTTCCTCTTTTTCTTTATAAACTGAGCGCTACATTTTTCCTTCAGGTTCGAATGGTTCAGGAGGCTTATGAAGAAACCCTCCATACTATGCCTGGTGTATGGAAAAGTTTATAACTTTCAAATTACTTGCTTTGAGAAAAATTTTATAAGAAAATAGAGGGGAAATGTTTAAATTTTTAGCATTAAAGTCTAAGGTGTTCTAGTAATTATATATCAACAATTAAAATTATGTATCAACAATAAAAATTAAGATTTTAGGCAAAATTCTATGACTAAAAAGTAGAAAATAAAATAAGTAAAAAAAAAGCTTTTTTAAAAAAACGCTTTTATTAAGATGTCCTAAAAATTCAAAAATAATTTATTAGGTTTTGTGAAATAATTTATTGGAGAGTAGAAATTAAATTTCCGGTAAGTAAAAATTAACTGATTTTCTGATCACTAAAAATAAAAGCGAGGGCGCTAATAATTTATAATTTTACATAAAAGAAAATGAGAAAAGAGAACTTAGAATAAATAGTGAATAGAGAATTACTAGCGCCCACGCTTTTATTTTTAGTGATCAGAAAATCAGATAATTTTTACTTACCGGAAATTTAATTTCTACTCTCCAATAAATTATTTCACAAAACCCACTAAATTATTTTTGAATTTTTAGGACATCTTAATAAAAGCGTTTTTTTAAAAAAGCTTTTTTTACTTATTTTATTAACTTTTCAACTTGATAAATAAATTAAAAACAATAAAATATTGAACTAATAAAGAGAAAAATATAAATAAATTTTCAGGGTTGAAATGCTAGTGTTTCTTACTACCCCCAAAGTTTTGGTTAAATGGGGTAGTAAGAAATGGGGCATTTTTATGAATGATATACAGCCCTAAATTGAAGAAAAAAGGTGAATTGTATAGCCCTTTAACCTCTTAAAAGTTAACTAAAAAATTCCAAGGTAATGTAAATGCAAAAACAAGATAAATTGAAATAGTTGAAATTGAAAAGCATGACTTTAGGTAGATGATGTTGCAGGCGGCGTCAACTTCAAACGAGAATTTTTCACTGAAATAATTATTCTAAAACGATAAACTTTTTATGGGATATGTATGTCTTAAAGATATTTTGTGATTTTTAGGCCTACACCAAGGTTAGTAGAGAGAGAAGGTTGGCTCATCCGTGACGTCACTGCATGGACAGGGGGTGCTCTGCCAATGGCAATGCTCGTACAGCTGTGAATCGCCGCTGCCATTGGCAGAGCACCTCCTGTCCATGCAGTGACGTCACGGATGAGCCAACCTTCTCTCTCTACTAACCTTGGGCCTACACACAGAAGCAAATAAAAATGTTTCTTGTTGCCCCATTCTCCCCTAATGCTAATGCTATAGTTTCACCAAGATTTGAGGCGGTCTGTGCCAGAAGGGCGAATTTATCATTATCCACCCTACTAGGTTCGCCCTTCTAGCACGGATCGCCTCATTTCAACTTTTATTTTTAAATAATGTCAAATCAGAAGAGGGAAATGTTTTTGATTACTTCAAATTAAAGTAGCACCAATGTTTATCAGAGTACTTAAATATGTTTCTTGTTATAGAGTCGAGTAGTTTTATGGCACAAGAATCAGGTACGATCAGTGGTTCAAACTTTTAATCATCGCGACCCACATTTTATGAACCGAATCTAACGTGACCCACCAAATTTTTAATTAAGGTGCAAATTAGGTTTGGTCCTCAACTATTTTACTTACAATAATTACATGCAAGATTAGAGGTTATTTTTGGAATCTTTATGTCTGGTTATCTTGAATGAATATTTTACATCACCTGCACATTAAAATGACACAAATTTTTCTTTACTCATCTTTTTTACTATCTGGTAAAGCCAACATCACGTTCGCAAAAATAATTAAAATACATAAATTTAAAATCTTGTGGCAACCCAGCGACCCACCAAAAATTGACTAGATCATAATGGCGCCTTCTTCCTATAGGACAAAGGCAACAAAAGGTGAAGTACTCTGAAGTCATTAAATAAGTAGGCTATGTATTTTGGGTCTATGACTTAGAAATTAAATTCTTCTATGCTAGACAGCAACGTTAGTTGACCCATTCACGTCCCTAACTAAGTAGTTCCCAGCGCGGTGTGTGAATTTTGAGTGAAATGAAGAATCCCAATTTTAAATATGATTATTTTGTTAAACCCCAAGTATACTATGTGTAGTCTCTTTTTATCACGATTTGAGCACCAAAATTCCTCCTAGCAACCCAACAGGCTTTGTGTTTACCCATTTTCTCCTTCCACGTAGTTACGTACTGGGTTCAGGAAACGTTGCTGTCGAGTATAACAGAAAAATTTGTAAGAATAGAAAAACAACCTAGTTCACGCATACGGCATTTTTCTAATTATTTCAAAGCATTCAAATTTATTTCCCCTGTACCTTTTTTGTTTCCGAATCATACATGAAAGAAAAAAAAGACTCCAGACATGTTGATAATGATTTTATTTTTTCCATATAGAATAGATAAACCTAAATATGCTAAAATTACAAGGCTAACAGCAATATTTAATACAGCTTAATTCAGATTCAATCACAAGTCACGAAAATTACGAAGCACCACAAAATTTTACTATTGTTCGGTAGGTTTTTTTTTTAAATATTAAATATTCATTTCGAATGCATCTACTAACGAAGAACTTTTCCTTTTATTAATTCCAGGAGCTCTTTGAAAAGAGGCAGAAGGTTCCAAGTCCTAAAACAGATAGTTTAAGAGATGCAATTTAAAAAAAAATTCCATTTGTAAGGTTGAACCAAAAACACATGAACACATTTGTCACTTACCAGTTCAGAAAAAGATGATACTCGTAAGGGAAGCTTTTTAGATGGTCCTGTAAGAGTTTTCAATGGATCTAAAAAGTTAGAAAGGGCTCCACTGAAGCTAAATTTCGAAGAATTACTTTTTAAAGACCAGGATGATCCATGTTTACTGTCAGATCTGCAAAAGACCATTGTATAAAAATCATTTATAGCATAATCATAAATTTAAAAGTTTAGACTAGATATTGGGGATGGTTCACCGTCTTTTTTAAAATAAAGTGTGAAAAAAAATTAGTGTAGATATTCAAATATGCCTTGAGATTATTTCATAAATTGTCTTTGTGCAAGCAAATGATGGAATAAGCAAATTCTACACATTTAGGTATACGTAACAGTATATCCTTTTAAGGGGTTTCAAGTATATTTTTTAATCAAATACTCCCTCAGCTTTACTCATAATTGGAGTAAAAGTTTATTACATAGCTTTTATAAAACGCACTAAAGACACATTTAAGAATCGAAGGAAAGAAACACCAAGAAACTTCATACTAGTGATGAGAAATTAACTAAAATTAGGCTTACTTCAAAGATTTTCTACTGGCATCATTTTCTGATCCAAGATCTAGATGCTGAGGCTCAATAATGGTCATCAAGCTGTCCTAAAGCAATAAAACCTTAATCTTAATCTTACCTTAAAATGCCTTACTTTTAAAATGTTATGTTAAATTTTAATAATTTTTATAATAGTATGATAAGTGTATGTTTAGCTATAATTGGTATACAGAAATTTGGATACCTGGTTCATTCAGAAATTTAAAAATAATGTATTTTCAGAGATCTTATGAAGTAAAATGCAAGTTTTTACCACAGTATATAATTTTACTTACTGCTTCAGCTCTACATCGACTTAAAGCGATTTGACGACACAAAAGTTGTAAAAATGTATTTTTCGGTACTTCACCTAAAAGCTTAAAAGCATACAGGAGCTCCTTCAACTCTGCATTAGACCAAAAAACTACAGCAAAAGCATTTTGGCAAGCTAAACACAAAAATATTTTTTTTTTAAATTTTAACTGTAAATAAAAAGTAAATTAGAAAAGTGACAGAAAATAAGTTCGTAAATATAACGTATGCAATCAAGAAAACAAATTCATCATTACCATCTGTTTCAGCAATGTTCACAACTCTTCTTAAGTACGAAAGATAAATTAATTCTATGTGTTTGTAAGCTTTTTGAACTGTTTTAGATGCACTCAGTCCTACATTTGTCAGATTCTTTCTGCTGCCTTTAGGATCCGTTTTTTTCTTCTTCTTACATATCTGAAAATTTGCCATTTTGGTAAAAAAAAGTTTCAATCTAAGTATCTATTACATCAATGTATAAACTTCATATTTTTTCAAAATACAATAATTTCGTAAAATTTGGTAATAAATTACCTCTAAGGCATCACTAAAAAGGTGAATGGTTAAAGTGTTCCCCTTTTGGTTGAGTAAATCTGTAAGTTCTAGGACCTCTATTTCAGAAACTAAACTTCTATGTGACGACAGCAAATTTGGCTGAAATAATTATCGATTATCAAATATTTTATTTTTAAAAAATGTGGTAAACAAGGCTTATTTTTAATAAATAAAGTTCATGAATCTAATTGAACTAGATAATTATCTTATCTAAATAATAAATAAACATTTTTGGTTCTTTTCGTGATCATAAGAGAAACTTTTTTTCAAGATCTACTTTTAAATTATAATATAAAGTGTTTGGTGAATGAGGAAATAATACATGACTTTAAATACTTCAGCTTCGAAATGTTCCCATATGAACTTAGGAAAAATATAATTTTTATCCGAGTGAAAGAAAATATGAATTGGAAATATTCTCAGGAGAACAGTTTCATTTCATTTAACATTTCGGTTTAACATGTTCATTAACATCAATGCCCATGGCAACATTTGATATTATTGTCTCGGAATTTGTATATGCTTTTCATGTCGGTATTTAAAAATACTTACTCCACGGTCTACTACTATTCGGCGCGGCCGTTTCGGCGCCGGCCGATTCGGCGCGGGCCGTTTGGGCGCCGGCCGATTCGGCGCCAGATATTTTCATAGATTTCATAGATATTTCAGAGAATTAAATTTTCATGGTGTTGCCATATTATGAAAAGTGGAATAATTATTATCATAATTTAAATTTAATTTAATTATCAAATTAATATCTTTGTTAAATAATTTGAATTAATACTTTGGTCATGGTTAAAAATTTAAAAAATTATTTATTAAACAGATTTTCTCCTTTCTGAAATCCATGCACTGTAATAAGTTTCGCGCCGAAACGGCCCGCGCCGAATCGGCCGGCGCCGAATCGTCCCATCCCGCTTACTCCATGCCTAAACTACTTAAGAGCAGTACAAGAAGTAGTTTTTAACTTTAAGTGAAATGCTTTTGATAGTGAACTAATAAAATAGTAGTAAAATAAACTAGTAAAACCAATAAAATAATAAAAAAAAACGGTACATACTGGACAGCTGTCAATATTGTTGTAGATGTCAAACATCGCTAAACGATTATCTGTCTTTCTTTTTTCTTCATTCATGTGCCTAAAAAAGTTCACTTCAATTTTTAACTATTCCAATAAGCATTTCAAAGTTTTAAGCAAAATCTATAAACACATTTTACTTTAAAACGTCTTTTAGGGTTAGAATACTTTTTTCTATCGCTTCATATTCCACTGTGTTGACGGTTGTTTGCTTGAGCAAATCTAGATGTATAAGCAAGAAAATGAATAAATTAAATTCACTTCAAAACTACGTAATAGTTAGCCTAATAACTATGCAAAAGCACACACAAATTAACTGTCAAAAGAAAACTCATAAATTATGTTTTCGTTATTAGACGAGATTTTAAAACTACTTGATATTTTTTTTGTGTGTGTGCGTGCCAAACATTTGATACTATTCTATTCACTAAAATTGAGTTGCCATTACATCCATGCTTGCTGTAAGAGTGTTACTACCAGATCCTGTTTCACTAAATCGTTCTGATTGATAATGCAACATATTCATTCACATATTTTTATAACTAGGACGAATTTTTTAATTGTAAAATAAATACTATCAGCTATTAAAAACAGTTACATTCTCTTTGATTTTTGTCTTTTCACCATTTAATACTTATCTTATAAATAAATACATCACAGTTGAATAGTTATTCTCATCATTAGTTTGTTTTACTTTAAGTTCCACCTTAGTAGGCGTCATTTTGAATAGATCGATAGAAAATTTAAAAATTAAGTTACACAAGTTTTCCAACATCAAAACTATCATTTTTATGGATCACATCAAAAGGGTTAATTTTCAATTGGATACCAAATCTCATAAAACTAATCAGTTTTCTTGTAAATTTTATCTTTTTAGTATAATTTCCATAAAAAAAATTTGTTAATTTTCAATACATGTACATCTAAACAACATTTGTCAGTAGTTTGATACGGAAAAATTTTGGAAAATATAAAACTGGTATCAATTTTCATAAACTTAAAAAACTGTTTTAGTTGCAAGAAGTAGAACATGTCTTAGTTACCAGTTAATAAAAGTATTATGCTAGGTAATCTTTGAACAGGTCTTATTAAAAGTTCCTGAAGTGTTTGTCTTCCACATTCTGGTTTACTTTGGCAGACCTGAAATAATTCAAAATCAGAATCAGGTTTTTCCATCTTTTTATCGCAAATTATTATAATTCATAAAACAAATTCATTCCAATAAGTGAACCAAAAATCCTAACAAAAACAATTCGACATAATATTAGCGATGTTACCAGAAGAGAGATTTAGAAATAAATATTATTTCCACTACATTTCATCAACATCATAATACAAACAGAAATTATACTAACTAAACACTATTTTCAGTAAGGTTTATTTTACATGGTAAAATTGTTATACGTTTTAGATAATCAATTAGTTTTTACAAACTGGTATGCACCCTTTTAAAGTTTTTGTATATTTATTTAATTTTAATTTATAACAGGTTACTGACGTAATAATTACACACTGTCCATAATATTTAATTAGTTTTTTTTTTTAAAAAGTTCAACTAAAGGTTTTGCAAAACTATATTTGAGACTTTAAATATTTTAGTAGAAAAATAAAAAAAAGTCATCTTAATCTTAGATACGTAATCTTAATTTGTACGTTTTTTAAGTTTTAGTTGTGCACCAAATTTACACCTCTTGCTAAGCTTTACTAAAGATTTACTGATTAAAATTAATATAAAGAAATTTAGAAAAGCCATCGTTTATTCATTAATTTTAAATAGATTAAGATATTTTCTTAACTCCTTTAAAAATACATACACCATTTTTGTAAAGATTATATGATTGATTAAAGTTAAATTAAGAGTTAAGAGGAAAATTTAAGTTAAAATTAAGTTTGGGTCGATTGATATATAAAAGGATAATCTTTAACCAAAATTTATTTTGAACTAGTATAATTTAATTTTAATTGATTTCTTTACATAATTTTTCATAAATACCATAATTTTTGATAAATACCTTTAGAAATGCATGAAACCTGGCTTTCGTTTCATCACAAGTTTCTAAAACTTCCTTGGATTTTTCGAAAAAGTTGATAAACGGAGGATATGACTTTAAAAGCTCAAATGCCTAAAGCAAAAAATAATAATAAATTAGACTTAATAGAAGCCAACAGAGTTTGGAAATATAGAAATAGGTCTAACAAGATACTTGCGTGTTTTAAAATTACATTTCCCACGCCGTGCTCTTTGTGGTTGTGGGATAGTTCTTCAAGATCCTCAAGCATTTTCAGATGAACTTCATAGATGGGTGGAAGATAACCAAATATCAGTCTGATTTCTGTAGCTGAAAGCAACTGCCCCGTAACCAAGTTAGGATTTTCTAATGGTTCTTTGAATACCTACACCGTTTGGAAATGGAGTCAAAATTACTTTAATCAAAGCGAAATAAGAGAAAAAGGTGTAAAGAGCCCGAAAGTACATTTTTAAGTAAAGTAACAAACCGTCATTATGGTGTGTAAGATTCCAACGTAATTTCTCTCAGTTTGAATCAACTCTTCGCATATCTGTTGACGAGGAGTGAGAAAACGTAGGTCCAATGTGGGACTCTTGACTTGTTTATGGCTGTCGGTGCTATCTGGAAGAAAAACGCAAATACTATGCGGTAAAAAGTAAGGATTCTTTACTAAATATAAGATCGAATGTCTAGTCTTCAAATGTAATAATGTAATGACATTAATGACTTTAAGGTAAAAGATTAAGTGGCTCTGAGTGAGCAGGCAAATATTTCTACCCATCAATCAATTTGAATTAACTAGTCAAATTATTTTAATTTCAATTTTTGGCCGAAAAATCAGTTTGTACAGCTGAGGAAAAAAAACGTTACAGTAGACTTTGCGGGCGAACGGGTGGGGTTAGAAAGATGCTGTTGGTGTCATTTTTCAGGATTTAGTGTATGCTTGAAAAAAACTAATTGACTATTTTTCTCTCAGAGGTCGTCTTCTGGCGCAACGCAATAAAAAGTGCAACTTTTTTCATGGCGACCCCCAATTTTATTCGATTTTATGAAAGATCATCCTAATTTAACCCTAAAAACCGAGTTTAATTTAATTTGGTCATGAAACATAGCCCTGACAGACCGTCAAAAAATGAAAAATTCATATACAAAGCCTTAAATTAGTCGCCAACATCCGACCGCCAAGTAAGAATTTCTCAGTTTTAAGTATCGAAACATGTTATAAGATTTTTTGTTTTAAGTTTTAATAAGCATGTAAATATTATGGTTAATTATTGTTAATTATTTTAACTTTTTTTATTTATATTAGTTTATTATACACGCGAATTGTGAATAAATACACGCTTTGACGGAGGGAGTAAATTGAGCTAATTTTCGTGTTGAAAACGTGTAAAGAAAAATAAAAACGCAAGAAGCGCCAAATCATCGATAAATTGCCAAGCCTAAAAAATAACTGTAACGGTTTTTTTTCCTCAGCTGTACTAGAAGGTAGTACAACTATTTAAAAACTCCTTCCTTTATTACCAAATGATCTAAAAATTATCTTTTGTTACCCTAATATAATTATAATTCAGCAAAAGAACATTTTTACTCATTTATTTTGTGATTTGAACCGAGTAATTTATCTATATTTTTTATGGTACTTAAGCTATTAAAAATATCAACCTAAAATTATGATACATTATATTATACACTTACCTGTAGAATTCAAAGTGAAAGTTACATCTTCCGAAACTGAGATAGCAGAATCAGTTCTACAAATATCTGGAACGTTATACAAATCGTATTCAAGGCTTTCTAAGGCAAGCTGGTGTGCTATATTCTCAAGCTTCTCCCGTTTATTCCCAGTTTCCGGCCAGATTATAGATGAGGAGTTAAACGTTGTGTTCGGCTGTATAATAAAAATTAGAATGTTAAATTTTGATAAATGGTTTGAATATGCGATTCCTCAATAGAATTTTTACTTCCTCAAAGCCTTACAAAAACCACCTGTCTCACCTTTTGAAAGAGTTAGCTTTGGCGAAAGTCCTTAACGATAGCCAAGGTGGGTTCATTTTAAAGCCGATCTGTTTAAACAAAACACACAAATCAAGTATTCATTGGTTATACATAGCTGCCAAGTATTCCGATTTTATCGGAGTTACTCCTATTTTTGGTTTCTTCTCCGATAATCCGATTTTTCCCTAAAAACTCCTATTTTCGCGATTTTTTAAAAATACTTTTGTTGCAATCGTAAAAGACAATTTTAATTTCTAAAAGCCTTGAAAGTTATTTCAAGGTGTCTACTGATTATGTGAAAGTCCTGAAATCGTATTACAGTCTAAACTTTCAATGAACGATTGCGAATTTTTATTTATGCTTCCGGACTTTTGCCTGTAAAGTTGGCTTTTCGAATTTCTATGTCGGGCGCTGAAAAAACAACTTAACGGTCGCGATCGCGTTTTTCTTTCTTCTTCACATTGATGTCTTAAGCTTTAAAAGCTTGTTTTTGGAGAAAGTGTTCACTATTAGCTGGCAAATTACAAAAGTAAAAGAAAGCAAAGAGAGAAGTATATCATTTTCTATATATTTTATCAGAAAGAAAGTCTTACAAAATTTTTCATATGGGTAATTTTTGGGAGCTTGAGATTTTTAACTTCATGAACTATATAGTTTTCTTTTATCCCTGGCAGAGTAAGCTTAAAGTTCTTTGATTAGCTGAATACCTTTTGAGTCAGTGCATAATTAATACTATTCATCATTATTTACAGGCATATTGCTTTTTAATATGCACTACAAGGTATTTCACATTTTTAAATTTCAAGAGAATTCACTGTCATTTTATTTTTTTGAAGATGTATCATTTCTTAAAATCAGTCTTTTATTTTTGTTTTCTTATTCTTAATTTTTAATAAGGTTTCACTATTACATTTTCATTTACTTTATGAGGGATGTTGTTTTTGTTTCTTCATAGGTTTTAGGTTTTTTTTTATCTGAATTATTTGTGCTTAGTAGTTCAACTATTAACTAAAAAAGCAGCCTAAGTTTTAAATTGTGACCGAAAAATAGGTGGGTGTGCTTTCATATGTAGTCCGTGAAAGTACTCCTATTTTTTTCCCCCCATCAGGTTGGCAGCTAAAGTCTGTCTGTCCTCGCTTGGCACGAGTGGCAAACCTAAAATCAGTACCCACAGCAGAAAAAACAGTGGCGAAAAAGCCATAAAGATGGTTATCTCACTTCTATTAGATACCCGATACCCTGCACTCGCCACTGCTTTTCCTGCCGTGGGTAGTGATTTTAGGTTTGCCACATGTGCCAAGCGAGGACAGACAGACTTTATGGTTATAAAAAAAAGTGCCAACTTGGCGACAATTAGAGATTTTCGTCAAAGCGAACTCGTTCAAAAGGTGCGACTGCTGGTTTTTATAAGAGCTTTTACTGTATTAAATTCTTACATTTTGATATATATACATGCTTTCATCAGCTCTGGCCTCCAACTGCAAACAAGCCCAAAACCACTGTAAATAGAAAGGAAAAAAAAGTGAGTGAAACAAATTTTATACGAAAAAACTTCCGACTTGAGGAAATTTTTAGCTTGCCTCATTCTTTAATATTTTCACTTTGTCCCCGAATTCAGAAGCCCGAACTATGGCACCGTCTTCAACAATGATATGAGAACACGATGGATCTGTCGGTTCAACAACTTTACCTCCTAAGACAAACAGGATTTACAAAAATTTGAAAACATTCTTCAAAATCGGACGTTAAAAGTTCAGCAGATTGGGAAAATCAAAAATATTTCATGAAAAACGCAAGATTTCCCTCTCGATGCAAAACTTTCTTTTAATCTAGTATATTCATTTCGAAAAAAAAAAATATCGTGTAAAAACAGTCATTAGAACACTACCCTAATTTAGGATATTTTTTTATCCAGCTAAAGTACTGTGATAGATATTCTTATAGTATAATATTAATAGTAGAAGTTTCCAAATCGTAAGCAGTAACTCAAAGATTCGATATTTTTATTCTAGATGCATTTTAAAACGTACCATTTTTAATGGAAATTTGCTCCATATGCTGTTTTTCATCTGATGGATACTCTAAAAATGCCATTTTCAGTTCCAAAAATGGTAATAACTTGTGCTGCATCTACAATATAAGTGAATTCTTTATCAATTTGTTCAAAGAAACAATAAAGATCTATGAAATTTCATGATTTTAACATACAGTACAGTACTTTATCCCAAAGTCAAAGGGACAAACTATAGTTGATTTTTCGAGACATAACGTGAAATGTATAAGAGCAAAATACTTTTTAACTACTTTGAGAATAAAAGTTTTTGAAATTTTCGTGAAAACATTAAAAAGTATTTGCTTACGAGTGTTTGATCAGTTGCAACACTGCTTATATCATGTCTCTGGGCCCATGCTTGATATATCCACTCCTTGGTCATTATGGGAATGCCAAGATTTGCTGAATACTATAAAATAATTTTTTTAATTATTCAAATTTGCAGAAAATTTTACAAATTCTTTTCATTTACATTCTTAAAATACATAAGAAGAAACACGAATTATCTGATACAAATGGATTCCTAGGGGAAATTTTAGTACAGAGCCATTAACCAAAACTATTATCAGAGAAAAATAGCTAAAACTGCTTTAGTACCTTATACTTCTCTCCAAATAATGCGTTCTTTGTTGCTACGAGATGAGAAGTTTTAGTCATACTGAATTCCTTACGAACGCTTCCACTCATGTACCTGACTAAACTAGTTAACTGCTCCTGAAAAAAATATTCGAAATAAAAACAGAATGTAAACGAAGATAACGATACAGGGTGATTCAAAACTCGAGGGCAAAAATGATAGAGGGTGTGTGTAGACTACCCAAAGGCAATTCAAAATCAAACTGGTACGGGGGGTAAATGTGGTAAGTCCCCGAAGCAATCCTTGAGGTGCTAGAGGGTGGATAGTTGTTGTCAGAAGATATAATAACTGGGTTATCATAGTGTTCCATTGCTAACTATCATTGTTTTAACATTTTAACTTATAAAGCAACGGTAAATTTTTTTTTCCCTTAAGGCGGCGTCTTTTAATTTCGACAATAACTTTGTGACTGTAGCCTGATTTTACTGTCGCAATTTAAGTACCTTTAGGGAAAAAAAATCTTAGATTTTATAAATAATTTAAAGCATAATTGGCATTAAAATTTTATTTCTACCCAACCATGTGCACACTGCCCACAAGGCCCCATTTTTATTGCTTTTTGCAACTTTTGTTCACGCTCTAGCATCTCAGGATTGATTCTCGGATCCCCCTTACCAGGGTCTTTGGTACACCCTTATTATTTTTACCCATGTGGTTTGAATCACCCTGTATAAAATAGTATGCGGCGTTGCACAAGTTCAAAATTTGTTGAACAAAATAAAGTTTCTTAAAAAACCCACAAAACATTTTGCATGTTTTGCGTTCAAAAAATGTTGAAATTTTTAAAGATTTATTTATTATTTTTATTTACTTAATAGCCGATGCTATTTTAAGGGGTGATTGCAAATTTGAATATTTGACGATATCTTAAGAGAATATTTAAAACTGTTGTTAACAAACCTGTAATTAAAGCTTATGTAAGAAATTTTGAATTGAAAATTTGATTTGATGCGGTGTTGATGTTTCAATGGACATAGAAATAGGAAAGGAAAAAGTGAATTGAATTTTTTTTAAATAAGTAAAATCTCAAAATTATACCATCTCTTCCTTAGACATTCGAAAGCCAGCAAAAGTCAAAGTAAGATTTTTCATTGATGTAGAATACAAAGGTCTACTTCTCCTTGGTAGGTCCTGTGGATAAAATAAACATTTTAATTTAATTTTTTAGAGTATGCAGGAGTTTAAAATTAAATGAAGGTCAGTCATTTGTATGATAATTTTAGGGGGTTTTCTGTCTAGAGAATATTAAATGCATGGGAAATGAAATAAAGAATAAATTAACAAATGTACTAGTATATAAAAAATAAGTTTAAAGTATCAATCTTGATGGATTTCGAGATTTTTGAAAAAGAAGATAATTTACAAAACACTAAACTAAAATGAAAATATATTCTAAATTTGGGCTGATGGCTAAAGTAATATATTTTTTTTCGTCAGCAAATTAAGGCCCCTAAATAACATTGGAATTTGAATTAAAATCATGGGAGTAATGCTCTAAAATTTTCAGAACTTTCTTTTAAAAAAATTTGAATGGTGTTATAGAATGTGTCAGGAATAACTCAACCCTTAACTCTCTAGCTGGACCCCAGGGACCTCTATCTAAATTCTTCCATGATGATCAAAATCCCTAAAACTAACTAGTAAGCCGCCATAACAAATGATGTAGCAATTTCAAACAAGATAATGTCTCCAAGATTAACCCAAGCTTTACGCTTAAAAAATGGCGTGAAAAAGGAATACCTCATTTTGCTTGGCACATTGAATAACAATTGTTGGTCCTAGAATTCTGTATCCAGACTTTAGTAAACTTTTAAACAGGTCACCGCTAAACTCTTCCAGTATACATATTGGTTTAGTCTCTCCAGCTGTGTTCAGTAGTTTGCGTCCATCAGAAATATATTCCACAGGAAAACCGAAGTGCTGAAAAGAGACCCAACTTTTATGATAGAATATTCGAAAAGCCACATACTTTTTGAAATAAGAAAGGAAAATGAACTCACCTTTAAAGAATTTATTAGCTCCGTATTGTTTTTTAATTTATCTCCGATGACGTAAATTTTGTAATCTATAATGTTGGAAAGGCAATTAAATTTATCTTAAAAGTTTTAAAAATACTAAATAAAAAACTACTCTAATTGAAACAACGTTAACTTATAACTTTAAGCTTATAAAACATCATACCCCTTATCACACGTTTTTAATAGTTTAGAAATCTATTGCAAAAACAACTAAATTACTGTTAATATCAAAGTGAAGGACTTTTAAAATACTTTTACAATAATACTGTGCTCTACAAACAGTTTGATGATAGTGATTTTTGTCAAAATACACTTGTGTAGTTTTACATCCAGAATTACGTCTTATCAAATCAAAATATCATGTTTTCATACTTTAATTTTTAGCTCGTTTAACAAGTTTCTAAGCCGTCTCAATGTATTTTGCCAAACTTCAAACCCTACTATACAGGGTAGTTTGATTTGAAGTATTTGGTACTTGCGTATTAACCCGTTGACCGTTTAGTGGCACAGCTATAGAACAAATCAGTTGGCTTTGATAAAGTTTTCGGATTCAGCGGCACGGTCGACGGAATAATATACGCAAGAACCGCATTTCATGTAAAAACCCTGCTAATTTGGCCAGATCGCTTGCATACCCTCTTAACTGCAAAGTTACCAGATTAAGTATACACTTATTTGCGATTTATCCGCTTTAAATATTTTTTAAACAAAATTCAAATTTTCACCTCAATTGTTTTAAACAACGTTTTTGCGGTTTGACTCAAAACAAAGAATAGGCATGATTTAATAGGTTTTGTGATTGGGAAACTCAGTTAAATTAATACATACCTCTTTCTTGTTGCGATGATGAGTTTGTTCTCTCCATCTCAAGGGGGGAAAACATTAAATCAGTTCCAAGAAGTGAAAATTGAAATTTTCAAAATATAAACCAAATAATAACACATACAATGCACCTCTAAAAATTTCAAAATTATTAAAACTTAAAAATTTCGTAACTATCATTTCTAAAACTGAATGCTGAACAAACAGAAAAACATTCTTAGATCTATTAAAACAATTTGAAAGTCATACCCCTTCCTTTCCGAGTGACTTTCATCTTACCTTTATTTAACGTTTTGCAGATACAATACTAATTTAGACCTAGACGTTGGAGAAAACCTTTTTAAAATGCAAAGCTAAAACAAAACATTTACAGGTTACTAATTGGAACGAAAAAAAAAACATGCAACCTTTCAAAGGAACACACTAAGATGCTGATTCTCTTATTCCCTATTCACTTGACTTATTTAAATTAACTTCGCATATCGGCCAAACCCAAAACCACCAAAACATTAATGTCTCCAATCTCTTAATGTTATATACTTTAAAAACTATTGAGATAATCTGGGTTTTTTTCCTCTATTTAGTAATCTGCAGATTTCTTCTTTGGGTAGGAAAGTCGTGTAGTATTAATAAGCATGAGAAATCGACAGTTTTCTTCAATTCATAAAAGAGTGAAGAAAACTTTTAAATGCTAATGAATCGTTAACTTTCGAATTTTAGATAGTGCCTCTGAAGGAAAATTGTATCTGAAGGCTATGGAATCCCGTTTTAATATGATGAAAAAGCTGAAAGTTAGGGTCACTTTTTCTATTATTTAATACTTAAAAACTGGACATATTGGTTGTAAAATAATGTAAGGCCCTCATGGGGTTCACCACCATCCTCTTTCTAGTTTATTGGGAACAGTAAATGAGGATTGTGAGTTCATGAGGACAGGAGTTACATAAGCTTCCTAATTCTCTTTAAAATTAAAAGTCAAATGTTTTCATGAGATTTCCGCTATTGATGAAGTGGACCATTAAATGAAGTTGCGCCTATATGCTTGGGTTTTAACAAAATGTAGTCCACCAAATAATACAACAAATCGTTTGAATAAGTTAAATGCCGTTTAGGTTAGGGAATAGAACTAACCAGCCTTCCTGTAAAACGACACCTGAAATTTCATAATATGAGTTTTATGTGGAGATCATGAGTGACGAGTGAGTCCCCTCTGATTGACTTGCACTGGTTACCTGTTTCGGAAAAAATCTAGCATCTTTCAAAAATTAAGATTTTTACGAGTGTGCCTGGGGGAATTTCCTATTTACTTATCTCTAGGAAGATTTTAGTAATTTCTTAAGATATAACCAGGGGTGTTAAAAAGCAAGAGCTCCAGCCGCATTTTGCAGATACAGCTGTTTGAGAAATGCGTTAAATTTTATTTTAAGTAACAACCCTACAGTAAATAGAACAAGATGTTTGTTTTGATGATCCCTGAGTAATGGCAATTAACATTGCTCATATGGTTAGGATTTTGAAAGTAGTACTAAATGGTGGGAATTAAACCTATTCAAGAAAATTGCATATCAGCTTAACAGAAGGATTGGTTAATTTGGTAAACTGTCTTTTAATACACATAACAGGCATGTTAAAGTAAAGGGGCCTAGAGAAAAAGTTGCCTGGCAGGAGCACAGCCATGGATACAAAGAATAATGTTCCACACAATGGATAGGTCCATGGACAAGGATCCCTGATTCAATCCTATTATAACCACAGAAAAATTGCATGTATTCACCATACCATCAGCTATTCCAGTTTTTATAGATGGTTGGTTGATTATTTGGAGTTATTGCACAAGGCTCATGCAAGGGCATAGGATGCAAAACAAGCTATGGTGCTGTAATATGGTTCAACAAATTAATCTGTGGAACCCCATAGATGACTGGCAAAGAGTCAGGAAATTAATAACCATAATAATAATTGTGTTATAATAATTCATCAATGTATAGAAACTTTAGTTAAACATCACAGTGGACATAGCGGGTAAAAAGATCAAATGTCCTTTATTTTGTAGTTTAATGTATTCTCAAGAACTATATAATACTAAACCATTTTTCTTCAAGAGCCCATTTTTATACCCTACAAAGATAAAATCAATACTATAACCTAGCTATGATAAAATCTATGTTAAGCAATTTGAGAAAAAAAAACATCACAATGGAAAATTGGGTGAACAGCTGTGGTTAGGGAGATGATTAAAATGTTATTTTTCATAGTTTGATGTATTCTTGAAAACTATAATTAAACATTTTTCTAGAAAAGGCACCTAGCACAACATAGTGAAAAAGTTATGTTCGGCCTGAATTTTGTTTTCCTCAAGTAATATTTTCATTATCTATGTTAAATTTTTGAATTTTGAAAGCCCACAACTTTATTATGACCTCCTAGGAAAATGCCAATTGTTTCTTAGTATGATTTTTTATTAAATGGAATAAAAATTGGGGGTTACCATAGAAAAAGGAACATCTTGTGTTGCACTATGTATGAGGATGGTCTCTTGAAGAAAAATGGCTCATTAGTTTTTGAAAATATACATCAAACTGAAACTAAATCATCCCAGCCATTCACCCACAATGTCCAATGTAATGTTTTTTTATCAATCAGCTGTATCCATACACAATTCTCTTCATGAAGTAATGATGAATTATTTTTTGGAGAAAAGGTTTTCAACTTTTGCTTCCATTGGAACATTTTTACTCAAAATTTATTTAATAGGTTTTTCAAAAGCTGACTACTTTGACTTAATTTTTACTTTGATGTATTGCTTTTTTAATCATAGTTAATATAACATCAGCATGTTTTCTTAAATTTCAAATAAACATATTTATTGCATAGGAGGTAGTCAATAAGATTCAAAACTGGAACTACTTATGTAAACTAATTTCATGTTAAAAGGGAGAAAAAAAAATTCAGAACAATGAACTCCAGATGGCACATATTATAATAAAGATAAAAATTAAATTTGAAGGAATTATACAGTAGAACCTTGTTAGAGTGACCCCTCATCGAATCAACAATTTACATAATATTAATGAAAAGACTTCATATAAAATAAAGTTAGCACTATGATAAAACATTATGTGCTTTTCTTATGGGTGGTTTTAACGCAGGGGTCACTATTTCAGGGGGTCATTGACAAGAGGTTCTACCAATATCTAGTTTTAAACCCAAACACTGGGCAACAACAATTATAAAAACCTAACATTATCTCTTCACTTTTTATAACTAGAAGATATCTCAAATAATTTTTGCTAGTAGTTTCAATTACTAAACGTAAAATTAAAAGTGTGGGGTTTTTTTCAAACAAAGCAGAACTAGATAACCTTTTTAGTCTTCATCTTTTCCATTAAATTATGTATTGTTTTTTACACACAGTTGATGGATTCAGCTAATATCCTCACAACTCTTAAGTATTTATTTACATAATACATGAATATTTTTAAGGAAAATTTAATGTTTCCATTTCCACCTAAGTAAATTAATTAGAAGTTAATTTGTACACCACAAAATATCTGTTAAAAATAAGTTTGATAAAATAATGATTATGAAATTCAGGACTTTCAGATAAGCATCAACAAAGAATTAGCTTTAAAAAATTTTAATATATACATCAGTTATGAGTTTACATCTAACTGCATAGACAGCAGTCTAAATCCAGGAAGAAATGAATGACATTAAATAATGCACTATAAAAAAAGTTGGGCTAAAGTTATTTATAACTTTAGGTATTAATGAAACTATTGTGGCATCAAATGAAATGGAGTTTCTTGAGCTTGAAGGTCTTTCAAAGAATCTTCCAATCTTTATTCCTCGGCTTAAATAGATCTATAAGAATAGGTTTAATTTTACAATTTAAAGAAATATGGGGATTCTATGAATCAATCAGATATTCCAGTAGTTAGGACAGAAATTAGTAAATGAAATTGTTTTTAATAAGGAGCTGAAAGCACATAAAAGGAGAAAAATCATTTACTTGATTTGTAACTTTGTTATAAAATTAACAGTTAATAAAGTGTGAACCAAAGAAATGAAATGGGTTAAAAGAAAAGAGTCAAAGCATAAACACAAACACTAGCTATGGTAAAAATTGGTTGGCTTCCATCTTTTATTTTTTGAATATAGACATTATCATACAAAGCATACAACTTAATTTCCCAAAACAAAATAACTTCTTTGTACATTTTACCATGAAGGGGCTGTGTTGGCCAAACGTCTCATCCTCCTGAAAACAAATAATTTTACATTATTAACAATACTAATTTTAATACAATCTTAAGTTAACTGCTTATTCAGCAACCACTTGTTTCCCAAACATTTTCCTGAGTAGACTCCTCGAAAAAATTAAGCCTTGGCTATCAACCCCTTATCCAATATATCTACTACATTCTCTTAGAATATTATTTTTCACTGGGAGCACTTTCTTGAAAATCCAAGAAGCTCTGTATTTTTGAATATTCTATATTTCTATTAATTTTTTTTTCTAGGGTTGTTGGTGTCCCTAATTTTTTTTAACATTCCTCTCCAATCATGCAAGAAAGGTTAAATATTGTCTCCCCAGAAAAGTTTTAAAAATTTAACAATACAATGTAGGGTCTTAACCCATTTTTTGACATTATGTTTATTTAGATATGTTTTAAACTTTCCAGCTCTATTTGGTTACAATTAACTGTGAAAGATAATAATTTCCTAAAGTAAAATATAAACTAGTTTTAAGGGTACTTATTAACAAAAACATGTTTAAATGAGCTAAATGATTGTTCAATAGTATATCAATTATAAATGCCCATGTACCTCGTGTTTCTGTCTTGGTCTCTGATTTTCTTTTCCATCTCTGCATCTGTAAGAGTTTCTAAGAACGGACACCATTGATCAGCTTCTGATTGATTTCGATAAGGAATATCAACAGTAGGAAGTGGGGCTTCACTGATAAAAAAAAGATGAGAATGAGAGTTAATGGATTTAAATTGTTAAAATTATAAACTGAGTCATTCCCCCTCAAATCAACTCACTTTTTGGCATCACCATCTTGAATTTTCTTGAAATTTGGCACACATTTTATTGATATAGACTTGGAAAAAATACGAACTTTTAAAAAAATTATTTGGTTCTGGAATTATAAATGTACAAAGTGGTTAAAAATGGGCCAACATGAGTTTTTTAAATTGCTCCAGCTGCTCTTCTAATAAGGTTACACAGATGCTATTGATGTCATTTTAAAGTGTTTAAAATATTCTTTTTAATGGCATAACACATGTTATAGTATTTTGAAAAATAAATACAACCTGTACATTAACTCAGACATAGTGTATTGTAACAATGTACAGGTTGTAAATATGAAGGCCAGGGTACACCCCAAGTCGAGCGGTAATTGTCAACAGCAGTTAAATACAACTAAATTCAGATCCAATTAATGAAATAAATTTAGTTTTTAAATCTTATGAAGAATTAAGAAAAATAGAACTTTGGTTCAAGTATGTTTTGACACTGATCCCATTTTTGTGCAATCCAATAATTTTACCAGATTATTTACAATAATATTTCTTATTCTTAGATGTTTTTTTTTTCAAAATTTAAAAAGCTAGTATATTTGAGATACATCAAATTTTTAATTCAATTTTTTTACAAAACATTATTTCCAAAATACTATAACCTGTTTTACACAATTAAAAAGAAAATTTCAAATAATTTAAAATGCCACCAATTGCATCTGTATAACCCAATTAGAAGAGCTCCTAGAGTAATTTAAAGAACTCATGTTGGCCCATTTTTTACTACTTAGTGCATTTATAATTCCAGAACCAATTAATATTTATTCTTAAAAATTGTATTTTTTCCAAGTCTATCTCAATAGGAAATCAGTAACAAATTTTAAGAAAATTCGAGATGGTGATGCCAAAAAGTGTGTTAATTTGACATGGAATGACCCTACTTCTAATTACAAAATTAACCATATTAAGAAGTCTTTAAGTTTCAAAATATAAGAACATTTTTATTAGACTCTTAACAGCTACATTAAGTAAAAGTGTAATCCATTATACTTAAAATAAAATAGATCTAAAACTAATGTATTATACAGATTCTATACTACATTGTATTACTCTACTCAAGTAAAGAAAATTGTAATGTATATTCTTATCAACAAAATGTAACATTTTAAACAGGAGAAACTAGCAAACCATATGATGATGGATCAAATAATTCATTTTCAACAAATTACCTAAATGCGTAAGTTCTTTGGTGCCAAGACAACTGGCCTCTGATACTATATGCTATAGCAGTGCAAAACTCCCCTCCAAGTCCTAATTCAGAACAAAGTTTATTTGCGAACACTTCAGGACTGTTTTCTTTCTCAGACATGTCCCATTCAAACTGATCAACTAGAGATATGTTTCCAACATGGATGTTGAGCTAATGAACAAGTAAAAACATTGTAGTTAAAATATGGGACAAAACAATCAAACATTTAATTGTTACATCATTATTTTAACATGCAGCTTTTAAAAATTGGACCAACAATGAATAATTTTTCCAAGGGTAGAAAGACTAAATCTAAATATAAATACAGCATTTCTTCAATAATAGTGTATACTAAATTTTAAATTTTTATTATTACTCTTTAAAAACTTATGTAACTTAAAGAATACATGCTACAGTTTCAGATAATTTATATTTTTAGTCAAAATGTTGTTAGGGTAGCTAATTCTAAAACCAGAATATTACAAAAATTTAAAGAAATCTTGGTTTAGTCACAAAACTTAAGAAAATACAAATACTACCATGGTCTCCCTTATAATAGCACTGAAAATAATCTAAAAATATGTTAGTAAAGAGAAAGAACTTGATTAGATTTTAAAATGAAGGTAAGACCATATTCCAGAGATGGAGTAGAGGGCAAAACTTTTAACAATAATTTTTAGCATGAATGACATAAAAGTTAAGAAAGTTTCCAAAAGAAACACCAAATATAGTCACTTTTAATATAACTCTTTGATCAGCTTGTTCATCCAGAAGGTTATCAGTTGGAAAAGCATCTATCTGTTGACGAATAGATTGAGCAATAGCTGGTACGAATGAAAGGGGTGGCAAATCTAAATCATCACACAGTGCTTCAGCAAACTGTTCTGGTGTTATCAGAGATTCTGAAAGAAAAATTCAGTCAATAAAACAATGGATACAAAAAAAGAAAAACTACAAAACCATATTAATAAAAAAAGTTCAAATTAAAAACAGAGTACTACATTATTATGGAACTTATTATAATTAAGATTAACAATATTACATAAAAAAACTAATTTATTTCAGTAAAATATTGTTTTTAAACACTTTCAAGAAGTCCAGATTAGCTTAGATTTCCAAGTAAATGAAAGGGCTTCACTTACTAGAAATAATTCAAGAAACTGTAAAGTATTTTTTCCACACATACTCAAAATTGCATTTACCGAAACTTATGCTTTTGAAGCTTGTTGCCTAAAAAGATAACTTCATAGAGAAGTACATTCCTTTTATTTAACCCTTTCTGTCCTACCCACCCAGAATTTTCCATAGGATTCAGTGGCAATATCAGGCAGTCCAGGACTGAAAGGGTTTAACTAAGTTGATGGTAGTACTCTAGTGTAGAAAATGACTCATGTGCAACCTTCAAAAAACACTTGGCTACACATCTTTGATAAAACCTTAGAAAGGATTTTTATATTTAAATTTTAAAGTAAGGCTATAAAACAGAAAAGCCGAACTTTTTATACATTATTACGAGTTAAAAAAAATTGCAACAATCAAACAAAATTTTCTAAGCAAAAGGCCATTGTGATTGTTTCTAGCCAGTTAAAACAAGTAATAAAACATAAAACAAACCATTTTTGTTCCATGTGAAGGTGTCTCTAAGCTTGTGTCCTTCAATTTCCATATCTAGGCGAACAGGAACAAGGACTTCAGTTTGGGTTGAGTTCTCATGAATAACTGCAGGTTCTAAATCATCATACCTAACAAACAGATGTTTAATTCATTATTGATTAAACCAGGGCACTATTAATTTTGTAAAATTTAAAATTAATTTTTTTTCATTAAATTAATTTTAAATTAAAATTTTAAAGCCCAGTGGCATAGTGGTAGTTCATCTTGCAGCCACCCCACAGGCCTGAGTTCCATTACTGGGTTGGGCAAGGCAGACTCAGCTTTCATCCCTCTGAGGGCAATAAAATTAGGACCAAGTTAAATTGAGGAAACAAGGGGCTTTGCCTCAGCTGATTGTGACTTTCAATCTCTTGTTTTGTGCTCATGGCCTCCACCCAGTGAGGCTGGTTATACTGGAGTTTGAAGGTCTTATGACCTAGGTACTCCCTCAAGTACCCCCCTTGTTTTTTTTTTAAATATTTCTTTAACTTAGTTATCTTACTTCAACCATTTTTGCATAAAGCACAACTTTTGAAACATTCATTAAGTACTAGCTGTATCCACCATTACATGGGGGAAAAGGTTTTCAAAATCTTCCCTACTTTGCTCACTTTTGGGTCATTAATAAGTGGTTTGGTCTGGTTGTAATTCTATGGCACAAGAATCAAGTTAGATCATATTGTGCTGAGAGAATTAATTAGTAGCAATAGAGTCAACTGTCTTTCCCTTGAATCATATTTTTATGCTATGCTTCTTCAGGATGTAAACACCCTTACAGAAAAACCACTTGTTAGGAATTATTGTGTTACTGACAAAGATATTACCAAGAGGTGACCTCATTATATTTATTTCTTGGTACTCTTTTATCTGAGCAAATGTAAAACTTTAGGTAATGCTCAGCAAAAATTGGTTATGTATTTTTATACCCCTTAAAATTTGTAAATCAACAATTTGAAAAATGCCTTTCTATATATTGTAGTTCGGTACCATCTGGAGAAATAGCAAGATTTGAGGTCATTTGGAATACTACTAAGCTCCAAAGTGGAAAAATGCTCCAAGCACCCTTGTAGGTCACAAAAAGTAATTTCAAAAAAATCACTTCTTAGCACTTATTAAACATACACCGTAAGTTTATAGCCATAGGAGATTTTGATGTGCATTAATGAGTAGATGAATGAGCAGTTAAGTTCATTTATTATTATAGGAAGGACAAACTGAAAGATAGGTTGAAGCATAAAGACCATAAAAGGTAGAAAGCACAGGATTAAAATAACTTACAGTAATGGAAATGTTCTGACTTTTTTGTGGCTAATTCTGTTTCTATTCACAGGTGTAGAACAAGGTACAGCATCCAAATGATGAGAGCTGTTGGGTACTGTGGGCATCCAAGTACTTCTTTTTGTCTTTGTTTCCCTAAAATGAAAAATACAATTATTTCAGTTTTAAAATTTATGGATAATGTACTAAAAAATCTGAAAAAGTATTTACTTTCATTAATAAATATAACAAATAGTACCATGGACGAGCTATGAGCTCTTTTGGTACTCATAACTAGTATTTATATATTTTTGTATGCATGTCTGTGTTTGTCCCCATTTTTTGTCTTTTGTTCTTTATGTGTGTATTCCTTGTGTTGTATTTTGTAATTCTTCGTGATAATAAATTCTATTCTTTTCTATTCTAAATATGCATTGCACTTATACACATCTTTAGTAAAACAAATTAGCAACTTAAAATATAGTTTTAAAAATGTAATTTAAGTAACTGGTAGTTTGGTTTGTTGGATTTTAATGGCTTTGGAGCATTATGCACTAGACAGGACTATGTAGTAATTTAAATTGCACTTTCAAAACAGAAATTGCACACATAAAAAAAACAACTTCTAAATATTTTTAACTTTAAGTCAATATCAATTGTAACAAAACATAACTAATTGTCACTTCTCATCCCAATTTTAATGAAAAAAAACTATGACAGGAAACCTTTTGCAAAGCAAATTTATATTCTTGTAGTAAATTTTAAACTTGGATAAAAGTTGCTCCATCAAGCAGTACAGAAAATATTTTAAATAGTCCAAAAAAAGTTATATCTACTTAATAAAGCACGTAAAAGAGCAATATAATTCCTTGAAAAATATACCTAGAAATAGGGGGCTCAGTACTAATGGAAACAGCTCTGTATTTTTCATCTTTGCCATCAAAGATTTCATCTACCTCAGTAGCACGCAACAAAGTAATATTTGTCGCAAGACTGTGAGGACCTAGCCCTACAATGAAAGAAAGTCATTCTGTCACACACTTTACTACACCAGAAGCCATAAGATAAACTATAATTAAATATAAAATACATAGTAAAAGAAATTATTGTGTTTAATAAAAATCTAGTTTGTAACACACAAGTTTGATTTTAGAAAAGAATAGACTGGAGATATTTAAAAAAAAGAGTACATTAAATAAAGATCTGAACCCAAATCATAATATTAATTTTGGAGTACAAGAATGTTGATATTTCCTGGATATAATTAAGAACACAAATACTACACGGTTTTAGTACAAACTACATAGAACAGTTCACCAAGTTAGTTAAGTACACTATGACCCAGGTCAGATAAAGAGAAAAAAAAAGAAACTTTCAAACATTGGGCCATGAAAGTCTGAAACAAGTTCATGTCCATGATTTCATTACAAAATCTAAGAACTGGGGTTATAAATTATAGAAATCATAAATAATGGTGTGATTATTTGTGAAGGTGCATTAATGTGCAATAAAGTGAGAACACAAAGAAGAGACAGTCAATGAGAACACTTTTATTAGACAGGAAATATCAGAAACAGATAGGTTTGGTACAAAGGTATGAAGAACATGCATACAAAAAGCAAAAGCAGTGCAGTTAAAGAACACAAACAAAAACAATCTATACAGTGGCATTCTCTAAAAGGCAATTAACTGAGGGAAGCTACTTCATAAAATATAAACAATGTTATTTAGCACATAATACAACAAAAGCAGTTTAAAATTTATATGATTCTTCATTCAGTGAACAGGTATGCTGTGATCTTGTTAGTGAACTATTTTTTAGTGTAGCCAAGCAGAGGAGTAGAGAAGCTACTAAGTAGCAAAAAGGAAGCATGTACAAAATCAGCTCCTGACATGGCTATTCATTACCAACTGTGAAGAAACCATCAGCAGTAATATATCACATGATTTGATAGTCAAATCACTTGCAGCTTGTAGTTTGCCTTCAACAAGAAAAATAAATTAATATGCTTAAGAGATTATTAGCTAGCATTATTTGCACCTTATGAATAATGGTCCTTTTTTAATTGATTGTGGGTCAAGTCAGGGGATCCAAGAGTTTTAAGAATACTTTTGCTGATTACTCTTTTCTTTTAGTAACCAGTAATGTTTAACAAATCAAATTACTGGTGTTATGGCACATGTTTAGTAAAAGCACGCAATAAAACTGTTGCCTTTTTAAAATGATACCGGATGATGTTATGTAAGTGACAGAGAAGGAAAGCATAGGTGTAATCTATTTATATTGCTAGAGGGTAAGACAGTTTTGAGATATCCTTGTGGCTGTGTGAATACTTAATGAAAGATTATTTAATTTAGCAGTTTCAATGGATGTCACTATATTGAATACTGTTACCTTTTAAGTCTGGTGAATTGTTAGGATCATCAGGATTTAGTGTTCCAGCTTTCTTAAGAAGTCTGTTTTTGGCATCAATTCCCATTGTTCTTGTAGAGAGACCTACAATTAAAGATTTAGACATCGTTGGAATCACTGTTAGGGCTGGTTTTCTTTTCATTACGATATTTTTACAATCTTTACTCCCAATTATTTTCATACAATTCTAATATGATCCAAGTGGCTAATTCTAATAAGTTCTAGTGGCCTCATGAAAGAACTACTGAATGTGTCACATTCATCATAGCAAAGGAGAAGGGTTGCGGGGTTTATATGCAAAATTTCTCTGTCACTTTTATGAAAATATTTTTACCACAGCATTAGATGCATGCCACACAGTACTGACTTTAGAATTTCAGCAAGGATACTGCATGCAAAGTGGCATACTTTAACAAGTATTTACAGTAGAAATGTTGTACATTAAATTAAACAGTGTGAATCACAATGTAATTAAAAATGAGGTTCACCCAAATTAAAACCATATTTATGTAAAAAAATGAATCTCAGAAGCTATTAGTATTCTTTTTATAGCTACATCCTGTGGTTAATTACAAATTAACTTTACTTGGATGTTAAATGTTTAATATTTTTCTACAGCACTAATTGCAAAAAGGTTATCTGAAGACTGAATGGAGTTATTACTTAGAATGGAAAAGCATAAAAAGTGACTTGTTTATATCCATACAGTTCCATTTCAAGAAATAGAGGTGATGAAACTGTAACCTTCAGTTTTTTAAGTGAGGGCATATCCAAAATAGGGCAAATCTAAGCTAGGGGTATTTCATTTCCTGAAGAGAGGCACTGGAACACCATTCCTTTATCATATACTTCATTAAAAAGGATAAAAAAGTTTTAAATGAAACAGTACTTTTTTTATTTGAAAGTTTAAAAATATTTTGGATAAAGTAAGTTTTTTATAAGAAATTAAACACTTTAAATGCTGTATTTAATGATTTTTAAATGTGTATAGTTTCCAAAATTTGAAGATTTAAAAATCCATGTTTTGCATGTTTTAAGAAGTGCATTAAAACAACATATTTCTAAGGCATTTGATTTAATTTAAACAATGCATTTAATCCAGTAAATTTCTGAAATATCTCTTTTGGCCAATTAAATATTTTTTTCTAGAAAACAGACTAACTGTTTAAAATTAAAAAGTCTTCAGCTGAATCCTACGCAACAAAACATAATTAATACTATTTAAAACACGAAATTATGAACAATTCATCAAACTATTTATAATTGTAATAAGATATTAATAATCTTTTACAAAGACTCCCTTACATGGGTTGGTTGGTTGTTTTGGGTTTTATGGCGCAAGGTCCCTATATCGGACATTCCGCGCCAAACACAAGATTAATAGTTAAAAAGATCTCCCTTACATGGGTAAAAAACTGCAATTTTTTAAATTATCTTTTAGAAATAAGTGTAATGTTTAACAACTATACAAACTTTTGCAATCCAGTGGATGTTTAAAACCGTACAAGATAAACCTGATATTAAGTTTCATCATGTGTATTTGATTATACTTTAAATGAATGTATAACACCATGTAATTCTTTTCATATAATCAGATAACCAAAGACACCATAATCAATTAGCTGACTGCATATAAAATGAAACACAAAATGGCTAAGACTAATTATCGTAGATATTGCCTTAATTCAAACACAGGGAAATTTTTTTTCTTTAACTTTGTTGCAAATTAAAAAAAAATATCCCAAAAGCAAGAATGCTCAACCAAGCATCAAAAAATGGATTTATTCAGTTCCAATGATATTATAGTAGAGGATAACGGATAACAAGAGCTATTTTTAAAAAAATTAGAATAAACAGAATAAAAAGGTCAAATGTAACCATTTTAAGCAGAAGCTGTGCAAGTGAGTGAAAAACAAGTAGAGGTTAAAATTCATGCATATATTACCAAAAGAGACGTAAATGTAATTACTTACCTCATAAATCTTGGGATGAAGTTCTTGATGATACAACATACTCATTCTCAATACTATTTATTTACACATTAGTTTGTTATAAATAAATGTTCTTGTCTACCCCAGTAGTACTTCAAACTAACAATTTTGATTGTGTTCACTTGAACTCAATCTACTAATTCATAAGTTTTCAATACTTCATAAAACTGCTTGTGTTTACCATATCTAATTTGCATTTAGAACACACTATACTCGACAGCAACGTTTCTTGAACCCAGTACGTCATAAATGCGGATGGAGAAATCAGTAAACACAAAGCCTGTTGGGTTGCTAGGAAGAGTTTCGGTACGCAAATCATGATTGAAAAGCACTATATATAACATGGTTCAATTAACTATTTGTATTTTTAAATTGACATTCTTAATTTCAGTCCAAAATCAGACACCATGATGGGAACTACTTTGTTTGTTAGTGACGTCATAGGGTCAACTTAGTTGCTGTCTAGTATAAGAATATTTGGGGCAGTTTATAGTGCTTACAATTACTTGTTTTCACTTATTGCCACATTGGAAATGACATTTTTAAAACATAATTAAGACTTTCATGGACCAAATATTTAGAAAGCTTTGAGAAAAGAAATATTAAGATGAAAAACTTGAAAGGGATACAGAAACATATATCCTTAATGATTATATTAATATCAGTAAACATGACAGTTACTTCAAAAGACTTTGTTAAATAACGCTATGTTCTTTATAAAAATAATTTTGTTAGAATTTTATAAGAGTTAAAACGATGAATATTTAGAGCATTAACCTGTAAATTCCCTACCCTGTAAATCCCCTACATGAACAGAAGAAATTTTAAAATTAGATACTAAAACTTCATTGATCTTACTATTATTGAACAATTTAGTGACCAGAATAACATTTTTTGCTTAACTAAATTAAAAAAAGAGACAGGAAATTACTTGAACTAAAAGCATTCTAGATAGATATTCCAGATTATAACCTAACTTTTTGAAAACTCCTTCTGCACAAAGTAGTTCAATAAAAAATACAGGGAAACCTAATAGTATTATTCTTTACTCAAAGAATTCCACTTTAAGGGTCAAGTAAAAACTACTTGTTTTACTTTCAATTTTTTTTTAAACATTAAGAGCTTCAGCTGCGATTCTGATTTCAAACATGCTCTTTTAATTTTTATTTATAATGTATAGAAAGCCACAATAAAAATTTAGCAATTTTTTTAACCTTTGGCATTGAAACTAGCTTCGATTCCCATATTGAAAGAGTACAAGGCAAAGAAACCTAGATATTTTAAATTTTACAGTTACAAAAAATATTAAAATCCTTTCCTTTAAAGGGATTTAATTTAAACACCATTTAACCTTCAAATGGCAGTGAGCGATTTTCTTTTAACCTTTATACTTATTTACATTTAATCAAATCAATTGTAAATTAAATACTCCAAATTGCAAAGAACATGACCCGAATAAAGCATCCAGTTAAGATCCAGTTTTTTGCTTAATTTATTTGATATTTTCTTTGATAAATATGACAAGAGTAATTATCCACAGGTTCTATTACATATCTTTTAAACCAGTTCTTTATATGTATAAATTGAAAAGAAAGCTTTAAAATCTGCTACTTCCAATACACGTACATCGTAGTTGCAGATATTTTTCAATTATTCTTCAAAATAAAAATAAAATGTTTTAAGTTAAAGGTTTATCCTTTACAATCTACCAAGCATTTACAGTGAACCTTGCAATTTTAAAAATATTAATGAGTAACTACAGTAGAACGCCTTTACAACGACCCCCAATATGACCCCATTGGTACAAGAAGTACCAATTTTGTTTTCACATATAGTACTAATTTTATTCGTCACTAAAACGACTGGTATATTTTTAGTTTTATAAGGAGTCACTTTAACAAGGTTCTACTCTATTTAGCATGGAAAATATTTTTAAAACAAAGATATTGTACTTTTCTATAACTAATTAACATAAAAAATCAGCAAAACTATTTTGAATGCCCAAAGGTTTAAATGTTGCCATGTTATTATCGTCCACAAATTTAACAGTATAGTTGAACCATTTTTTTTTAATCTTTTGTGTCCAATTTAGTTTGGAAATTTTATATAAAATCAGTGAAATCAAAAGAGTAGGACATAAATGAATTAGATGTATTAAAGTTAAAAAACACATATAACATTAAATTAGTGATTTACAACAAACTAAAATGACATACCTAGAGAGGCTATTTTTCTTCTTTCATCAACTGTAACTAGACGCCGCCATAATGATGGGTAACGTTTATACAAAGATCCTCTGAACATGCGTAGATAATTTCCTACCTAAGGAACCAATATAAATTTATTAGATATATATTATTCCATCCAACATAATTTTTTAACAAAAGAGGATTATTGTTATTGCCAAGAGATTTGGAGTGGAGAGATGTACGCCTGGCTAATCCCTAAGTACCAAAAAATTACGAGATTTATTTCAGTACTTAATCTTAATAGTAGCAAGGACATGACTAGAAATTGTCCTTACTGATTTGTTTCATTTTTTGTGTTTGAGTAGTGCATGACTAAGACATCAACTAGTGTAGGGTAGTAAATATTACAGTGGACTTATCAGAAATTTCAGAGAAAATCCCAAAACTAACTGACCCACTTCTAATGAAACTGGGCCTGGGCAACATTTTTTATGGCAAAATTTGGTGTTGCCAGAATCCACTATTTTATCGCCATTTTTGGCACCAGGCCGGGCTTCTTTCGATGACCCAAACAATTAAAAAGTAGCCTGATTTGGTACAGCTTTAGAAAAGGTTCGCTTAACACCATGTGTAACCACAGCTCAATTTATGACCGACAACCAGTTGCAATCTAATTGTTAATATTATTATTAGGATCCTAAATGAATAGTAATTAGAATATTATCGTTAAAAATCTAATAGTACAATTAGATCTATATACTGACAACACTTAATTATGTTGTTGTCGGAGCTGTGGTTAAACATAGAGGCAAGCGGACCTTTTCTAAAGCTGGTCCCCAGATTTTTATGGTTTTAATTAATACAACTGTTAATCAAAGTGCAATTTTTGAACCGATATTTCTATCATAAATATATTTGGAGTCCATTTTATGGATATATAGCGGGAAAAATAACAGAAAGGAACCCAAGAAGACGCTTAATTTAATTTGGCCGAAATCGAACGTTGGTACACACTACAACACACTCATTAGGTACTTATAAGTTCACAGTGTTTGATAATGTTCACTTCCGTCGCAGTACTACATGGTACCTATAAACATACTTTTAAGAATGAATTATCACACTGTAATTAAATTATGCATTATTACCATATGAAAAAAAAAAACATACCTCAGAACCAATGTAGTAAAATTCACCATTTTCTTCCAGTTGAAAAGCAATAGGCTTCTCTCCGAACGTTCGCATCGTCATGATCGCTTTTGAATTAAAACTGAGATATAAGGAATTAATATCTTATACCACAACCACCAAACGTTTCCCTACAGAATTTTGAACCATATATCTTTTCGGTATTTCAGTACTACAAAAAATTCTGATTTCTGATCCAAGGAAGGAAAGCAAACAATATGTAGAAAAAAAACAGAGCAGACAGCGGTGACCTTTGGCGGTGACGCTGTTAATGTTTAGGTGTTTTCTGCTGACTAAGAAATAAAAGTTTTGAAACTATATAAGTTTTATTAATCTGATTGATTCAAGTAATTTTCATTTATTTAACAATTAATTCTAAAAGTTCGATTCTTTATGCGATTTTCTCCTATTTTCAAATTCTCAAAATTATATAATTTTATGTTGCCATATCCAAGGAAATACTTCATTTGTTTATTATTTTGCTTGTTTTGATTTGGACTTAACATGTGATTCGCTTGAAAACATTGTATGGATTTCTTAAAGGTGTTTTTAAATTTATTTTCTTAGTCCAAGTATGGTTAATTCATTTATCATTGCTGATGCGAACTGCAAGGTACTCTTCTCGTCAGTGTTTAGTTTTTCCACCGACGCTAATAAGCGAGAAAAAATAATAAATAGCATCGTTCAAAATGTGAAAAGAGAATTCGATTTCAACTCGGCCGTTTCTAGTAATACCAGTAATGATTTTTCTGAAAATTCACCCATTGATATAGAATCTAAAGGAATATTCAATACTAAAGTTGGAGACATCCAAAAACCTGTTGTATGGCATTCGTTTTATGGGTGCTTGTATATTCTTGTATGTGATAATACTGAAAACAGGATTTTGGCAGCCAGTACCTTGTTCAACGTGATTCGAACGATTCGAGATAATCTTCCTAAAGTCATGAATTCCCCTGTAGAGATAGTCTACAGAGCTGATGCTGTTTCTATAATTATTAACACTCTACTACCTTGTGGACAACTCTTATTTCTTAACAATCAAGCTACTCAGCAACTTACTAGAGACATTCAAAAAAATCTACGTTAATTATAAACCGTATACTAGGAACTATTCTTGAAATCCAAATATTTTAAAATTAACTGTTATTTCGATTAATGATGTAAAATAAATTAACAGGTCAGTTGTATAGTGCAATAGATATCCTTTTCAAATATCTAATTTGTCAATTGTGAGTCATATGTATTTTATTGTGAAATCAAATGTTTTTAACAGTGTCAATAAATTGGTACGTTCTGTGAAAGAGGTCCTGAAATATTGCAACTTATTTGGCCAGTTAAAACTAATATACATTTATCAGAAACTTCTGTAAAATATACTACTCATGATCCATTTTTTTTTTAGTTTAGTTGCATAGACAGATAACATTTTGGAGGAAGATATGTGGTAGTTTCTTTTCTGTGGTCTAAAAAGGAAAATTTCTGAGTTTCAAATAAAACCTCAAGTAATAAATAAAAAGAATAAATTAAATAACCTATTATATTCGGACCTGGAAAAAGTTGTAAACTTCCCTCGAACCTAATACAATTTACCCGAACCTAATGTATTGCTCCTATGGAGCTGGCAGGGGCTTCCCCCGAACCAGGTTCGTAGGTTCGGGCACTTTTTCCAGGTCCGCCTATATTAAGGTTGATAGGATATTTGGTATGCAAAAATGGAATAAGCCTTATGATATTACATAAAAGATCTTACATTTAGAAATTCTGCAGAAATTATTGTTGTTATGCATTTCCTTGTGCCTTTAAATACAATTCTATGCAATTTTTTTACAAAACATTTTATTTAATGTAGAAAATCACATAACAAATCTGTCCCAAGCAGCACAAATTTTCAAGATTTTTCAATTTTTTTCTTGTATGGCAGTTGGCAAATTTCTTTTACTTCTAGTTAGTTATGTAAACTTGAATTATTTGGTATGAGCTGTGTGCTTACTGAGGGCATATTTAAGATTTTGTTTTGTTTATCACCTGGATTATCTACATTTTCAATATTCTGGATTGTATTTTATTCTAGTTAATCCAGATAAACATAGTTGAAAATCAAATTACAGGGACCAATCCAGGATTTTAAACTTAACCCCCATTTTTTTAAAAAATGTTCATGGCATTTTAATTTTTGTGAAAAATAGTAGCAGCTTTTAATTTTTGTGAAATTTTTTATAATTATATAAATAATATTTTAATGGAAACTATAAAATTAATGAAAGCAGCTTTAAATTACTTTTTTATTCAGTTTTATAGCAACTTAAATACTCAATTAAATGTAAGCAATTCATATAAATTTAATAATGATTTTTGTGAAGGTACCATTTTTGTTATATTTTTTGTGAAGGTGCCAATAAACGGTACCAAAATTGACCTGTATTAATCCCTGAATTAACTTCTTTTATTTGGTTTTGATTAAAGTTTCTTTTTTTTTCATTTTATTACAATAAACAAATTGTACTCATATCAGCATCATGCTATATTTATTCATAGATTTTATCATTGAATACACATTACAGTAGAACATGAGATAAATGGATATATATTTAAGCAAAACAAGTGGCATGGTGTAGTCACAAAGTCAAGGTATATATGGGGATTCTCTGATAAGCGGGGGGGGGGGGGAAATCGCCATCCTCGCGATAAGTGCGCCAATTTTGCTTACCTCTAGTCGAGGTTCTAGTGCCATAGGTCTGTCTAAATTTTTTAAGTGGTATCAATTTTGTGAAAATTTTAGAAATAATTTGTAAAAATTAGAAATTGAACTATTAAAAAACAAAATTTACACATGCAAATTTAAACATAAAAACAAATTTAATTTTAATGAATAAAAATTTTATAATTAAGAGAAAATAGCTTATTAAAGAACTTTTTATAGGTATTGCTTAAAAGAATATATTTTTTTCCTACTGCTAAATTTGTGAAAATGGCTTTGTATCAAACAGTGATTTGTAAATTTGCCTTGCCAAGCCCACTGACTTTAAATGATTGTCTCCAAACCACTGGTTTATTTTTCTTGTAAAAAAATAACTTAAAACTGTGAGTTTTACCTCAAAAATTTTCTTTTATTTTACTAATATGTTAGGATTCTTTATATATCAGGTAGAAATGTTTAAAATGTGCGTGTTTAAAACGTGTGCTATATGCCAGAGTAAGCTAAAAAAAGAAAACCAATAACTATAACCAATTAACCTAATGTTTTTAAAACAATCAACTAGGAAAAAAATACTTTTGATGCGTTTCTTACCATAATACTTTATCTGAGCTGTTTAAAACAGTTGGCTATTTAACCACTAAAATGTAGTAATCTTTTGGAAGATAGTAGTTTGATTTTATTCTATTGCAAACCAAAAGTCTGTAAATGCTATAATTTTTTCCCATGGTGTGAAACAAACAGATGGTTTATTTCTTTTTTTAAAAACTATTTTTTTAGCATTAATCACATAACTAAAACAAGTTGTAAAAACCAATGATTTTTTTTGTATTAATTTATCCCTATTTGATATTTTATTTCATTTATAGGCAAATGTTTTATGATATGCAATTAAAACCCCATTTTTTTTAGGGGTCCAATTTTTACTTGTCTCAAATTCAGCAATTCTCTAACAGTGGTTCAGGCGATATATCAACCATCATACAAACAAATTTCTTTGAAAATATTATTGTGCTTCCCAAATGAAACTATTACTAAGATTGAAATTGTTACTTTTCTTAAAAGCCTTCATACCCAGTAGAAGAAAACTTCAGTTCTCGCTGCAAATGTCTCTTGAAGCTTGCAGATTAATTTACCAACTTATAACTTTAAAGATTATAAAATACATTGAAAAATAAGAAATAGTTTTGAAAGATTAAACTATTTCAGTTACTTTTCTTCACTTTTAAGTTAAGTTATTAATTTTCTCTAATGTAAGCCTTCAATTTCAATCTGTATTGTATACTAAATCTTAGTTTTCTGCCTGTATTATGTATATCTGTAATATATATTTTAAGTCCCAATTTTTCTTTAATAGGCCAGTAATTTATTCAGGGTTCTCACTCAACCCTTACTTTTCCCAGTAAACTTTTAAGTTTTTCCGTTGAAGAACTAGCTATCCACTAGTTTTCCAGATTTATTCCTAGCTTTTTGTAACATATATTTTAACCCTTTCATTCCTAGACCACCCCCAGATTGGATCCTTTTTGTAAAATTGAGGCAGCCAGGATTGAAAAAGTTAAATAAGTTGTATATAGTACATTTTTTCTTTTCAGAGCAAAAAAACAGAGACAGAGATTGAAAATTGGTAATTTTTCAGGAGTTGTTAATTTTTTCCAAGTTTTAGCAAATAAAAGGCAGTATTACTAGCTCTGAACTTCCCAAAACTGGTTAATAATTTACTGATATTGTAATATCCATGTTTTATAATAGTTGAGCATTACTTAATATCCCAATATTTATCTATTTTAGGCATTAATTAATTGAATTAAGGGAAGTACGAGTAGTTTGTTACCATTTCATGGTGAGATGCCCAAACCCATCCTAAAATGGTGAATGAACAATTAATTGTACTATCAGTTACTAAAATTTTTTATCCTTCTTTCTATAGCTATTTTTACCCAATTGTGAAATCAATTTTTAAAACAAATGGTGAGGATTTCTAAAAAAAATCTATGCATCAAATTTTATGTAAAAATTTTAATTTCAATAATTCAGTTGAATTAATTTCATTAAATGTATTGTGCATTTATTTCTTAAAAATAATAATTAATTACTTATACAAATAAAATCAAATAAGCAACTTATTGACAGTCATGTACCCTCACTAGTTATGTTTAAAAAATAATAATTTGGAAAACATGACTAAAACTATAAAAGCAAGCTTTCGATAAAAATCATTCTCATGCTTGTATTTTAAAAAGGGGATGGAAAAAAATGTAAACATTTTTAAATCTAGTTTAATTTATCATAATTATTGATTCCAAACGCTGCTATTTACCTCTTTTCGTTGTAAATATTTTTGCAATTGGTAGTAGAATTTGTTCTTGAAATTACAGGCAATTTTATGCAGATAGAAGAACCTAAACCTATCTTTTAAGCAACTGCAACTAGCAGAATTTAAAAAAAAATTGAAATGCAAATAACCTCGTAAAGCATTTTAAAGCATACAACTATTTTTTTTTTTGTTTAAATTGTGGCAGTTTAAAATTTTTGATTTAAATCTGATTATTTTAAAAAAAATCAAGTGATTTAAATCAAGCAACCCTGCCTGTCTAGTTCTTTAAAGAGTAATTCCGATTTTCAAGGAGTGAAATACTCTCTCAGAGGAGTTAAAAATATCTCTGGTTGTAACCAAGGTCAATTTGGAAAGAAAGCCAGCCATTACAAATTAGGGATATCCTCTCCTTTGATAAATTTCTCACATGGTTCTAATGTTAGGCATATTAACCATAAAGTGGTGGTAAATGACTGATATTTTCTGGGACTACAAAAAGATACTGAACTGAAAGTACACTTCAAAAGTATACTACAGAATAATATTCGTTGGACACTACACCCCACTTGAAATTATTGACTCTTCTGGTAGGGGAACTACGTGTCTAATGAGAGAACAGATTTATCTGGACATCGTTCAGTAGCAACATGGAACATTTCTTCAGAGGTACAATTAGCAGATCCTACCATGAAGGTATACAACCATTCCCATCTTGCAAGCATTGGGAATGAATGCCTTGAAAAGAGAATATCACCTAATTGGAATGGCTGGCCCTTTCTCTCAATCGAGGATACATCCATTTAAAAGAGCCATATACCTTCTAAATTTCTTTTGCAACTGTATGCATCAATAATTCCATCATTCGTTTCATTCATGGTCATCCCAAATGTTTCTTGATAATTTAGATCTTAGCTTGCCCAGGCGTAGCAGTTATTGTCTTTAACACAAGGTAAACAGGGCTTAAATTGCACCGGAGTGGAGCTCCGGTACTTCTTGGTTTTCTTTCAGTAAATATTTACTGATATTTATTCATTAATCAGTAAATATTTGTAATGCTGAAATAGTAGCGCTCTGGTACTTCTTTGGTTAGAATTTAAGCCCTGAAGGTAAATATATAACTCACTAGCACTAGCTCATTAACTCTCATATTAACTATCTGGTGTTATTTTATCTGCACAAGATACAAATTCTCCAGGGAGAATATCTACTGTTTAATTAGTTCATGAAGTATGTGCACACAGTTTTTTTTTCTGTATTATCGAGTTATGAAAAATCTCTATGGTTTAAGGCAAATTTGTTGACATTATGCTTAATTTGGGAAAGATGCCAATCCTTCATTTTAAAATATCCCTATTTTTGAAATAATAATAAATAAGTTGTACATTTTGTACACTAGGGAGTGCAACCCCCATTAACTGCTTACTCAGGACCTTTTGGATTGCTTCTTCTAACAAATCCCCACACTGAACTTAACTAACTTTATAAAACATATTAATAACAAAAATTAGCAGAAGAAATGGCAAAAGTAATCTCTATGAATGACACTCTCTTAAAAGTTTGAATATTTAATATAACTCTTAACATATAAAAAATATCCAGCACATCTTTTAATAACTATTGTTAATCAACATTCTGGAAAACAGTACACCAATGAATCTTTTAAATTCAATAATTTACCGCCTAGTAACTCGTTAGTATAGTAAGTGTTTTATCATTCATATATTTGTTTAAAACCAGACTTGTTAAACAATACCTTTTAAGCTATTGAAAATAATAAGAGACAAAACCAACATGACACTCATATGTTTACAAATAATTTCAATTATCAGACTAAAAACTATAAGTTTCAAACAAAATGTGTGAAGTTTTAGAATGAAATAGCATTTCTGTAAGTTTTTAGAATAAACTTTTATCAGTCTTTGAATGATATTTAATTTAGAAAAAAGTTTGTTTATTCATCATAAAATATGGCATAAATTGGCTGTGTTGATTTGTTGCATAAGTTGTTTGACAGTATATTTGCTTTGTATCTGTCAACCTTATCTGTAATCTAAAAAAATGGAAATATTTTAAAATTGAGATTTTTTAAAAAAAATCTAACAGCTTTCTGCACATCCTTGAAAGAATCCGGACATTTTGATACCAAAAATGTGTTACGGATCAGTAATTAAAAAGTTTTTCCCCTGGAAACCGTTCACCAAAAACTTTTTTTTAGAATAGAGATGAATTTTCAAAAGTTTTCAACTTTAATTACTTCACAGTGGTTCAAAAATCAGCAAATATACATAAATTTATTACATAAACATATACAGAGATTTTCACAAAAGATAAATATTTTTTTTTAACCTTTGAAATTATCTTTCAATTTCCGTAAGGAAGCCATAACAGCAATAGGATTTGTTTGGTTAGTTAATAGTTGAATTGATTTTATGTGTGTCCTAAGAAATGGGTTGTATTCCAACTCCTCTTCTATTGATGTAGGAACAGAAGGCTCAGACCTTCTTCGTTTTTCTTCAACAACCTTTAACTTACTTAAAAGGGCCTCATTTTGAGGTTCAATAGACAAAGCAAATTTGAGATTATTTAAAGCTATACTCATGCCCACAGTAACATAGAGTGGATTTAGGCAATGACGATAATGTTTTCAGAGATTTGAGCATATCTTCTGCCGAACCTTCAAAGAATTTTCCACAGCCAGCAACAAATAGTGTATCTCCAGTGAAACAAATAGGATTTGTGTTATCTTCAACAAAGTAACACACATGTCCACTGGTATGACAAGGGGTGTGAAGACATTTGATTGACCAATCATCAATGTTTAAGGTTTCATTGTGAGTCACCTTATCAGTTAAGGCATCGATTCTTTCATCAAATCCATAAATGGGTAAGTTCTTAAACATTTTACTGATAATTTCATTCCCTCCAGCATGATCAAAATGATGATGAGTAGTTAAAACCGCTTTTAAGTCCAATCTTTCAGACTCTATAACTCTGGATACTTTTTCTGGTTCCACAGGATCAATAGCTATTCCAGATTTCCTCACACTATCTATTAATACATACATGTAGTTGTCCTCCAAAGCAGGTAAGATTTTCACTTTATAGCGGCCATGGTTTGTTTCACTTTTAGACGTAAACTGACGATGGTGGCGGTTTGGGTTTAACAGGGCGTTTGAGCCTGTTTTTCCCGGAAAGAAAATGCAGCTAGAAGAAAAACGAGAAACCCTTGAAAAATTCATTATTTAACTCAAATCTTTCTTCAACCTGAAAAGCGTGAATAATAGTTTGTCTTAGTGCAACGTGTTTTTTTGGAGATTGTTCGGTCACACCAACAAGCTGGAGGTGGAGGGCGTGAGCGCGCATGGGGAAAGAGGCGGAAAAGAACTCAAACGGTCTGCTGACCACTTTGAAGAAGACAACGATGTAGAGTTTAGCAAAGACAAAAGGGCCAAGGAAGACAGAATTTACACAAATAAGCTACCGATTGAAGAAAAAGTAAGAATTGCCTTTGAAAATGGCGCCACGTGTATAAAGCTGGGCTTGAAGAGTGCCAACTCCGAAGAGCTTCCTATTAAGAATGAGGACCTAAACAAAGAGTTTGCTGACTTATTAAACCCAGATGATGAAGTCTTTCTTACAAGAAATAAAACAATTATTGTAACTGCAAACAGCTTGAAATCGGCAATCAACGTACTAAACAAAAGAGAAATAGTGGGAAGAGACATTGCAAGCTTCGTATTCGAAAGCTCAATCACAGTACAGTATATCATAAACGGAATAGATCCGAAAGCTTCTGTAAGCCATATAAACGAAAGGCTCCAGGCACACGGAGTAAGAGTGAACAAAATAGTTCGTTTCACCAAAAAAGGTGACAATGCGGCTTCTCCCACGATCTTATTACAAGAACTTGGAAGAACACAAAGGGATCAAGTCAAGTATGAATACGTAATTTACAACGCCCAAAAATTTATAGAGAAACCTAAAATCTGCCACAAGTGTCTGCAATTCGGACACTTTAAAGGTAATTGCAAAGAGCGAAACATAAAGTGCTCAAGATGTGGAGAAAACCACGAAGCTTCCGACTGTGATAAAGCAAGCCAACGTTGCTTCAGATGTGGGAGTAGTGACCACGCAGCACTAGATATAAGATGTCCGATCGTAAAGAGAGAAGGTGAAATCATAAACAAAGCAAAATCCGAAAATATTTCCATTAGGGAAGCCAAGAAATCCTTGCCTCCAAGGAAAAGTTATTCCGAAATCGTGAAGTCAAACGAAAATTCAAACCAAAGGAAAGCACCTACGATCGCGGGAAGGGAGCAAGGACACATAGAAAGCCTAAATAGAAGAATCGATCGACTAGAAGAGGCGGTTGAAAACCTCACAAAAATCATATCTGAGCTGCTACCTGGAAAGGTGTCTGATCAGTCAAAAGTTCAAGCTGATCACGCAAAGCTATTCGAAGAACTAGAAATAAGACTAATTAAAACGATATCTACCAAAGTAGAAGAAATTTTAGATCGGGCATTAGCTCAAACTCTGATTAAAGCCTCAAATGCAGGAAATCCATCCGATCCGGAAGAACATAGGAAAGAAAACCATAAGGAAGGAAAAGGCAGTGCAGTAAGACTAGAACAATTGAATGAAAAAATTGCTAACGTAGTATACCTACATAAAATTAAGGACTCGACCAAAAGTGAATCTAGCTTGAAGAGCTCACTCAGAAGGGATGAAAATCCAGGGAATATAAGTCAAGATGAAGACGATATACACAAAATCAAAGACTCAACCAAAAGTGAATCTAGTTTGAGTGGCCCATCCCGGGGGGATGAAGACCCAGAGTACATAAGCCAAGACGAAGATGAAGAGGAATTAGTCCCAGAATCATTGAAATCGAGATTGGAAAAGCTGGATAGGAACTGCCGGAACATAATCAATACCTATGGCCAACAATTGGAAGACATCATGGAAAAAACTATCTCGGAAAAGCTTTACGGGAAACAATATTAAACCAAAGACAAAAAGCTTACACTTGTTGAGTTTTCACGCCTGAGAAAGAAGAAAACTATAATAAAATAAAAATCGGAAGAAAAAGACACGGACAAATCACAGAGTAGAGACAAACTTGCTCGGTAACAAAAACTAAAAACAACAAATTACAAAAAAAAGGATACCTGGTATAAGCGCATAGCAAAAACCAGAGCAACTAAACCAACCAACCAATCTTTCTTCAACCTAAGCAATTTTCCTACTTTTGTTTATTTACATACATTCTTATCAGTGCATAGAGAGAGAACGTGTCCTCTTCTTTTTGGTGGCCATCTAACGTACTCATTGGGTTAGAGGATATCCAATCATATCATTGAACGCTTAGAAAGAGTTTCGGTTTCGATTTGTCTTGTGTCATCAAAAAATTTCCCCTTTCTCCATCGACGCCGACGTCTCTCTCATGTAGAGTGCTCTCATGGTCTCTCGATACTGATGCTACAATTCAAGGCAAAGGCAATAAACTTCCTCTCCTCTTCATTGAACTGAATTGCGAATATTCAAGAGAAATGTGAGGGAATTTGAATATTGAGAAATTTGTAAATCTCGTTGACAGCTATTGAATTTCTTCAAAAGCAGGTAATATTAATGTATTACATTATTTCATCTAACCCAACCTGCCTCCAGATGTTCGTTTCCCTTTTTGTGCAATGCTGCAGTATGCTGTTTAATTGAGCCAAGTATATTTCAAAGATTTAAACTTAAACCTGTTTAAAGAAGAACAATATTTTCTTTAAATTTTCATAAGACTTTTCTTCTTGTAGGAACTACAAATATATATGAAAATTTTTTTAGTATTATCTGAAGGAGAGTGTGGTAAGTAGTTTTTACAAACTATTATTAAATATTGTCATTTTAATGGAAAAAAAACTTAATATATTTTAATAAATTTTGTATGCAATGTACTATTTAATTAATATCTATTCTTTTTCCATTTTTAAAATTAACTGTGATGTAAAAAAATTCGCCTTTTTCTTCCCCTCTTCAAACATTTTTTAGAACTTTAATTCAAAGATTTTACATGTTATGAATATTTTTTTATTTTTATGTCACCATGTGTTGATATTTTAAAACTGTTTCATCGTCTTAGTAGCTTACAATGGCGGCTTGTGGGTTGAATTGAATTACAGGGGGTTAACATAAATTAAATTAAACTTATAGAAATAAAATTAACACTATATCTTAAAAGAAGGAATGTTGGAGTTATGCATAAATCAAGCATATTTTCTACCTTAAATGAAGCAGAATTTTATCTCTTCCAGATGAACAATTTTAATGATATCTAAAATTCTTCACTCCCTGCACTAGGGTTTCTGATTTCCCGGTGTTTTTGTCTTCCTGAGAAATCCCGGGAATAACAAGATCATTCCCGGGATTCCCGGGAATTGATTAAAATCTTAAACTTCTTCATTAAAGTTATTTTTAAACATCAAAATTACTTGAAGGTTCCTAGGGTGCATAGATATTTCTTAAAAAGGGATTCAATCTGAGTAATATTACTATATTAATTAGTTTTAGACAAAAAATATTTCTTCATGATTCCAGAAAGGATAAAAATGTAATAAAACTTAATACAAGTTTTTCACAAGCGTAGAAATTGTTGCCAGGCCTGGCAATAATTTCTCTGGAAAATATTTTTTCCGAGAATGCATTTATAACATTCATTAATCCACATTTCACATGTTTCTTAATACTAAATAAATTAATCCGTGATGACAGGTAGCTAGTACTACTAGTAATACAAAAAAAGAGAGATATTCAACTTCATAAACCTCCAAAAATAAACTAAAAAAAAATTATACCCGTGTAAGGCCGGGTAGATCAGCTAGTAAGCTTTAATTAAGAAGTTTAATTTTAGAATATTTTAAGTAAAGCAACTGAGTTATGATTCATTTCTATAATTAAATGCTTGTTTGAAGTTTCAGGTGTGATAAATAAAACTTGTATTAAAAGAAACCAAAATAAACGCCACAAAAGGAATAAAAAACGAGAAAAATAAAACAAAATTTTGACAAATTATACCAAAGCCTATTTTTTAATGCAAAAAATGATAATTCTTTCCCATTTAAGGTATAGTATTTACACTATTAATATATCCATAGGCACGTTTTACGCATGGGGTATATTAGACCCCACGAGGGGGAATATGTGACTATTTTTTGAGAGGGTAGGAAGGGTAAAAAATAAATTTTAACCTTGATCTTAATTTTTTTCATTTCCCGGGAATTCCCGGGAAATAATCTTATTTCCCGGGATTACAAAATGTAGGAAAATTTAGATATTTCCCGGGATCCCGGGAAAGAAACACCCTGCACTTTACAGGGTGTTTCAAAAGTCCGTTTCACGACTTTTATTTGGAACCAATGTCTCCTAGGGAATGGAAGTAATAGTCCAGTAAATCTACTGGAAAAAAGGGTCTAACCGGTAAGAAACTTCAACATTTAGATTTTCAGCGGTTTTCCCTTGGGAATGACCTTAATAATAACAGACTAAAAATCGGACAAAATCGGTCCGAGGAAGTTTAACTTTTTTTTTAATTTTAAAAAATGTCCAAAATTTTTTTCAAAAAATCAAATTATATGTATTGAGACTTATGATACATGTTTATAGGCTATCTTTCAGTGCAGAATACGAATACTCCATTTAAATTTTTAAAAATTTGAAAAATTCAAGTATAGAAAAAATTAAAACACCCCTAAAAACTACAAAAAAGCTGAAAAAGAAATAATTTCAACAATTTTCACACAGTAATAACCAAAATAATAACATACTAAAATTATAAAAAAAAAATCGGACGATTAAAATTATAAATTATTTGAGATTTTAATTTTTTTTACCCAAAAATCGACCTTTTTTAAAATTCCCGTCAAAAACGTTTGAGGCATTTTCCAAGGTTGTTTTTCCATCATCCCCGGGAAATTTTCGCATGCGAGAAACTATTCTGAAACTACTTTTAGGGGATTTTTCTCGGGGGGGGGCAGTCGCTCCCTCCGACCCCCTTTAATCCGTCTTTGTAATAGCCTTTAAAATTTTCGGCCATTTTTTAAAATTGAAAAAAAAATTAAACTTCCCGCGGACCGATTTTGTCTAATTTTTGGTATGTTAATATTGTGGTCATTCCCAAGTGAATTATTTGCGTTTTTTATAATTTCGCAAACAATTTTTGCACTGAAATTTCTCTGAAATCTCCTTTAGTTTCTTAATTAATTTTTTTAAACTTTCTTAATTTCTTTCTTTCGGAAGCTTTGAATCATCTCAACGGATTCAGCATGGTCAATTACCGAGGGGTACATCTTACTTCCATGACCCTAAGAGATGTTGGTTCCAAATAAAATCCGTGAAAAGGACTTTTGAAACGCCCTGTTTATTTTTGTAAAATATGCACTTGATAGAAATAAACAAGCTTTTATCATGCCAAGCTTTTAATTTTTAACAATGTAAGAAAGTTTTCTTTAAATAATGGTAACTTTATTAGTGCTACTATTTTGAAATTTTTCACATCCGAAAATTGTAGTTTCAGGTTTTAAAATTTTCTAGTCCAACCATCTGGAAAAGTGAGAAGACTAGGATGCTCTTTTGCTTAAAAAAGCAAGCTGAGCATACAAAATATGTGCAATCGGTAGTTCTAAGTACAAGGCCGGGCATGCTAGCCCATTGCAAATTTTTTTTTGGAATTTTTTCGTGCTAAGGCCCCGGCGCGGATCCCATCACCTTTTAAGAAAAATGTCAAAATTTTGGTGATTTTCTAAAACTTGAATTCTTAAAAATTCTTGAGTGATACCTTAAGGTATCACTCAAGATCCCCTTTTGGTACCGCTGGGGGGTATGGGGGTCCTCCCCCAGAAAATTTGACCTGGGTTTTAACTCATTTTGAGTCTATTTTGGGACTTTTTTCGTACTTATGAGTGATTTTTTGGGTCCTTGGGTCCTCCCTGGCACTCCCCAGCTCTGCCAACCAAATGCATTTATTTCCTGTATGGCCATTTGACGTGAGGGCTATTCTTATTGGGTCTACTGCTGACATTTTAAAAACATGTTCTATCCATGACCATCTGTGCTTTTTTACTATTGCAGTTATGGGTTTGCAATTGGTGCGTTTATATAGATCCAAGTTTGATATTTTGTTAGGCCAGTCATTTGCTAGGGGCTCATTGCTTTAATTATTTTTGTGATTTTCACCCCTTAAACCCCATTTGCGACTCTCTATTCTGTACCAATTCTTATTCGATTTGATGAGTATTATCATCCCTCAAAGTTTTTTGCTCGATGTCAGATACCTTTATCATGATGATTACGTGATTCAGATGTATACTGTATGAGGTTCAACACCATCCCGAAGTTTTGGTGATTACTTTTGTACAATTTTTTTCCTTCGAAATTCTGTTTGTGTAGCAAAAAGTCAATCCATCCTAATTGTCTGAAAATGAGTTGAAACACTATTTTTAAAGAATCAAGTTTACAAAATTTTCTGCGGAGGACCCAAATAATTTATTTTAATGACCAAAAAGGCGTCTTTTACCTTATTAGGTGTTTATAAAGGGTATTGGTGTACCCCCATCATTCCGAAACAAAAAGTTCATGAGTGTGTTTCATGCAAAATTTATTCCCATGCGAGATTTAAAACCTAACGTTTCATTGAAGAAAAAATTATAACCTCCCTCGTTTGTGAAATATCCCGCTTTTTAGGGAACGTACCCATACTACGTGACCTGTTTAGGGGGGAGGGGGTCCTCAAAATACCACGCTTGGTCGTAGGGGGGGGCTTAAGGGTTTCGTCACGTAGTCAAAAAATAAAGAAAAAAATACTTGTTTTTGTAAATTAAGTTACTGTTGCAATAACTTTTGCATAAGTTTTTTCTTCTTGATAAAATATTTTCCACTTATATGCACCCACTCTTGGAGTCACGAGGCAAGCGCTGTATTAATAAAGACAAATTAAGCCAAATTAACCTTTTTAAATATTCTTTTTTGCAAAAAATGATTGAAACTACGATTGAATTTATGAACTACTACGTGAAAACTAGAGGGGGGGGGGTCTTGGCATATACTACGGGTGGTCACCAAGGGGGGATCAAAAATAGTAAAAAATAGGTCACGTAGTATGGGTACGTTCCCTTATAGTCAAGTATACTCTGTTTATTAAAAAAAAAGGGTCGCGTTGTTGTAAAGATTGTTAAAAAAAGGGTATTTAAATGCTTGCCTTTTTTAGTTTTGTCCTTAATAAAATAACATCCACGAACTTCTAACAATCCGATTTCCCGGGATTTCCTGTCCCTTCTCGTGTGAATCGGATCGTTTTTTTCCTTTTTGGAGACCAGATATAACCGTTAACATCTTCCTTGTCTGAATTATGGTCTGAACTGCTGAGTTGCTGGTCTGAACTGCGGTTTTGTGAGTTATGAGTATGAGTTACAAAGAAGTGAATTATTAAGTTAAGGGGGGCCGTTCTTTAATTGCCTTTATTTCTATTCTGTCTTTTTATAAGCAGAGAGAAATCGAAACTCGTTTTCACACGATTCCTTTGAATATCACATCTCAAGTTGGGGGTTCAATCCCCCCGAAATTGTGATGTTAATATTTATACGATGTTTTCCTTGAAAGTTCTGTACGGGGCTTGCTGGTCATTTAAGAAATCGAGACATTTAAAAACACCAAAAAGAGGGAAATTGACTTAAAACTTTTATCTCCTTACAAGAAGTTATTCATCCTTGGATTTGAACGTGTGAGGAAGTAATAATTCATTCTTTTTTGGATTCGGGCTTTTCATAAAATACACTCTTAGTGGTGAAATTTCGAATTTCTGCATGAGTTAAAGACGTGTAGAGGTATAGTAGAAATTATTTGGGATAGCAGAAAAAAATGCTCAATCATTTAATCTTTTTTTTATGTTTTTTAGTTATGCATTTCAAGCATTTTTAGTCAGTTTATAACGGACTTGTTTTTGGTTGTTTTAGAGACCCTAGGTTGTTTTCTTCTCATTTATTATAAAATACATCAGTATTATTTTATTTCAGAACATTTGAGTATGTTTGCGATGATATATGGTACACTTGTTAGGTACACTTAATAAAGAAAGAAAAACACTGGAATATATGAAAAATTGTAAAATCAGGGAAGGGAAAGATTTTAAATTATTATTATAAATGTTATGTGACGTAATTTGGGATTTGGTAGCAATTTGCAGTGATTTCCTTCTATTCCTATGAATTCTTATTTGAGCCTAATAATTTTATATAGTGCAAGATCTTCTCCAATAAAATATTAGATTAGAGATTCATTTCATCATCCACTGTTACGCATTTATTGAGCAATAGTATTTCTTGCCATTGTACTTATTGATATTCAAATATTCATATTTCTCCATAGCAATATGTTTAGGTAAAAATACTTAATCGTGATTTATTTTAAAAACCTTTACTTGTGATATAGTATTAATCATTCCTTATAACGCAGTTACATCCACAAACTCATAAGTTTGTCTCGTTAAAGTTGAATATTCGCTGATGTAATATGCTGAACGGAGGTTTCGTCTCTATGTATTTAGCAGTTGAAGTTTAACAGACGGATAGACGATGTATTAATTACAAAGACAGCTATTTCGAAGTCCGCATCTTTTTTCTCAAAGAGACACATTGACAAAAAATATATATATTAATCATGTGATGAAATTGTTTTTAAAAAATAGTCTTGCAGTCAAAGTACAAAATATGCTTTTCCTAAATAAACTTCTAATACACTAAAGCAGGGGTGCAGAAAATGTTTTAAAGGCCTAATATTTCCCCAGAACACAACTAACTTTGTCTGAAATTTCCCCCAAATATTCTCCATATTTTCATCAAAATTTCCCCATATTTTCAGTCCAGCTCATGTTACTACTAAAGTACAAAGAGTTTTTATTAAAAAATATAGATTCTTATTCGCTGAACTTCTGTAATGTTCAAATATTACTAAATAATATTCCTTAAGTTTAAATTTTTATGGACTTTATACCTTCTTATATACGTGTCACCTTAGCTCAAAATATATCTAGTTAAAAATCTGAATTATAAACTCTCAAATTTGACAATAAAGTAAAATTCTCCTCTTTAACTAAACTTTAAAAGTCAAAGAATATTGTAGTGATCAAACAAGCATTCGTTGTTTTTCCTGCATATCAATCGAAACACAAGGAAAAGCCGACTTTCAGGTATTCACTAGGAAAAGTCCTTTTTTGCGGCGAAGATCCGTAATTACCTCTTAATTTCCATAGAATTTGGAGGGTATGATATTTTTACCAGCCAAAATATTTGCTACTATACTAATATTTAACAACTTGGATTTGTAGATTTTTTTCTTAATGAACTTGGGCAAAAATTTCCCCTGAGCTCTCTGAATTTCCCCCGAACATTGTACGGGCGTTCGGACATATTCTGCACCCCTGCACTAAAGTTTAAAGTTTTGATCTAATTTCAGTGTCGGAAATAAATTTTAACAAATTTGGATTTTATCGGAAATTTTTGCAGAAAAATCATACAAAATTAAATGAATGCATGTAATAGTGGAGTCGCTTGTGTCAAAAACCAATGCTGTAAAAAAATTTTTTGGCAGAAGCTTAGTGAGGGGTATCATTCGATTCGTAATGACGTCTACATTAACGTGGTACCGGGTGTTTTTTCCGAATTCCGTGCAGGGGGTTTCTAAGACTTCATGAATGCAAGATGGCCGCCGCAGGAAAAAAGCTTATGAAGTTTATGACGTCATAACCAAATGCGTTTATGACGTCATAACCAAAAAATGGCTTTTTTCACCAAAAATACAGTATTTTGTCATGTAATCCTTTAAAAAGATGCTATTTTCAACGTGAATGTAATGAAAATATGTTTATAATAAAAAAACAACAATGGAAATTTCATTGGTGGTCACAAAAGGCGGATATGACGTCAGAAATCCAAAATGGCTGCCACACAGAATAAATTTTTTATTTTTTTATTCAAAAATGTTTTAATTGGGAATTATTACACTAAAATGAATGTAATAAAGGTATTTTGAGGATAAAATTCAACAAAACATTTTAAAATCCCTGGAAATAGCACCGAAATATTAGGTGCGAAACACAAATCTACAGTATTTTGTCATGTAATACCTTAAATAGATGCTATTTTCAACGTGAATTTAAAGAAAATATGTTCATAATTAAAATCCCAACAATGGAAATTTCATTGGTGGTCACAAAAGGCAGATATGACGTCAGAAATACAAGATGGCTGGCATGTGTAAAATGAATTTCTTTAGTTTTTTATTCCAAAACATTTTAATTGGGAATTATTTTATCCTTAAAATGACTTTATTACAACATTAATAAAAGTATAATAATTCCCAAATAAAAATTTTTGGAGTAAAAAACTAAAGAAATTCATTTTACATGCAGGCCATCTTGGATTTCTGACGCCATATCCGCCTTGTATGACAAAGAATGAAATTTCCATTGATGGCATTTTAATTATGAACATATTTTCTTTACATTCACATTGAAAAGAGCATCTATTTAAGGTATTACATGACAAAATACTGTAGTTCTGTCTTTCACACCTAATATTTCGATGTTATTTTCAGGAATTTTAAAATGTTTTGTTAAATTTTATCCTCAAAATACCTTTATTACATTCATATAAGTGTAATAATTCCCAATTAAAACATTTTTGAATAAAAAAATAAAAATTTTTATTCTGTGTGGCAGCCATTTTGTATTTCTGACGTCATATCCGCCTTTTGTGACCACCAATGAAATTTCCATTGTTGTTTTTTTTTTTATTATGAACATATTTTCATTACATTCACGTTGAAAATAGCATCTTTTTAAAGGATTACATGACAAAATACTGTATTTTTGGTGAAAAAAGCCATTTTTTGGTTATGACGTCATAAACGCAATTTTTAACCTATTTAGATGCTTATTTTTGTAGCTATTCGAAAAAAATATATATTTCTGTGCTTTTTGTTCAAAAATAGTTCCGATAACATCCCTAGATCGCCATTTACAGCTTTTTTCCTGCGGCGGCCATCTTACATTCATGACGTCATAGAAACCCCCTGCACGGAATTCGGAAAAAACACCCGGTACCACGTTAATGTAGACGTCATTACGAATCGAATGATACCACTCACTAAGCTTCTGCCAAAAATGTTTCGAAACATGACATAAGCGACCCCACTATAATAAAAATATTATTTAGGATGTTTCAACAAATCCACCACACTGAAAGATTCTTTGCGGGTAGCAGATAATAATTCCTAAAGAACTATTTTCCTTTATCACAGGTATTGACCATCACGAGTCGGTTGTGAAAAATTATCTGCCTATCGGCTATCAGAGTATCGTCGTCACGCATAGAGTTTTATCCAGTGTAGATTATTTTCTTTAAAGTCTTCTACGTGCTTTAATAACATTCCACGCACAACTAATTATAACGTTACAACCAATTATAGTAAATGACTTGAATGAGAAAAAAAATTCTCTCTTTACATTATAGTTTTCACAATATTGGTTACTAATGCTAACCCTGTATGGGACGTTTTCAATATTACTTTTTAAAATAACTCACCCGTATTTTAAAGTATTCATTCACCTCCCTAAAACACATCTACGTAGGGGCAAATTAATTATTTTTTTTTTGTTTCAAAAAAAGTCTCATCCCTTCAAAATGCCTTCTTAAAAATTTCAGATTTTTTTACCTACAGTTTCGTCTGTAGATAATTTTAAAGTAGGTATGTTATTTTATAACCACCCTGTATTTTATTTCACCACAGTCTAACTAATTAAACGGAAGGTATAGGGAGATTAAGAAGGAATAGCAAGTGTTGGTAAGGATTAATATTTGATATTTTATTTATTTGATAGTAATTGAATGTCATAATTTTAAATATGTTCCAGTCAATCTCTTGTTCTAAGTTAACTCTTCTTTTTTTTCTAGAAATCTGATTTGTAACTATCATCATGGAGTGTTATAATGGTAAAAAAAGACCTTACAGAGGAAATTCTAGCCGAAGTGTTATACCGAAAGAACGAAGACCTCAGAGACAATTTAGTTCTAAACTTCTTAAGACCTTACCGCGTCAGTCTTTATCAATGGATGAACTTATTAAAATGTCAAAAGAAGAACCAGATGATTTAATTCTTAATGTAATAAAAGAAATGAAAGTTATTCTTTCAATGCTTGAGGACGAAGCTATTGAGCACAAAATTATGGCACGTATTTTGCTGATTCTTGGGAAGGCATCTACCTCAAGATTGCATAGCGAAGTAAACACAATGATCAGTTCACTCAGCAATTGCAAAATGTTTTACTCTATACATGTCCCTCAGTACTTAGCTTCGTTTCACCAGCTAGGGTTGAGTGATGATGACTCAGAGTCTTTGGGAATGCTGACAGAACTTTTAATAAAATTTCATCATTGTATGCCGTGCACTGCCATGGAAACCACTTCGGTTTTGTTTCCACTTCTGGAAAATACCGTTAAAATGTTTTTAACTCAAAGTAAAGATTTATCTTCCCTGTTAGAAATGATTGTAGAAACAAACATAAAAAATCAAGAATTTCAGAAAAGTATTAAGCCCAAAGAAGTGAGATATAAAACGGCTAAAGAAAGATTACAACTTCAGAAACCCCCCGAAAATTTTCGCACCATATCTATCTTGCCAACTCCTGAAGACATTCATCGACCATGCTTGTTTTTGAGGCCGAATTTAACAAAAGGAGAATACATGGACGCTGAACATTACCTAGATGTGCAATTCCGGTTATTGAGAGAAGACTATATCAAACCCTTGCGAGATGGTATTTCTGAATACTTACAGCTGAAAGAAAAGAACGAGCCTTGTACAAGAGTTCAAGATGCCACAATACACATCAAAGTACACATTGCAAGCATTGATTTTAATGATGAAAATATTATTCATACAGCTTTTTTTGACGATGATAATTTTGCTAATATTAAATGGAAGCAGAACAAACGATTCATAAACGGCTCGCTTCTTTGTTTTTCCGACGATGATTTCAAAACCTTTTTTTTGGCTACAGTAATTGAGAGAAAAATAGAAGAACTTTCAAAAGGTATTTTGTGCCTGGAATTTGAAAATCCAACTGATGAAGTATTAAGTTTCAGTCCATCAAGGACATTTGTCGTTGTTGAAACTAGTGCTTATTTTGAAGCGTATAAGCACAATTTAACAGTTTTATCTCTCTTGAATGAAAAGAAGTTACCGATGAAACCGTACATCATTAAAGCACAAAAAAATGTGGACATGCCTGCCTACATAAGAGATGACGATTGCTTTGATGTACGACCGTTGTTTCAAGATTTTAAGTCTAGTAAAAGCTACCCATTACATAGTAAGCTTCGAGCTGTTGAAGAAACACACTTGAAATTTAAAAACATTCATATCCTAGATGATGATAGTTGGCCAAAATATTCAGATCTAAATCTCGATCCTTTTCAGTACGATGCAATAAAAGCTGCTTTGACCAAGGAATTTTGTGTTATACAAGGTCCGCCTGGTACCGGTAAAACTTTCATTGGCTTGAAAATAGTTGAAATTCTTTTGGCCAATAATCTTAAATGGCAGTCAGATGAAAATTCGTGTCCTATATTAGTTGTTTGCTACACAAATCATGCCCTTGATCAGTTTCTTGAAGGGCTTCTCAAATTCACTAGAAATATTGTTAGAATCGGAGGCTCATGCTCAAATTCAGAAATAGACAGTTTTAATTTAAAACGTTTAAGGAAAAAATATTATAGTTTTGAAGAAAAAATTGATAAAATTCAAGAACTTAAATACAATATCGAAGACCAAGAAAACTTAATAGAAGGATCGGACCATGAGATTTTGGACGAAACGTACCTTAGACATCATATGGGTTTTCGACACTCACAGTCTTTTATAAATAGAAGAAAGTTTGAAAAAAACGCTAATATCATGTCGAAATGGTTAGAACATTATGAAGACCATGAGTGGAAAACGGTTGGAAAAAAGTTCAAAACTTCAATTAAAGATATTTTAGGTAGCATTGAAGCTTTACTTGAAAATGAGGGAAGGAAAGTGTTTAATTTGTGGAAAATACCTCTGAACTATAGATGGAGACTTTATAAAATGTGGCTAAATAAATATTTAGCAGAAAGGAGGGAAATATTGCTTCGCTCAAAAGCCCTATTAAAGAAAGAACAAGAAGAACTGCGAGAGATGGAAAAGGAAAGGGACGTTCATTTGTGCCGAGAAGCAAACATTATTGGTATGACTACAACTGGAGCTGCTAAAAACAGAGATCTTCTTCAACAAGTAAATCCAAAAATTGTGGTCATAGAAGAAGCTGCCGAAATACTGGAAAGCCATATTATAACTTCATTATCTCCTGGAACAGAGCATGTTATACTTATTGGTGATCATCAACAACTAAGACCTAATCCCACTGCCTACTCGTTGGCCGTGAATTACGATCTAAATATTTCCCTGTTTGAGAGAATGTTAAAAAACGGAATAAAATATAACAAGCTGAATTTGCAGCACAGAATGAGACCAGAGATAGCGTCACTGTTAGTACCACATTTTTATGAGGATCTTCAGAATCATGAGTCGGTTGAAAAATTTGAAAATATTAAAGGAGTAGCCAAAAATATGTTCTTTATGACCCACATTCATCATGAGACAAGCGATGATTCCAAAACAAGAATGAATTTGTTTGAAGCTAAATTCATTGTTGCATTGTACAGATATCTTCTACTTCAAGGATACAGTTCCTCACAAATAACCATTTTAACTACCTATATAGGTCAGATGTTTGCTATAAAAAGAGAATTGGAGAAAGAAAGAACGGATGCCCATATGAGTGTGGAAAAAAGATTCCTACTTCCTACTTATACCCATCATAAGGAGAAGGAAGATGTAAAAGTTACAGTTGTTGACAATTACCAAGGAGAAGAGAATGAAATTATATTGTTATCACTTGTTCGAAGCAATGTAGAAGGAAGTATCGGTTTCTTAAAAATCTCTAACCGTGTTTGCGTTGCATTATCAAGGGCAAAAAAAGGTTTTTTTGCTATTGGTAACTTTGAGTTTCTAGCCAACGAGAGCAATTTATGGAAGAAAATATCAGAAAAATTAAGAGAACAAGACGCTATTGGACCATCTCTTCAACTCAAATGTCAAAACCATCCCGACACATCAGAAGTTGTGAAGGAAGAAAAAGACTTTAACTCTGTGTCGGAAGGCGGATGTACTCGTGACTGTGAATTTCGGTTGGAATGTGGACATCAATGTGCATTAAAGTGCCATCCCTATGATAAAGAGCATATGGATATCATATGTTATAAGCCGTGCAACAAACGCTGCATAAGAGGGCATTTATGTTCTAGAAAATGTTATCAAGACTGCGAAGATTGTTTTTTCATGGTTGACAAGGTAGTTGACTTATGCGGACACGAAACCAAAGTTTTTTGTCACCGTAAAAAGAAAGAAGCGGTTTGTCCCGAGTTGTGTCCGAATTTCTTCAGGTGCTTGTACAATGAAAGTAAGGTAAAAGGCGTCTTGGACAATGTTTTTTTTGTGTCATGCAGCTTAAATGATGAATCAATGTCCAATTTTATGAATAGATTTCAAAAATATCTCCTTCTGCAGGGGTATGAAAATTCTGGTGTTCATATTTTGTCTGAGAGTGACCCAATATCAATGAGCGTAGCTAAAAACAAAGATTTGATTCTAGCTGTGTTTAAAGATAATCCAAATAAGAATGAATTTCTGGTTGCATCGACAGAGGCATTGATTGCTTTATCTTGTGCTAAAAGGGGAATTTTCTGCATAGGAGACTTTGATTTATTTGCTGAAAAATATGATTTCTGGAAAAATGTAATCAGTGCTTTGAGACAAAAAGGTAAGATTGGGCCTACACTTGAATTAAAATGTCAAAACCATCCTGAAATACATGAAGTTATAACTAACGAGAAAGATTTTTATTCTGTGAAAGAAGGAGGGTGTACTAAACAATGTGAATTTAAACTCCAATGTGGGCATACATGTTCTTTAAAATGTCATCCACATGACATGGAGCATAAGAAAATTGTGTGCCTTGAACCTTGCATGAAAAAGTGTGCTTTCGACCATTTGTGCTCTAAGAGATGTAATGAAGTATGTAAGTGTACAGAAATAGTAGATAAAAAAATAGAATCTTGTGGTCACATTGAAAGGGTAAAGTGTCATTTGCAAAATGAACCAATTAAATGCTTGCAAATGTGTGAAAGATTCTTGTCTTGTGGTCATAAATGCACAAAGCTATGTATAGAAGGATGTGAAATTGGTAAATGTAATGAAATGGTTACAGTTAAATTACCTGAATGTCATCATGACTATCCTGTTATGTGCTGGATGCAATCTGCTTTAACATATTTCTGTAATTTATGTGAAGAACCTTGCCAAACCAGCTTGTCTTGTGGCCATGTTTGCGAAGGAACATGTGGGAGCTGTCATCAAGGTCGATTACACATACACTGTAAAAAACACTGTCAACGCGTTTTAATATGCGGTCACAAATGCCCTTCTCTTTGTTTTGAAACTTGTCCTCCTTGTGAAAATCCATGTCGGAGGAGATGCAAACATGGAGGTTGTCGAAAAAAATGTGGAGAACCCTGTTACCCCTGCACCAGACAATGCGAATGGAAATGCCTTCATAAAAAGTGTAACAACCTGTGCAGTGAGAAGTGTGATAGGCCACCTTGTGATGAGCCGTGCAGTATTATATTAAAGTGTGGCCATCAATGCATTGGATTGTGTGGAGAGCCTTGCCCTCAGAAATGTAGAACTTGTGATAAAGGTTTGGTGAAGAAAGCTTGTCATGGGATGGATCTGGCTACTGCCAGATTCGTCTGTTTGGAAAATTGTGGCCATTTTTTCGAAGTAAGTGAGCTGACTGAATGGATGATCCAATACTCGGGAGACAATGCTATTCAAGGCAAGAAATGTCCAAGATGCAACAGAGAGGTTTTAAATAACTTTCGTTTCGGGAACATTATTAAAACCTTTTTTGAAGGCATAGAAACTGTAAAGAAAATAACTTCCGGTGATAAAACACACAATCGTCAATTGAAGTTAAACATTCTGATGGCTTCCCAACAAATTAAAATGTGCAAACTAAGAAAGGAGTTTATTAATAAAGGTTTATACACGAATAGAAGTATTCAAGAACTCAGCGTTCTAGAGAATTTCGTCAGTATTTTTCTTAATTTTGAATCGATTTTTTCTGATTCTACAAACAGCTATAATTTCAAAATCAAACATGAATCGAAGATGTTCGACTCAACAATGAATCTGGATTTGTTTGACAAATTACAAGCTTATGTTGAGAAATCTAGAGAATGGATGACTAATTTCTTTCTTGATAATTCCTTCCGAGCATCTAAGGAACAGTTAGAAGAATTCGCATGGGAGGCATACCGAGTAGCTCTGGCAGATAAGTTAATGAAAACCTTGGATTCAATTCCCAAGTTAACTTTTGATGCAAGCCAGCTGTTGAACGAGTTGATGAACTCTTTATTAACAATCATACCTTTTCGCGGAAAAAATGCAGAGAGACTTCAATCCATGTATGAAACATTCTTGATTCTTTCTTCTGCACCAGAGTCTGGGAAAGTGAAAATTCCTGCTTTGAAAAGTGTGAGTTCATCCAAAGGTGCTTGGTTTAGCTGTCATAAAAGGCATGTCTTCAGTTCTGTTACGTGCCTTGATACTTCTGAAGTGAAATCTTGTTATGAGTGTGATCCTAGTATCTGTATTGTACCAACTTTCAAGGAAGTTCCTCAGGAGATAAAAAGAAAACCTTTAATGCCAGATACAGTGAATAGGTTTCGACAACGTGTCCAAGGAGCTTCATCATCAGCCATTAAATTTTGATGGACACTTAGAAACATGTTTGAAGGGAATATCACTTTTCTTAGGAAATATGAAAACGTATACATATTGTTAAGGTCTAATAATTTTTTTTAAAAATTAAAATTTTTCTTCGTGTATGTGGAAACATTTGTGTCATTTATAACATTGTAATCCAGTAAGAGAAATGACTGTAATAAAATTAGTTTAATATATTTATTGTTTCCTTTCTTCTCTTTTATTTTATTTTAGGATATTTGTTAACTATAGTAGCCTTTAGTTATAGAATATTTTATTTGACTTTGAGTGATCAACTCTTTTAAAGTAACCATAAAAATTTTATTATAATATAATTATAGTTTTCCCCAAAAATAATGTAATGTTTTTTCCCCAAAATATTATAAGCTATGAGTTCAACAATATTACACCATATAGTAATCCAAAAAAAACCTATTCTTTATAATTGGGCCTAAAATAAATAAGAAATTGTGTTGTCTTGTGTTGAAAACATCTTTTTAAAAAAGCTTTAATTTTTCTAAAAAATTATTTTAATAAATATTTGTATAGTAGGAAGGATCTTGATGGAAATGCTCCAGATATCAAACAAGGATAATAATGAAGTATTCTCCTTGTAAAAACCAGTATTACAACTAATTTGTTATTTTAGAAAAAAAAATGTCTTTAAATGGACTTTTTTAGGCTAATTTTTTTTCTTCGTTGTGGTAAAAAAAAATTGTTGAAATTTTTGTACTTGACTTTTTCTGTAATACACTGTGTTCAAAAGTACATTTTCCTCAATTTTCTTTAAGGATTTTGTGTTAAAAATGAGGTTATTAGTTAAAAACGTTTTAGAAAAAAAAAATTCAAAAATATCAATTAAAAGTCCAAACATACGAAAGTTACTACGGTGACATAAAATAGAAGAATTTGTAGAATTTAATTCCATGAGATTCGACAGATACAATGTCCTTTTAAAAATACAGCTGTGCTCTTCATTTATATTTGTATGCAATCAATTGATGTTCAATAGCACGCATGGTTATAGAGGTTGCTGTTGTGTCCTTGGAGATCAGGTGGATGTGTTTGGATTAATTTTGCTATGACGACTGCTGATTCTGAATATTTCTATGGTGGGATAGTTTAGATCAGTGTGGTCCGGTCCGCGGGCCGCATGTGGCCCTTAAAGAGATTTTCATGGCACTCGGCCACAAAAATGTAATTCTAATCAATTTAATAGAAGGTAATTTGCTTTTTACTTTTTATTTCAGAAATATGTTAAAAACCCGCTTATGTGGGTCAAATTTTCAAAAAAAAAAATTCAGGGGAGAACCCCTGAACCCCCTTTGAATTGTTTATGACTTGACTTAAAATTCAAAAGGGTAATTAAAAGAGCATCAATAAAAGATACAGTTTGGGAGTTTACAAATCAGTAGGTAGAAGCTATGAGTTGAAATTAAACTTTAATCTACAAGTGTAATTAAAGAAATTTTACTTCAAGGCTGCAGCCATGTGTTACGTGTTTATAACTCAATTTTGATCATTAAAAGTTCCTAACTTCTTGGGGGGGAAAATCCAGCCTCTTCTTTAGAAATGAACTAATTTAGAAATGACACTTCTAGTAGCTGCAAATCAATAAAACTTAAAACACTTTTTGCTGTTTTATTTTTAAAAAGTTATGAATTGCCTAATTTCTAAGAAAGGTTTTTTCTTTACTAATAGACAACAAATCATCCAATTTGAAAAAAAAATTGTTTTAAATTTTGATTGTATAAATATGAACATCAAAAAATAGTGTTTAAATTGTGCCACTGGATGGATGGATTTGGTTACATATATTTTCCGGTTTGTGTGCTGCCACAAAATAAATTATCTTGATTAAATAAGTAGTGTGTTAATGAGCCCCAGTCAATATTTTTGCATTGCATTTTCAATCTTAATATATAAAATGAAGAAATCCGTCTGCTGTTTTGATAAAGCATCTGATTGGCCGAAAAATCCGTTGTTCAATAAAAAAAGAAACCTTGCGGAAGCGACTGAATATAAGGATAAAGTAAAAAAAAGAAACAAGCTGATATATTATTGAGAGAAGGAGTGATTCATTTTGAAACACATTCTTGATAACGCTCTTCAGAATAAAAAAAAACATACAAATGTCAATCTTTGAATTAATGAGCTAAGAGCAGGCACTGAGCTGTGCCTTTAAATCACTCTGGCTTTTTATACATTTACTGACTCTTGTTTAATTCTTCGATTATATTCATTTAACTGTTTGAATCCATTTTTATGGACGCTAATGCAGCGGGCCTCTTTGCGTTGCAGTCTGGGTACTCTACTAAATCTGTTGCACCTTAAGTTTAAATATTTTTTTAACAAATATGACTTCCCAACTATTTCAAAGTGTATGAGATTCTGTCCAAGGAACTTAGTACGGGCGCAGCCCGTCAATAATGTCTGAGCAACGGTATAGGTATTTATATAAAGTTTTACTGCGACCGGGCAACGCCGGGTCTAGCGCTGAAAGCGCTAGTGTAAGATAATTCTTAAAAGTGAAATGGGTCTTAGTAAATCTTCAAAGTTGAAATAAATGTTCCAGTGTTGAAACATAAGATTGAATTGCCTGTTTTAAAATAGTAGTAAAATGTAATTTTTACTGTTTCTGGCCCTCGGCTTCCAATAAAAAGTTTAATCGGCACTCGGCGGGTAGCTAAAGGTTGAACCACACTGGTTTAGATTATTCATTGCAGCAGCGACAGCTGGGCAATCAAAGATATGTTAGGGTGTGAGTTCAACGTCTTGACAATTACTGAATTTTTGGTAATTTATAGTTCCATCAGAATAGATTTTCATGTTTTTGTGATGTTTCATCCTGCGAGAGCCTTGTAATTATTGTGGTTGCAGTTTTTCTGTCAATATCTAGTTGTGTGATTTTATTTTTAGTTTTTAGTGTTTTTACTATTCAAGGGGTTCTAAGTTAAGTTTGGTCAGAACATTGGCATCTGATAAAGAAGTGGGGATGTTTCTCTGATCTTGGCATCTTCCAGAATTGGCCAGAGAATCAGCTTTGTCGTTGAACTCCAGGTCGCAATGTGAAGGAAGGTTTTAGAGGTTTGAAAGGATTTTTTATAACTCCTAACTTTTTTACCTTAAAAAGAAGGGAAGTGAAAGGAAAACATCAATTTACATGGTCTTGCATTTAATACGCAAATCCCCATAATCCAATGAATTTACCCATATCAGAGAGAGATTAAGGAGCTTTTTATTTTATCTTGAGTGATTTTTGTAATAGATTAAATCCGTTTAAGGAATGCCGAAAATTTAAATACTTGCATAAAAACTTGTTTGGTTCTAGTATTGTTCTCTACAGTTTTCTAGAACTTTAATTAAGATTGCATACCTTTTCTAAGAAGAAAGGGACATAAAATATCTATAGATACAATAAAATAAGTAAAAAAAAGCTTTTTTTTAAAAAAAACGCTTTTATTAAAATGTCCTAAAAATTCAAAAATAATTTATTGTGTTTTGTGAAATAATTATTGGGGAGTAGAAAATAACTTTCCGGAAAGTAAAAATTAACTGATTTTCTGATCACTGAAAATAAAAGCGTGGACGCTAGTAATTTATAATTTTATATAAAAGAAAATGAGAAAAGAGAACCTAGAATAAATAGTGAATAGAGAATTACTAGCGCCCACGCTTTTATTTTTACTTGCAATATTTTATTAGTTACAAGTTATTTTCTACTCCCCAATAATTATTTCACAAAACACAATAAATTATTTTTGAATTTTTAGGACATTTTAATAAAAGCGTTTTTTTAAAAAAAGCTTTTTTTTACTTATTTTATTTTCTACTTTTTAGTCTTAGAATTTTGCCTAAAATCTAATTTTTATTCCAATTGTTGGTATATGATTAGTAAAACCCCTTAAATTCAATTAAAACATTACCCCTCTATTGACTTAAATAAAATTTTTAAAAGCAAGTAATTTGTAAGTAATAAACTTTTCCAAACACCAGTGAAGAATTTCCAAAAGGAAGAGATTTTATAATTTCTTTTTTACTGAAAAAGCGCAACACCCGAAGCATATTCAGTATTTCTATTTAAGCCATAAATAATTCCATCTGAACGAAAACGAAATCTAAAAGAAATGAATAGCTATAACTGTCATCAAAACTCCCATTTATCCATCAAATGAAAAGACATGAAAGAAAGTATTTCCAAGCTTTTAGAACACTATTTCCAAGCGCTCTAGTTTCTCATTAATAACTTCGTTAATAATCTTAATTTAAATATAATAATTCCCGTTTTGAAGATAGAATATGGTTCAAATATATATAATACGCTATTGTACAAGTTTTGGAAGCCAGTCTTTTTGGAGTGTCTTAAATTCGAGTTAATCGGATAATCAAGAATACTCGTTAATTACCGTAATTAGAGAGTTATTGACTCGGTGATAATGTAATATTGCATTGTCATGAATATTACACCATGCTGCAAAGTTTCAAGGCTTAATATCGTTTAGAAGTACCTGAAATTTTATGTACAAGAATCTAAATGACAACCTAAAAATTTGCATAAATTCGTCTTTAATTTCTTTAATTAGTTGAAAATTGCCGTTTTGATGATTGAATATAGTAGTACTATGCCTATTACATTATTGATCCGTGTTTGGAAGCGAAAATATTTTTTAAGGGTCTCAAAATAGAGTTAATCGGATAATCAAGAATACTCGTTAATTATCGTAATTAGAGAGTTATTGACTCGGTGATAAGGGAATATTGCATTATCATGAATATTACACCATGCTGCAAAGTTTCAAGGCTTAATATCGTTTAGAAGTACCTGAAATTTTATGTACAAGAATCTAAATGACAACCTAAAAATTTGCATAAATTCGTCTTTAATTTCTTTAATTAGTTGAAAATTGCCGTTTTGATGATTGAATATAGTAGTACTATGCCTATTACATTATTGATCCGTGTTTGGAAGCGAAAATATTTTTTAAGGGTCTCAAAATAGAGTTAATCGGATAATCAAGAATACTCGTTAATTATCGTAATTAGAGAGTTATTGACTCGGTGATAAGGGAATATTGCATTATCATGAATATTACACCATGCTGCAAAGTTTCAAGGCTTAATATCGTTTAGAAGTACCTGAAATTTTATGTACAAGAATCTAAATGACAACCTAAAAATTTGCATAAATTCGTCTTTAATTAGTTGAAAATTGCCGTTTTGATGATTGAATATAGTAGTACTATGCCTATTACATTATTGATCCGTGTTTGGGAGCGAAAATATTTTTTAAGGGTCTCAAAATAGAGTTAATCGGATAATAAAGAATACTCGCTAATTACCGTAATTAAGAGAGTTATTGAATCGGTGATAATGGAATATTGCATTGTCATGAATATTACACCATGCTGCAAAGTTTTTTTTTCAAGGCTTAATATCGTTAGAAGTACCTGAAATTTTATGTACAAGAATCTAAATTTTTTGCTATAATTTGCCGTTAATTAATTTAATTACTTGAGAATTGTCGTTTTGATGGTTAAATATAATAGTACTATGCCTATTACAGTATTGTTCTTTTTTTGGGAGCTAAAATCCCTTTGGAAGGGCCTCAAATTTCAGTTTTTCTGATAATTAAAAATACTCGTTAATTAACTTAATCCTTTGGAAATTGATTAGATAATAATTGGATATTGGAGTGTCATGAGGGTTACATCAATGTGTAAAGTTTCAGGGTCCTGGAATATCAGGAAGTGACCGAAAATCGAGTTTTAAGTTTTCACCCGTGACCTTGGCCCAGAGCAAGTCTAATAAAAGCGTTTAAAAATATGCACCCATGCAAGGCTAACCTTCACCGCAATAAATTTCTATATACGGTAACGGTTTACCTATTTGATGATGATATAAAAGGCTTGGTTTTTTTCGTCAGCTACCTCTTAATATAAAAACCCTAATAAAATTTCAAACCCTCAAATTTCCCGTTCATTTTTCTGATGTGAATCGGATGATTTTCTTCTCTTCTAGACAGATAACTATAAATACTTCCCGCCCGTCTGAAGTCTGTCTGCTGGTTTGCGGTTTCGTGAGTTATGACTTACAAGGACATGAATTATTAGATAAGGAGGTCATACATTCATTCTGATAATACGCAAACACCGTAGTTTTCTTAACAATGTCATCATTTATAACTGTGTTAGAACTCATTTAAAAAATAATATGTTTTGGTTTATTATTATTGATTTCCAGGTGTTGTTGTCACATTTCTCTTTTCCTCCCCTTCTTACAAAGAGTCACAGATTAATGAACCCCTCCCTCCCCATCAAAAGCGTGACATCATTTATGGACGGCCCCTTACCACTTAGAGCCTGTAGCTGGTCGTCAGTTTTTGTATTTGTATTTGTATTAATTTTTCACGAAAAATCACAAGTTAAAGCAAATATCAAAACGTTACGTGCATTTTTACAACACACACACAGTTTTTAGCAAATTGTTGCCGAAATGTCCCATAACTATTCAATATATTTGATACTTAAATATTTGTTAATAAATAAATATCATAAAATTGAATATTTTTAACTCTTTATCTTTTTTTAGAAATCTGATCCAAGTATCATCATGGAGGGTTATAATGGTAAAAATAGACCATTCAGAGCCAATTCCAACCGAAGTTTTATGGCGAAGGAGCGAAGACCTAAGAGGCATTTTAGTTCCAAATATTTTAAGAACTCACCAACTCAGTCTTTACCATTGGATAAACTTATTGAAATGTCGGAAGAGGAACCGGATGATTTAATTTTTCTTGTAATAAAAACAATAAAAGTGTTTGTTTCAATGCTTGAGGATGAAGCTGTGGATCACAAAATTTTGGCACGTATTTTGCTGATTCTTGGGAAAGCATCTACTTCAAGATTGCAAAGCGAAGTAAACACAATGATCAGTTCACTCAGCAAATGCAAGATGTTTTATTCCGTACATGTCCCTCAGTACTTAGCTTCGTTTCATCAGCTAGGATTGAGTGATGAAGATTCGGAGTCTTTGGAAATGCTGACAGAACTTTTAATAAAATTTCATCATTGTATGCCGTGCACTGCCATGGAGTTGACTTCGGTTTTGTTTCCACTTCTGGAAAATACTGTCAAAATTTTTGTAACACAATATAAAAATTTATCTTCCCTGTTAGAAAGGATTGTGGAAACAAACATGAAAAATCAAGAATTTCAGCAAACTATTCAGCCAAAAGAAGTAAGATACAAAACGGCTAAAGAAAGATTGCAACTTCAGAAACCCCCCGAAAATTATCGCACCATATCCATTTTACCAACACCTGAAGACATACATCGACCAAGTTCGTTTTTGAGGCCAAATTTAACAAAAGGAGAATATGTGGACGTTGAACATTACCTAGATGTACAATTCCGTTTATTAAGAGAAGACTATATCAAGCCATTGCGAGATGGCATTTCCGAATACTTACGGCTGAAGGAGAAAAACGAGCCTTTCGCAAGCGTTCAAGATGCCATAGTACACAGCAAGGTATACATTGTTGAAATTGAGTTTGACGGTGATAAAATAATTCATAGAGCTTTTTTCGAAGATAAGAATTTTGCTAAAATAGACTGGAAACAGAGTAAACGACTTTTGTATGGCTCGCTTCTTTGTTTTTCGGACAATGATTTCCAAACATTTTATTTGGCTACAGTAATTGAGAGGAAACCAGAACACATATCAAAAGGGTTTTTGCTTCTGGAATTTGAAAATCCAACTGATGAAGTTTTGACTTTCCCTCTTTCTAGGAAGTTTGTCGTTATCGAAACTAGTGCCTATTTCGAGGCCTATAAGCACAATTTAACGGTATTATCTCTTTTGGATGCAAGGCAACTACCGATGCAACCTTATATCATTAAAGTAAAAAATAATGTGGACATACCCGCTTACTTAAAAGATGATGATGGCGATTGCTTTGATATACGACCGTTGTTTGAAGATTTTAAATCTAGTGAAAGCTACCTATTACATAATAAGCTTCGAACCGTTGAAGAAACACACTTGAAATTTAAAAACATTCATATCCTAGATGATGAAAGTTGGCCAAAATATTCAGATCTTAATCTCGATCCTTTTCAGTTAGCTGCCATAAAAGCAGCTTTGACGAAGGAATTTTGTATCATCCAAGGTCCGCCTGGAACTGGTAAAACTTTCGTTGGTTTAAAAATAGTCGAAGTTCTTTTGGCTAATGAACTTAAATGGCAGTCCTATAACTGTCCTATATTAGTTGTTTGCTACACAAATCATGCTCTTGACCAATTTCTTGAAGGACTTCTTGATTTCACTAGAAATATTGTAAGAATAGGAGGTTCAAGCCTAAATATAAAAGTGGACCGTTTTAATATAAAAAATTGGAGGAAAAAATATGGAAACTTTAGAGAAGAATATGAAAATTTTAGAGAAGAATATGAAATAATAAAAAAATTTAAAAGGGATATTAAAATTAGTGAAAACTCAATAGAAAATTCAAAATATACAATTTTGAGTGAAAGTCTTCTTAGACATCTTATACCCATTCATCAATTTCAGTCTTTCATATATATGGGGGAATTATTTAAAGAAAGTAATAACTTGATGTACGTGTGGTTAAACCACGGAAATGAGAACCATGAGTGGAAAACCGTTGGGAAAAAATCCAAAAATTCCATCGAAGATATTTTAGAAGGTACAATAGCTTTATCTGAAAATAAAGCTAACAAAATACCCAATTTGTTGCTTATACCTCTGAAACTTAGATGGAGACTGTATAAAATGTGGCTTAATAAATATTTGGAAGTAAAAAGAGTAAACTTGCTTCGTTTAAAAGCTTTCTTAAAAAGAAAGCAAGAAAATTTGCGAGAAAGGGAATTAGCAAGGGATGTGTATTTGTGCAGAGAAGCGAACGTTATTGGCATGACTACAACTGGTGCTGCTAAGAATAAAGATCTTCTTCATGAATTGGATCCAAAAATTGTAGTCGTAGAAGAAGCTGCTGAAATACTGGAAAGCCATATTATTACTTCATTATCTCCTGGAACGGAGCATGTCATACTTATAGGTGATCATCAACAACTGAGACCTAATCCCACTGTGCACTCGTTAGCAGTGAACTACGATCTGAATATTTCTCTCTTCGAAAGAATGTTAAAGAACGGAATAACATATAACAGGTTAAATTTGCAGCATAGAATGAGACCAGAAATAGCTTCACTCTTAGTACCACACTTTTATGAGGATCTTAAGAACCATGTGTCGGTTGAAAAATTTGAAAACGTAAAAGGGATGGCCAAAAATTTGTTCTTTATGACTCACGTTCATCATGAGACCAGTGATGATTCAAAAACTAAAACAAATTTGTTCGAAGCTAAATTTATTGTTGGATTATATAAATATCTTTTATTTCAAGGATTTAAGTCATCACAAATAACAATTTTAGCTACCTATGTTGGTCAGATGTTTGCAATAAAAAAAGAATTGGAGAAATTAAACAAGAATGTTTATCAGGATGAGCAAAAAGAATTGCAGAACGAAAACGTAAATCTGGAAGAAGGTGTCAGGGTTACAGTTGTAGATAATTATCAAGGAGAAGAAAATGAAATAATATTGATATCATTTGTTCGAAGCAATACGGAAAGACGTATTGGTTTTTTGAAGATCTCAAACCGTGTTTGTGTTGCATTATCAAGGGCAAAGAAAGGTTTTTATGGTATCGGAAACTTTGAGTTTCTTGCCAACGAAAGCGATTTATGGAAGAAGATAATAGATAAATTAAAAGAACAGGACGCTATTGGACCATCTCTTCAACTAAAATGTCAAAATCATCCTGACACATCTGAAGTTGTGATGAATGAGGAAGACTTTAACTCTGTGCCAGAAGGAGGGTGTACTCGTGACTGCGATTTTCGGTTGGAATGTGGACACCAATGTGCATTAAAATGTCACCCATATGATAAAGAGCATAAGGAAGTCAAATGTCACAAGCCGTGCAACAAATATTGCATGAGAGGGCATTTATGTACTAGAGAATGCTATGAAGATTGCGGAGACTGTTTTTCCTTGGTTAGCAAGGTGGTCGACTTATGTGGGCATGAAACTGAAGTGTTTTGTCATCGTAAAGATAAAGAAGCGGTGTGTCCTGAGTTGTGTCCAAGTTTCTTCAGCTGCTTGTACAATGGAAGTAAGATAAAAGGTGTCTTGGATAATGTCTTTTTTGTGTCTTGCAATCTAAGTGATATATCAATGTATATTTATATGAAAACATTTCAAAATTACCTAGTTCTGCAAGGTTATGAAGAATCTGAAGTTAATGTTTTGTCACTCAGTGATCAAAAGTCAATAATAAAAGCTGAAAACAAAGATATGGTTCTTGTTGTGTTTAACGATAATTCAAATCAGAATGAATTTCTTCTGGCATCGACAGTGACTATGTTTGCTTTATCTCGTGTTAAAAAAGGACTTTTCTGCATTGGAAATTTTGATTTATTTGCCGAAAAATTTGATTTTTGGAGATGTATAATCGGATCTTTGAGACATAAATCTAAAATAGGTTCTACGCTTCGTTTGCAATGTCAGAATCATCCTGAAATATCTGAAATTATATCTAACGAGGAGGATTTTCATTCTGTAAAAGAAGGAGGTTGCACTAAACCATGTGAATTCAAACTTCCATGTGATCATACGTGTTCTTTAAAATGCCACCCCTATAATAAGGAGCACAAAAAAGTTAAGTGCCATATGTCCTGCATGAGAAAATGCAATTTTAATCATTTGTGCATGAAGAAGTGTCATGAAGATTGTGAATGCACAGAAATAGTTGAAAAAAAATTGGAATCTTGCGGTCACATAGAAAAAGTAATGTGCCATTTACAAAGTAAACCAATTGAATGTTTTCAATTGTGTGAAAGATATTTGTCTTGTGGTCATAAGTGCACAGGACGATGTAGTAAACCTTGTGGATCTAATAAATGCAAAGAATTAGTTACAATTAAATTACCCGAATGCCAACACGACTGTAGTATTATGTGCTGGATGCAATCTACTCTAACATGTTTTTCTAATTTATGTAAAGAACCTTGCAAAATGGTCTTACCCTGTGGACATGTGTGCAAGGGAACATGTGGAAGTTGTAAACAAGGTCGATTACATATATTATGTGAGGAACGCTGTCAACGCGATCTGATATGTGGTCATAAGTGCACGGCTCTCTGTTTCAAAACTTGCCCTCCTTGTATGAACCCATGCCAGGAGATATGCGAACACGGGGTTTGCCCTAAATTATGTGGAGAACCCTGTGACCCCTGCATCAGGCAATGCGAATGGAAATGCCGTCATAAAAAGTGCAACAATTTGTGCAGCGAGAAGTGTGACAGGACACCGTGTGATGAACCGTGTACTGCTGTGTTAAAGTGTGGTCATCAATGCATTGGACTGTGTGGAGAGCCTTGCCCTCGGAAATGTCGTACTTGTGATGAAGATTTAGTGAGAACTGCTTGCGGTGGGATAGCCCTACCTAATGCTAAATTCGTAACTATGGAAAATTGTGATCACTTTTTCGAAGTAAGTGAGCTGACTGAATGGATGATCCAAGATTCGAGAGACTACCCTATTCAACACAAGAAATGTCCAAGCTGTAACAAAGATATTTTGAAAAGCATTCGTTTTGGAAACGTAATAAAAACCTATTTGGAAGGCATAGAAAGTGTAAAGAGAATAACTTCCTGTGATGAAAACTGTAACTATAAATTAAAGTTTAATATTTTAGACTTCTCCAAAAAAGTTAAAATGTCCAAAATGAAGAAAGAATTGGTTAAGAAATGTTTATCTACGAGTGGAAGTGCTGAAGAACTCAATGATATGGAAAATTTTGTCGAAATTTTGCTTAATTTTGAGTCTTTTTTTTCTGGCAATTCAAAAACATATAATTTCAAAGGAAAAGTAGAGTTAAAGTTATTCGACTCAACAATTAATTTGGATTTGTGTCATAAATTACAAGCGTACATAGAGGAATCTAGAGAATGGATGACTAATTTCATTCTTGATAATTCCTTCCGAGCATCTAAGGAACAGTTAGGAGAATTCGCATGGGAGGTATACCGAGTAGCTCTGGCAGATAATTTAATGAAAACCTTGGATTCAATTCCCAAGTTAACTTTTGATGCAAGCCAGCCGTTGAACGAGTTGATGAACTCCTTATTAACAATCATACCTTTTCGCGGAAAAGATGCAGAGAGACTTCATTCCACGTATGAAACATTCCTAATTCTTTCTTCTGCACCAGAGTCTGGGAAAGTGAAAATTCCTGCTTTGAAAAGTGTGAGTTCATCCAAAGGTGCTTGGTTTAGCTGTCATAAAGGACATGTCTTCAGTTCTGTTACGTGCCTTGATACTTCTGAAGTGAAATCTTGTTATGAGTGTGATCCTAGTATCACTATTCTACCAAATTTCAAGAAAGACCGTCAGGAGATAAAAAGAAAATCTTTATTGTCAGATACAGTAAACAGGTTTCGACGTCGTGTTCAAGGAGCGTCATCATCGGCCTTTAAACTTTAATGAACATTTAAAATTAGTATGAAGGGAATATAGATTTTCTTGGGGAAATATGAGAAAACATAATGCATAAACATATTTTAAAAAAAATTAAAGTATTTCTTTGTGTATGTGGAAATATTGTTTTTCTGAATAATATTGTAATCCAGTTAGAGAAAAAAAATGTAATAAAATTAGATTAATATATTTATTGTTTCCTTTATTTTTTTATTTTTATCAGGATATGTAGTATAGTAGCCTTTAGTTATGGAATATTTTATTAGAATGATCTAATCCAGTGGTTCCCAACCGGTTGTCTGTGAAGAGACCCGGAAACACACACACAAAAAATTCCTATAAATAATTGAAATTTGAGTGAATTGAACAAGAAAAAATTGAATTGAAGCCCCGCAATTTTCAGATTTTTAACCATTGTGGTCAAAAGAGGGTAGATGATCCCAAAATTTTAATTGGTGATCTTAGATTAGGATCTTACCTATAAAGCCAATCCAATTTTTAGCTCTTTTTGATGGTATATATAGAGAAATTTACAATTTAAAAGAAAAAAATTTGCGGGGCTTTGCCCCACGAAATTGGGCGAAGTCCAGCACTTGCGGGAAACATGGATAAAACAGATTATTTCAAGAGGCGTCAGCTCCCCAATCCTGCCCAGATATATACTTGAGAAAATTTAGCTTCTTTCTGCACTAGCGGATCCAGGAAAAAATGAAAAGTTTTACACTATAGTATAATATGGAATTTTATGCACCAAAATGAGTTAAAACCTGTTATTTTAAGGTCAAATTTTCTAGAGGAGAACCCCGAGACCCCCTTTTGGTACTTGTAACTCTATTATTACAATTCTATTTTATATTAAGTTTGTCAAAACACAAAAATTCTACCAGAAAATCTATATTCGGATGAGGCGTACCAAACCGAGTTGAAAAAGTTTTTTTTACTTAAATTTTCTAGGGGAGGACCCCCAGACCCCTATTTTATATTAAGTTTGCAATTTTATTATCAATTATTTGCAATCAATTGTTATTTAATATAACGCAAAAATTCTACCATAAAATCTATATCCGAAATTAAATTCGGATGAGGCGTACCAAAACAAGTTGAAAAAGTGGGGTTTTTTACTTAAGTTTTCAGAAATTTTCTAAGGGAGGACCCCAGACCCCCTTTTTAGTGGTTAGAGCACGATAATTCATTACCTTATCCATATTAAGATAATCAAAAAGATACAATGGGATTATGAAAATTCTTAGCCCCCCCCAAAACCAAATCCTGGATCCGCCCTTGTCTTTCTGCACCTTGCCTCCAGGTTCTGAATGTGCTTATTGCAGAGGAACTCCTGGGCTGTAAAAAATCCCAAGTAATTTGTATTCTTATTGTAAGGCAGGGTTTGACCGTTCATGAAAATTATAGGTTGGTAGTTGTAGATGTGTCTGTTGGTGGTGTAAAAACTAGTCACGGATTTGGAAATATTAAAAGTCAGCTTGTGCTCTTTGGCAAATATGGTCACCTCTTTCAGCGTTAAGGTTAAGAGTGGAAACGATGGCATTGATGTCAGAACTGGAGCAGTGGCGTAACTAGAGTTGACTCATGGGGGTGTTATTCCGACCAGTCAACACCCCTCCAACATATTACTCCCTTTTAAAAAATGTCTCACAATACAGGTATAATATATGTGGGAAGTGAGAAGCGAGAAGGGCTTGTGGCAACGGCTCGAGTAGCACGTCAGCTATACGTCAGGACTGGTTTTGGAGAGCAACGCGGAGGGAGAGCGGTACGCGACGGTGTGTAGTTGGAAGGAATCCGGCATAAGGCCGATCGACGGGTTTTCGAGAGACGGCTGATCGAGAGGTATTCGGGGGACGGCCGATCGAGAGGTGTTAGGTATTCGGCGGAGGGCTAACGCCTCAACCACTTTTAGTAAAACTCATTGCTGCCTATTTTCATTAAATTTTGGTCCTTGGGGATGGGTTAGGACCTTTTAAACAGGAATTGCGGCGTAAAAATAGCGTAAAATAACCTCTATCATTTTTAACCATTTTTTGCGTTTTTAGGGGGGTAATAGCCCCTTTAACCTATCCATTCGCCACAAATTTTCATATTTTAGAAAGTCTAACCTTTCTTGTCCCTTAGGATGTAGTTCAAAGAGTAAAGTAATGCTTTTTGACCCTGAAAATCAAATCTATTTCAAAGTCATTAAGTAATCGAAAAACGTAAAAAGGGGGAGGGGCTGTTCCCATGGGCGTAGCCAGGGTTCATGTTAGGGGGGGGGGGCAAGGCAAGGATACTTACCTTTGCCCCATGACATGGTCTCAGGTACCCCTGTGGGGAGTACTTTTACACGTTAAATTTTAGAGTAATTATACGAAGGGTTTGCACTTTGCACACTTAACGTAAATAACAGTGTAATTAATGTGTGCTCTAACAAGAAAAAAGGGGGGGGGTCTGGGGGTCCTCCCCCAGAAAATTTTTTAAAATTGACCCCTTAAAGTAGTGTTTTAGCTCATTTTCAGACTCTAGCCCGAACAGAACCACCTCTTGTAAGCCACATAATTTTCAAGGAAATTTATGTGGCTTATGACTAAAAGTATAATTTGTAGAATCTAATCGAGTCGAATCGAGTAACTATCTATTCTATTTTATGTCACTGGATGAAACTTTCGTATGTTTGGACGTTAAAAAAACATCAAGCTTTAGGAAGATACGCTACTGCTTCAATTACATAATAATTTAGAAGAGAATAAAGAAGAATAAAAAGTTACATGAAATTATTTTTTCGGACATCTCTTTCAAATTTAATACCATACGAACACCAAAACTATTTAAATTCAAAATCTTTTTAAAAACCCTTTTCCCACAAGTTGCTACCCAAAATTTTTTTGTATACTATTTAAATAATTGCATTGCCGGCAATGAACCACAAGCTCCATTTCCGACAGTATTCTTTAATCAAATTCTGCCCAGGCCTAGTGGCCTATCAGGCGGTACTCATCTCCGTTTCATTAGCCTTTGGGCCTGGGATGCTTATTACGTAGCTTGTGTCCAGGTCGAGTGAATAGCCCGACGCTGGACCCCCAGTTGATTGATAACAATAATAAATTATGAAATTTATTTGATTACAATAAAATACTTAAAATAAATTAGAACCCCCCTTACCAGAAAAATTATACCAATTTTTATTTTCCAGCTGATTCAAATTGAGTAAATTCTCTCTAATTCAATGTTGTAGCAATCTCTCCTATACTGTCAAACAAAATCTCAGGCGATAACAGCTTGCATGGAGATTTACAGGTCACGTAAAAACTAACAATGAAAGGGGGTGAAAAACCCGGGAATTCTTCATTAGTTACACAGGATTGGTTCTTCATACAATGAACCAATAGCTGATGAAGAGATCAAGAGGAGGCGTTGCGAATCCTTATAATTGATTCTTTTGGACGGCCTGGCCCGCCCACAGCATTTTACTGGAATTTTCAGGTCAAGAAATCTAGTTTTATGGAGAAATTAAAATCCTTCCCCTGCACCCCCCTGGCTACGCCCATGCTATTGAGACTCCACTGTATCAACACTGGACACATCTGACGCTTGTATTCTACACAAAAGTCGTAACTCATTACCATGTGAGTTACCCTGTTTTTTGGACTTTTTCGTATTCTACTCCTCCATAAGACCATGTTTCATGTAGTAAAATGTAACCCTCCAAATTTGGGTGGTAAGTCGAACTCAGTCCTATTACTCAGTTCTCAGAACGAAGTGTTTGGGAACCCTTTAAGAATCTTTTTCGACTATTCCCCCTTAAAGAGGGTTCAATGATTCATTTATATCCAAAAATGGAGTCGTTGCGATAATTATTAAAGAAATGCCAATTAGTTTTTCCAAAAAATAGGTTGACAATCATGTTCGTATTTTATTTGATAGATGGCAGCACGGTTTCGCTATTTCGTCTTTAGACTATTTAAATATCTTTTTTTTGAATAGTTAACGAATTTGTACGAATTATTCCTTTTAATTTGCTATTATATGGTAACCAAGCTATTTTTAGAGACTTGTTTCGTAATTTTATTTCGCTCCGTTCGGGACCTACGAATTTTCAAAGTTGAAGATCCTTTCTAGTCTAGACTTTTCCAGCCTGGCGATCTGAAAGATTCAACATTCTTCCATCTGTCGACACATTCAATCAAAAAATGTCGCTCATAATCCTTAAAGATTTTCCGATTTGTTTTCTCTTCTGTACGTTGTTGCTAGCCATTCTTTATTTTGATTTTGAACAATTTTTAAAATGTCCGCTGCCGCGCTTGGAATAGATCTGATCTTGTTTGTTACGTCACTTGGCTGAGTAGCCAATCGCATGTGGTCGCACAAGTTACCACCAGAGTAAGTGAAACTCAGTTGAATATAGGAAGTAGAATATCGATTTTTCACTCTGTCTGAAACTCAGTCTCACAGGGTTTCATTTACCTTGCGGTTAACTCAATTGTGTAGAATGCAAGCGTGAGTTCATTCAAGCATGGGTTTCAAGTGGATTTCAGTGGAGTGGAGGGGAGAGGGAGGTTTCAAGTGTCACTGGTGATAAACAAGCTCAACTATTGCCCACACTCCAAGATAAACATGGGGAGGTCCTCTGTCGACGCCCCTGTTTACCAATAATTACGGCATCCTCCTTGTGAAAACATGGTCGTATCAGAACTTTTCTCCCCCGCAATTACTTGACACTTCACCTCTTTGACCTTGGTCAAGGTTCAGACATTGCTCAGCTAACTTTGAAAGCAACAAAAAGTGTAAGAAAAATAATTTAGATTTGTAGATTCCAGAAAATTTTTAAAAAATAATTAACAAATTGAGAATTTAGGGGGGGGGCAGCTGCCCCCCCCTGCCTCCCCCTGGCTACGCCCATGGCTGTTCCCCGAAAATCTGAGTCCGATGGAGAAAAACGGGGGTCGGATTCGGATTCAGGGGGTCATTTTACATAAGAATCTACTTGTGTTGTGTCAGAAGCATTTTGACTCTATTTTTTCGTCGAGCAGACCAAAAATGCGTAAAAATGTGAAATTTTCAATATTTTGGGGCTTATGCGCGACCGGAAGGTATCAACTGATCCAAACCAAATTAAAACACAATGCTTTTAGGCTCTATTTGAAGACGTTACAAGCTATTCCATTACGAAAACATCCAATTAAAAAAATTTTAAAAATAATCGCAAAAATGAAGTTTTTTCATGTTTTGTCAAACTTTAGGGCCTATGCGCGAACGGAAGATATCAACCGATTTTGATAAACTTTTTTTTATTTTTTTTGTCTATATAATTCGCAACTTTTCCGCGGTATTCCAAATTCGAAATCAAAAAATAAGTTTTTTCGGCCCACCCTATTTGACAGTGTCTTTTGTTAAATTTGACCCTAATGATTCTATCTTTTTCAGCAGATCGGAGATCCAAGGCAGAGCTCAGCCTTTTACACCAAATTCGTCTAACAGTTTCACAATAAGTTTGTTGCGCCAAACTTTATCGAAGGCCTTAGTTGGGTCCAGAAAGGCTGCTATAGTGTGATTAGTGGGCTTTAGATTATGGGCATCTCGCATGCTTCGACAAAAGTAAAGTACTTGATCACCAGTGCTGTGCCCCCTCCTAAATCCATACTGCTTTTTTGGGAGGAGGTCATAAATTACTTCTTATCATAATACTAGAAAAAAATAAATTTTCATTATAGTTCATAATTATCCTTAAAATCAATCAAAAATTGGGATTAATACTATCTACTTACTTATTGCTTATAACTTTGGTTAATTTAAAAAATGTGATTATATGTGGCTGATAGGATCTCTATGGAAATTCGGTTCAATTCCGTTAGAGTCCCCGCTAAATATCGCCCGGTTCTTTTAGACAACAAAAAGTAGAAATATTCATAAATAAATTCAATCTCCTGAATTAAAATGTTTAATTAGTTCAATAACTATTCAGTTTATTAATAAAAGTCAGAAATTTTTTTTGATATTTGGATATATTTAGCGATTTGGATATTGGCGATATTTAGCGGGGACTCTAACGGAATTTTACCGGAAATTCTCCCGGTATCAAACAAGAATATTGTAGCATTTATTTCAAAAACCAGTTTAGGGGCCGTTCAGCCGTTCATATATAGAGCATTTTATGACTCTGCCTAACAACGGCCTTAGCAACGTTGTTTTATTCCTCCAGTGACATCATGTGCGAATGCTGCTATTGGATACTTCTATGTCCCGCCCCTAACAACAGCCTTAGCAACGTTGATTTTGTCCTCCAAGTGACGTCATGTGCGAATGCTCTATAGAGCATTTTCAATCACATGACTCGGACCTAACAACGGCCTTAGCAACAGAAGATGTTACAGTTTTTTGCCCTACAGAGGTTAACAGTTACAGACAACGACTAGCCGTGGAATTCTTCTATTGGAGCATTTGCAATCACGTGATCCCATTTCAAAAAACCGTCTTAGCAACGGATAAACAACGGCCTTAGCAACAGTTAAAAGCCCTACAGTAGGTACACAGTTAAAAGAAAATAACCGGCTGTGACGTCACCTGAAAACACTCTATTACGTATAGTAGGGGAGCCCATGATGCTAAATGTGGATTTACTCGAGCGCGTCAGATAATCATAGGGGAGAAACCTTGCATGCTTTTGAGTAACTCCACCAAATATAAGCTCTCTATGTTGGTGCTTGGTGGGTTTGTTTAGAACAGCCCTTCAAAATTTGAAAGAAAACTAGTTACATGGACATACTCGAGCGCGTCAGATTAGCTACCAAGACAGTTTACAACTAGTTGAGCCTAGTTTCCTGGCTACTCTAGTCTATTAACATTTTGTTTTGTACATTTTTCTCAAAAAGAGCGATAGCGTCTTACCGGTCTTGGCTTTACTTTGCAACTTTGTAACCCTCCCGCTCCCTTACCCACCGCTCAAATCGGCAGATTTTAGAAAATATACACATTTTAGCTGGTAACTAACCTACCTTATCGTTATCTGACGCGCTCGAGTATGTCCATTTAACTAATTTTTTTTTACAAATCTGACGGGCTGTTCTAAACAAACCCCCCTAGATAGAGCGCTTATATTTGGTGGAGTTACTCAAAAGCATGCAAGGTATCCAGTGGCGGATCTAGAACATGAGCAAGGGGGGGGCTAACTTAATCTGATTGAGGATGATAATGAAGTAACAAGCCGTGCTTTTTACAATATTCATTAATGTCTTAAATATTGAGGGCAATGTTGATTGTAAATGACTAGTATTGTTAAATATAACTAATTAATTAGTAATTAAATTAGTTAATCATTAAATATATCAAAATAATAAGGCAATAAGGGTGTGTCAACCGGGAGGGGTTTTTTACGATGATTTGAGTCAAATATTTTTTTCCAAGAATATAGATCAAATGTGAATTTTCTTGCACTAAATTTCAATGTGTAGTGAATAATACATCCATCCCGAGGCATAAGGGGGGTTTGGGGGAACCTCCCCCAAGAAAATTTTTGAAAATTTGACCCTAAAAAGTTGTGTTTTGACTCATTTTTGGTCATTTGGGACTCTTTGAATGTCACAAGAAAAAGATGATTTCTTGTACTCGTTTTCAAAGGAAAAAACTGTAAGATTATAAGAATTTCATGGGGGTGGTTTGAACCCCCTAACTAACCCCGTCTCTACTTTAACAGAGTAAATGTTTTGTAAGAGACTTAGCGCATTAGACCCTTTTAAAAAGTGAATCTTATTAAAACCAGGGAGTTAAAGATCTTGCAGAGGGGCTAAAGCTCATAACCTTTAAGATGTGAAACAAATCTATAAAAATGTAAGGGGCTAAGTATTTTGGAGGTTATGCTTTGTAAGGCTTAGAAACCTCATTGGAATCTACAAGTTCTGAATCGCATTTATATTAAAGTGCTGAAAGCTAAAGATCTTGGAGGGGGCTAACGCTTTTAGGCTAAAGCTCATTAAATTGCGAACTAAATACTATAAAACATCGCAAGGAGGCTAATTCTTTATGGGGGCTAAAACTCATTGGCCCCTTTAAATTGTGAATTGAATCTACAAAAACTCAGGGCTAAAAGCCTTGAACCAAATATATTTAAAAACGCGAGAGGACTAAAAGCTTTGTAAAGGCTATTAAAGAGCATGGAGGGGGCTAATGTTTCACAGGGTTAAAGCTCATTAATTTGTGTAACAAACTTAAAAACGCAAGGAGGCTAATGCTTTTAGGGGCTAAGCTCATTGGATAGACCCTTTAAATTACGAATCAAACCTTCAAACATGCAGGGGGCTAATAATTTGTAAAGGCTAAAACCTCTAGAAATCCTTAAATAGTGAATGGAGTTTATAAAAATGCAGGGGGCTAAAGATCTTGAAAGGGGCTTAATGCTTTGTAGACCCTTTGAATTGTGAAAAAGGCTACAAAAAACTGAAAAAAAAGTTTAAAATTTTGAAAACTTAAACAAAATTTTTAAAAACTTAATTTTTTTTCGAAAAAGTTCCATTTTATGTAGTGTAAACTTAAGTCCCAAGGGGGGGGCTATAGCCCCTATAGCCCCCCCCATAGATCCGCCACTGAAGGTATCCCCCTTATGATTATCTGACGCGCTCGAGTTACTACCCAAAAACACTCTGGGCTCCCCTTCTAGTAAACATGTTTTGGGTTTATACAAAAAACATATAATAATGTATAATAAGACTTTCGGAAATGCAGTGTTTGTAAAATCTTACGTAAGCATCACTCAAACCCACCCCCTCCCCCTTGTCAGGAAAAATCAGTAAAGAGAACCCCCTCTCCCCTTTGGTGCTTACATAATATTTGAACGGCCCCTTACAACTTACAACTAAATTGTTGCTTTGAGAGGTGATAGTTCCAGGTTCCGCTTGTTGGGGGCCAAATGATAGCCCTGCCCACTGAAGAGTCTGTATGTTTTTAACTGTGAGTGTTTTAAATGAACTGAAGAGAATATGATCGTACGTCCAATCACAACTAGGAACAAATCCGTTTTACAAGAACTCATCATTGAGTTTCAGTTTAAGTTTCGTTTCGGGAAAAACCCTTGTCGGAAGTTCTATGTTCTGTTGTGTCAATGGCGGAATCGTGCTTACTATCGTATTGTTGACAAATATGAAGGGTTATTTAGATGATTTTGATGCCGAATAAGGCAAATAATAATATGACTTTTTCTTAAATCTTAGTGTCGCTAGATCTTTCCGACAAAATATTTGTTGTAAGTATTTATTCACAAGTCCTTTTAAGTTAGTTACATTATAATCCAAATATAATTCAAATTACATTATTAATTCAATTGTAATATTTCATGCATTTTTTGTATTGAATTTATTTTGACAAATAATAGTTTAAGAATTGAACTTTAAAAAACTCAGAGATAAAGAATTACGGAATATTTCAATTCCAAAATTCAACTACGATATCCCTTTTGGTTAAATCTATTTGAAGGGCCTGAAAAAATGCCAATTGAAAAAGAGTTGCTTCCCATAAAATTATTTAAAAAATAAATAGTTTTTTTACAGTTAACTCATTTTAATGACCTCTATTTTACAAGCAATTTTATTTATTTTGATTCTACAAACTATTTAAACTTAAAACCGAGTATAGGCTGTATTTTACTTACATAAATACTCCATAATTCAAAATTCTATAATAGTTTTTATAGCATCATTAGAAATTATAATATTTGTAATTCGGAGCTTTGCATACATTAACAAATGAATATTGAAGTGTTTTATTAAAATTGTTAATGTTTCCTCCTCACTCAAGCTGTGTTACTCATGTGTTTAAAATGATTGGTACTAATGTATTATCCCGTCGACCGTTCAGCGGCCGTCTAATTCAGCAGCACAGTAATAGTTAAAGTCAATGGGATTTGATAGCGTTTTCGGATTAAGCGTCACGGTCGACGGGATGATACGTAAGAACCAAATGATTTATTATCAAGATACAGTTTCACATTTATAATTACTTGCAGAATGTTGAAGTAGAATATTGTAAAAAAAAAAGAAAGGGGGATACCTCGATGGAGTAACTAGGTCATTAAGACCTTCAAACTCCAGTATAACCAACCTCAGAGAGATAGAGTACTGCTTGGAGAGCAACCTCAGAAAGTCATAGCTATCTGAGGCAAAGCCCCTTGTTGCCCCAAGTTAACTTTAAGCCTGCTTTTCCCAATCTGGGTAGAGAACTCGACCCTTGTGTGCGAGATGCTCAACAATTACGTCACTGACAATTCTTTAAATAATTTGTTAATTTTCACAATATTGTGTAATATTACTTAATTTTTTAATGAAATCAATTACATATTGAGGGATTAAAGTGGGAGATATCAATCTGTAGATAAACATTGAAAAATATCGGTGTCTTGAAACTTTGTGTTTTTAAAGCCCTATCGGTGTAATATATATAGTGTAGTACTTTTTGACAGAAATATTTTTTTTGAAACAAATTGCCTTTTATGCTATTTTAGGATGGCATTTAGCACATAGTTAAAGTGGAATTAAAACATGCTAGGGAAAAATTTAATTCCTGCTTTATTGGGTTAATTAAATTTTTTTCACATAATTTCCCAAGTACACGAATGACGTCATTTGTGACGTCAAAATCAGGTAATATTTTTTCATATGACGTCAATTGGGAAAAAATCACGTCAACTATGACGTCTTTTTTGAGTCACAAAAAATGACGTCAATTTAACCCGACATTTAGACGTCATTTTTACGTCACCTAAAATGACCACATTTTGCTGCTTCCGCTATGATTTTTCCGCTAATTAGCGGAAATCCGCTAATTTTAGAGGTATTGATTATCGGAATTCCGATTTTTTGAAATTTTATATTCCGCTCAATTTGTGATGCACAACCTGCGGCCCACGAACTGATTTGAATTTTTTCAGATAATCCCTTTGTTAAATAATCCTTACTTTCCTGATTTTTTTTCCAAGAAAAATGACTAGTTCGCGGAAAAAGTCGGAAAAATCGCGATTTTCGCGCAAGTTTCGTTTTGCGTGCGGAGTGTCCCGTTCCTCCCGCGACTGTTTTCTCGGTCGGCCGCGGGCGCCAAGTTGGAAGGCGGTTTCCTGTGTTGCTATTGCCATGTAGAAAAAACAACTTTATAGTTGTCAGAAGCGTACAAGTCCGGTGTTCGGGATCACATTCTCCGGAAAAAGTCGAAAAATAGCGATTTTTTGCGAAAGTTCCGTTTTTCGAGCGCTTAGTTGAAGAGTTGTCAGAGGATCCTATCTAGTGTGAAACCTCTCAGATCGCATTTTTGTTGATTTTAGTCAGATATATAAGGAGGGAGCCAGGAGACTTCCCCCCTCAAAAAAAATCTGACTGGGAGTTCAAAACAAGTTAAAACCCGGTTTTTTAGGGTCAAATTTCCAAAAATTTTCTGGGGGAAGACCCCCAGACCCCCTTTTGTATTTGGAACTCTCTTTTTCACAACTTTTTTTTCATTAAGTTTATCAAAATGCAAATCTTACATAAAAATTTCACCCCAAAAAAAGGACCCCTAGACAGATTTATTTGGGCCACTCCTGAAATAATTTTCTATATATAGCACTGTAACTCATCTAGACACTTCTAAAAATTTTCAGATAATTTCTTTCTTGAGCAATCACATGCCTAATTACAATAAAGAAATGTTGGGGCTATTTTAAGAATGTGTCAGCAGTGGTCTTTCCAGGGCAATTTTACTACCGTTTTTAGGCACCTTCACAAATTCATCATTTGATAAATAGGTACTTTCACAAATTCAGTTTTAGGAAAATAAGGTACCTTCACAAAATACATTTTTGAAAGAGTTCAGTAGTACTGAATTTCAATAAGTAGTATATTAGTTTTCATCTACAGTAATTTATCAGATTAAAACAAATACTTATAGTTTTCTACAATAATCTGGCATCAATGATTTTCTAAAATATTTTTTATGTATATTCATAATTCAACTGTATTCATAAGAATTGGGAACTGTTTATATAGTTTTTATGGTTTTTGGTGGCTATCTGAAAGTGTTAGTGCATCCTAAATTATGTGATTCATTGTTTTTTAATATTGTCTATGGCTTTGAGGTTTAGCTATTACTTTGGGAACCTCTGACAAAAATCTCAAAAATTTTTAAATTTAAAATTACAGTAGAGCCCCGATTGTCCTCGAGCGGATTTTAATTACGAACCTTGAGAAAAGCAAAAGCGAGTGTTCATTATTTTAGAGATTTAGATGTAGATCAAAGGTTTCTGCTGTACTGTACATATTTTAAAAGTTTTACATCATTTCATGTTTTCTGTACAAGAAACATAGTTTTTATGCTGAAATATTTTTTTTCGTGTTTTCACCTCATTTTTAGTATTTTTTCGGGTTATCCGCGATTTTCGCTATCCGCGGTACCCTTGCCACCCAATTGCACGGGTAATCGGGGCTCTACTGTATAGTAATTTAAGGCTGAATTTATATGCGAAAATTATTTAATGACTTTTTTGATTTCAAATTTTCATTGAATTTGTTTATCACCTATAGTATCAAGATCTACTCGACTGATCCTATGCCTGCTTAACCATGCGTAGAGGAAAGTTTAATATGTAAGTTTAAGATTTTTGTATTTTGCTTCTAAATTCAATTATATGCTCTTAAAAACTTATTAGGGTTATTCCATGTCAAATCATCCAGTCACTCAACCTGAACCTCTCATATTTCCATGAATCCATAAAAAATTGCTCTTTCCTGTGATAAAAAGGAAAAATTATTTTATGCTTTAATTTTCATGGGATGAATCCTAGTTGATGGGTACACGTTGGCGATAGATGACGTAGTCGGAGATAGATTGCCAAGTCTGGTGATCGCGAGTCGAATGACGAACGGTAATGCGCGATTCATCTAAAATGACGTAAGAATGCGCTCTTGTGTTCTGCGTTGTATTGTAACATTCTGAAAATGCCAATTGAAAAGTGATTAACTCGGAAAACCAATAAGCTGTCATGTTGCGCGTTAGATATGCACCCTTTTTTTCAAATCTTGTGATCTCTGCGCATTTTAATAATAGGCATTGATTCAGATCTGAAGCTGAAGTGAAGTAACAACATTTGTGTTTGGTGGTATGCTTTTGTTTTGTTGCGTGGCGTATTCAATGTTAAACTTCACGGATTATAATAGGTAATTAATATTTTTAAATTTTATTCAGTGCATTTTATTTTATTCTAAATGAACCATTGCTTAATTTATCGCACGACAAACGACAAGATGTCAGAATTATATTATTATTGTATCCTAGTAATACAATCTTCAAAATTCGTCAATCAAGTGATAAATACTTTAAAATATGTTTAATTTGCTTCCTTATTCAGTTTAAGTAGTTTAGACAATGTTTTTAGCTTAATTTATCGCACGACATTCGACAAGATGTCGGAATTATATAATTATTGTACCGTAGTATTACTGTCTTCAAAATTCGTCAATAAAGTGATAAATACTTTAAAATATGTTTAATTTGTTTCCTTATTCAGTTTAAGTAGTTTAGACAATGTTTTTAGCTTTCCGCAGCGAAAAAAACTTGGCGCCTTTCGCATTTGGCGACAAAAAAAACTTTGCGCCAAAAACGCGCCAAGGTGTACCCATGAAATAGGATTTTACCATTTTCATGGTATTATTTTTTTTATAAATTTATTTTGAATGTTAGAAGAAAATTCTATTAGTGGCTCTTTAATCTTGAATAACTCAATTTCAATCAGGCCTTGAAAAATATGACACCCCTTGTTTTAATGGTATTTGTAACGCACAAGTATTGTTCGTACTTGCATGAAGTGAAGAAGTTCAGTAAATTTTTCTTTAGAACTTGTTACTTTTGGAATATCATTTTGTACAGAAAGTGGTCATAATGTTTGTCTTGTAGTGGATTACTAAGGTCTCAAATTATAAATTTTTCTTTAGAACTTGTTACGTTTGGAATATCATTTCTCATATAAAGTGGTCATAATGACAGTCTTGTAGTGGATTACAGGCTCCTAAATTATAAGGTTTCAGACACTTTATCTAAGTCTGAGTCTGCCTCTGGATTTTTAGTATTCATTTTGGTATCACAGTATTAGTACTGTTATAGACTATCACTAGTCAGATGAGAGATTATTGCCGATCAGAGAACTACGGATAGAAGTTAATTAGAGGACAAGATTTCGAGTAGAAATTGACCAGTGATGGACCACTTCTGATTGGTCCATGGTAACAAAAGTAGTGTGTTGAAAGTCTAGTCATGCAATTGATCCGAGGGTTTGTGCTGTTCTCTGAAATACATAGTCCAGTGTAGATTATTTTCTATAAAATCCTTAGTGTCCTCAATAACTTTAAATGCACAACTCATAATGACTAAAAACATTTAAAAAAATAAATAAATGGTGTACTTATTTTCCCCCTTTACACTCAAAATTGTTCTCTCAATACAGTGTATGGTTGTAAAAAAGCTCACCAGTTTAAGGTTAAAATCTAAAAATATTCTGGTCACCTGATCTTACAAAGGTATGATACGACCTCAGAAACTGACTTCTGGTTCAAACGTGTAGGTATGTAGTACATCCCAAGGGTACCTTCTCCTGGTGGTAGTTTGACACACTAGCGAGTAGGTTCGGAGAAAATCCCCCTTAAAGTTTCACCTACCACTTATTTATTTTTTAAATTTTATTTCAATCAGCAGCAACTGAACTGCATAGTCAGTGGCATATACTTGCTTTCTAACTCAGGGACCCGGGTTCAATCGTACCTATGGTGATAGTCATTGTTCATTTTTTAAATCTTTAAAATTATTTTAAAAATGAATAACATTATAAAATTTTTTATGTTCTTATGAAAACTTTAATGGGCGCAAAAAAACTTAGATTTTAATAAATATTTTACTTTTAAAATTATTATCAATTTTAATTATTTAAAAAGTTTATAACAATATAATTAATTTTTTATATTATATCATTGCCACCACGCCAAAAACTCAAATATGCTATGTTTAAGAATAGCAGATTCGTGTTTTTGGTGTGGTGGTAACAATCAACTTTTATGGGAATGAATTGGATTTAAATTAATAAATTATTTGTAAACAAAATATTAATTTAACTTCAATTTTGTTTATTGTGAAAGTTTAAAATCCCATAGAACTTTATTTTTAATTAATTTTTAATAATTAAAAAATGAAAAATAATAATTTCCTCAGGTAGAATCGAACTTGATCAGGTCAGTTGGGAAGCAAGTCCGACTAATTTATTCCAACAAGAATTGAGGAATTGAATTAATAAATAAGTGAGGGTTAAAAAGTGAAACTTTAAGGGGTTTTCTCCAGACCTACTAGCTAGTGCATGTTACTACAGCCAGAAGAGGATACCCTTGGGGTGTACTAAAACCTAACAGGTTTCTAAAGGTTGTGCCGTCCCCTTGTCAGTTTTATTAGTCAAAGTGTGATAAAACAAACTAGCTTAGCTAATTTCAATTAACTTGTATAATTCATTTGTGCTGCCATCTGTTAAGATTTTATAGAGTTCATTACACAATCCAACAAGAAACTTAACTTTTTGGGTCAGAGTTACTTTGTTGATTTGAGATTTATATTTTTATTTTTGATTGATTTAAATCAATTGATTTAAAAAAAATCATGTGATATAAATAGAAATTTTAAACTATATACCACAATTTAAAGAAATTAATTGTTGTATCTCTCTATTGTATTCTAAAAATATGTTTTTGGTGAACATTTTCCAGAGAAAAACTTTTTAATTACTAATCTGTATAACATTTTTGGTATATATCCAGTATATGTAACCGGTATATATTTATATTTAGTATCCAGATTCTTTCAAGGATGTGCAAAAGGCTTTTGGATTTTTTAAAAAAAATTATCAATTTTAAATTATTTTCATTTTTTAAATTACGGATAAGGTTGCAGTTACAAAGGAAGTAGTTGAGCATAACAGAGACATATGCTGACTGCAAATGAGAGGAAAGCAATGATATGCAAAGGAAGTAATCAAATAATGCCATATTTTTATATTTTTATTCAAAGACTGATAAAAGTATCCTAAAAACTTATACAGATATGAGATATGCTATTTCATACTAAAATTTCGCACAGTTTGTCTGAAATTTATATTTTTAGTCTAAAAATCTAAATTAATTGTAAACTTGAGAGTCATGTAGGCTTTTTCTTTTATTATTTTCAATGGCTTAAAAGGTATTGTTTTACAAGTCTGGGCTTTAAAAAAAATGATAAAACACTAGGTATACTAATAACAGTTACTAGGCGGTACAATATTGAATTTAAATGATTCATTTGTGTATGTTTTTATTTCCAGAATGTTGATTAACAATAGTTTTAATAGATGTGTTGTATATTTTTTATGGAAAATATTTATATTAAATTTTTGATATGTTAAGAGTTATTAATAAATATTGAAATTTTTAAGAGATTGTTATTTATGGAGATGTGACCTGTGACATATATTTGGAAAGTTGGTTGATGTTATTCTACTCCTAATATGTTTTATAAAAAGTTGAGTTCGGTGAGCTGGGTTTTGTGAAGATTGGATAATAACCCAAAACGTTTTCATTATTTTTCCTGTTATTTCAAGTCTAGGCTGTTTACGGGGGTTGGTAAGCGATAGCGAGCATGGAGCATTAGCTCCCTAGTGGTTTAAAAAATGGTTCGTTTTTAATATTTATAGGATATTGCTGGGAAAAATGAAGAAGCAGTTTCAGTGCGTTAGCGAAAAACACGTTTTATTACAAGCCTAAAAATTAGAGAAGAGTTGAGTTGTGTCAAAACAAAACAAAAGAAGATGTTGCCAAACATAAAATACACATTAGAAGAAATTATATTTAGTGAACACTTTAACACTTTCCCTTGTTAATTAAATATAATTTACTAGAGTAACTGTTGTTATTAACTATTATTACTTTACCAATTTAAATTTACTTAACCTAATAATCAAGTTAATTTCAAACTAATCCAATGTTCTGATTTAAAACTGAAAGTCTAGGTCCAAACAATGGTTTAGTAAACAGGTCTGCAAGTTGCATTTCTGTAGAAACCTGCTCCACCAAAATATCTTCACTCTGCACCATCTCCCTAACAAAGAAATGTCTGATCCTAATGTGTTTGGTGCGCTTGTGACATTCTCCTTGGTTCTGAGAAAGTCTAATAGCTGCTTCGTTGTCAATTCTAAGCACAGGTATTGCCTTTAATGAGATGATCTCGCAAAAAAGTCTCTTTAGCCACATTATCTCTCTAGCTGCTTCACTGGCTGCAACTATTTCTGCCTCTGTAGTAGAAAGAGCAACAGTAGGCTGTCTTTGGCTTAGCCATGATACTGCTCCTCCACCATAGATGCACACGACTCCTGTAGTAGATCGACCAGTCATGTTGTCTCCACCGTGATCAGCATCGCTGTAACTTTCGAGAATTCCTTTCTTGAAATTTGGCTGGTAGACTATTCCTTTATCAATGGTCCCCTTTAGATAGCGTAGTATTCTCTTGACTTTTTGCCAATCTTCATCTTTAGGATCTTCTAAGGTTCTAGACACTACACCTATAGCATAGGCTAAATCAGGTCTGGTACCGGTCATCAAGTGCATCAGCGCTCCAACTGCTTGTCTGTAAGGGAATGTTCTTTCCGTTTCCGAAACTTTCCCTGCTTGGATATCCTCCTTGATGATGGGTGTTAGTATGGGCTTGCAATCACTCATTCTAAATCTTTCAAGAACTTTCTTGGCATAAGCAGCTTGAGATATCTTTACTGTACCATCCTCTTGATGTTGAATCTCAAATCCTAAATAGCATGAGGCTTGCTTAGCTGTAATCTTGAATTCTCTCTTCAGATCTTTGAGAAAGTCTTCTAATTGAGCCTTGTCTGAAGATGCCACTAAACCATCATCAACATAGAGCACTAATAGGAGTAATTCTGAATTTTTCTTTCTTATAAATAAACAAGGATCTGCTTCACTTCTTTTGAAGCCTAGGTTGAGAAGATAGTCTCCAAAACGCTGGTTCCAGCACCTGGGTGCCTGTTTTAAACCATAAAGGCTTCTCTTCAAATGACATACCCTATCAGTTCCATCTTCGAAACCTTCGGGTTGATCCATGAAAATGTCATCATCCAAATTTCCATACAAGAATGCTGTTGAAACATCAAATTGCATCAAGTTCATACTTTCACTTGCAGCAATACTAATCAAGGTTCTTATACTGCTTGCTCTTGCAACAGGACTAAAAATTTCATTATAGTCTATACCTTTACGTTGAGCAAATCCTTTTACAACAAGTCTCGCCTTATACTTGTCTAAGGTGCCATCTGGATTCCTTTTAACTTTGTAGACCCATTTGCATGGTATGGACTTGAATCCTTTAGGTAGTTCGGTCAGCTCCCACGTTTGATTTTCTTTTAACGATGACATTTCTTCTTCCATAGCCTTTGTCCAGTTTTTGTGCTCTTGACTTTCCAATGCTTCTTGATAGGTCTCAGGATTTTCTTCATTAACATACGATTCCACTTCCATAACATAATCATCAAATCTTGATGGTTTCTTGGTTTGTGTTCTGTCTCTCAAACACATCTGTTGGGGAAGCTCTGATTTCATCTCTTCATCTTCACAAACTTCTTCGTCTTGAGATGGAATAGGTATCTCTGTTTCCAATTTCTTTTCCAGTTCTTTTTCCTGGTTTGGTGTTCCTTCTTCTCTGTTGGAATCTATTTGTTTTTCACAAAAATTTGTTTTTTCTTGGAAAATGACATCTCTGGAAACAGTAACATTTCTTGTTCCTGGTAACCATATTCTGTATCTTTCTTCTTTGTCGTATCCTATGAGTACACCTTTGATGGCTTTCTTGTCCATTTTCCTTCTTTTCTGAGATGGGACATGGCTGTAGCATTGCGAGCCAATTATTCGCATATGCTTAATCCTTGGTTTTCTTTCAAACCATAATCTGTATGGACTAATACCCTTTTTTGAGGAAACTCCAGTTCTATTTAGGATGTAGGCAGCAGTGTTGATCAGCTCTGCCCAAAGGAATGATGGAAATTCAACTTCTGATTTGGAGTACTTTAGGGTACGAGCCATTTCGACCACTGTTCTGATATCACGCTCACTTGTTCCATTTTGTTGAGGTGTATATGGAGCTGTAAGTCTCTGGGCAATTCCCTTTTCTTCCAATATTCCTTTTACAGCCTGATTATCGAATTCCCCACCATTATCGCTCAAGATTTCCTTGATGGAGTGACCTAAATTTTCTGCTTCTGCCAAAAATAATTTTAATGCAGACACAACTTCTGACTTCTTTCTTAAGAAATATATAAATCTGTACTTTGAGAAATGATCTTTGAAGATGACAAAGTACCGAAACTTGCGGCTTGACTCATCAAATGGACCACAAACGTCTGTTGACACAAGTTCTCCTACTTTTGTTGTTTTGGGTTTTGTACCAAATTGTAGCCTCTTCGCTTTTCCATAAATACAAGGCTCACATGGCTCTTGATCTAGCTTAACCTTCAAATTTAATTCTTCTTTGAGAACATCACGTATGTGATTTTTGTTTTGATGTCCCCATCTCTCATGATATAGATGCAAAAGAGAACTGTCCATAGCTACATTGACTTCAATTGGTACTTTTGGACTTATCACTTCCATATCAACCCTAAACAGTCCCTTTCCTTGGTATCTTGTACCATAGAGCACAGTTTCATTATTGACTTTCAACCAGCACTCTGTGGCTGTTGAAATGAACTTGCTGTTTGGGATTCTATCATGTGAGGATAAAACAGAAAAAAGGTTTTTCTTTATTTGTGGTACGTACCAGACATCTTTCATTTCCTTAACATGCCTTCTGCCATTTACTCTTGTGGCAATCATAATAGTCCCTTTTCCATGTGCTTGGATTATTTCCCCATTCGCTGTTGTGACTACATGAGGAGTTTCAAACGGTTCAAAAGAAATGAAGTTTTGACAGTCCATGGTGATGTGCCTTGATGCACCATTGTCCACAAACCAGTCATCAGGATTAACGGCACAATTAAAAACGTCACTTGCACATAGAGATACTGCATTTGCGGATTCTTCTTTCCAGTTTGAAACAGGCTTTGGAGGTCTGCCATCAGCAATCCACTTGTAGCATTTCTTGATCCAGTGGCCTCTTCCTTGGCAGTAATGACATCTCGGCACCTGCTTCTTCGGAAAGCTCTTCTTATTCTTTCCTGTTTTCACAAAGAGGGCTTCTTCTTCTGTGTCAGTCTCCTTAACTTTGACCTTTAGCTCCCTTTCATGTGAACAGAGTTGAATCGTCAATTCATCAACTGTCCTCTTGTCTTCTCCCAACATCATCCAACTTGACTTGAAAGATCGATATTCATGTGGAAGAATATCCAAAATTTTGCAGCTCAAAAGTAGTTCTGGTAATCTTGTCTCACCTTTAGAAACTAGTCCAGTATTTAAATCCTTCCATAAATTCTTCAATTTAGAAAGACGGGCTGCCATGTCTTCAGTTTCATTCCACTTGAATTGGAAAAACTGCATACATATATTGTACAGTTGGTTCTCTGTAGAGGCTTCAAAGAGTTTGTGAAGTTCCTTCCACACTTCACTCGCGAGCTGGAATCTCATTACCTTTTGTAAAGTATCTTCTGTCATCGCATTTGTTAATACCATCATTGCACTGTTATTGGCCTTTTTAAAAATCCTTAGCTCGTTGTCATACCTGGTTTGTTGATCAGCAGTTGCACCAGCTTGAAGAACTGGAGGAACTAAGCTTCCTTCTGTAACTTCCACTGCATTAGAATAACAGTTCAGGACGAATTTTATTTTATACTTCCATAAGGTCCAATCTCTCTCTCCCTCCAATGGCTTCAATTGAGCCTTAGCTAGATCCATCTCCGATGACAGTCTTTTTCCCAGTTCTATATGCAATTTGTGAGCGTGCATAAACCCATAACCTTTTAATATTTATAGGATATTGCTGGGAAAAATGAAGAAGCAGTTTCAGTGCGTTAGCGAAAAACACGTTTTATTACAAGCCTAAAAATTAGAGAAGAGTTGAGTTGTGTCAAAACAAAACAAAAGAAGATGTTGCCAAACATAAAATACTTATTAGAAGAAATTATATTTAGTGAACACTTTAACATTCGTAAGATTATTTGCATTATAATTTTTTAAATTCTGCAGATATGTAACTGGGTGAGAGAGGTTTAAGGTTTCTCTACCTAAAATTGCTTGCAACTTCTAGATGTAGTTTACTATCGCATTCACCTTTGATTGCAATAAGGGGTAAATAGCAGGGTTTGAAATTAATAATAATAGTAATAAATTAAGCAAGAATTAAACTCTTTAAATTGATTTTTTTTGTATTAAATTGTATCAACTTTTTAAAGCCTATTGACGATTTTTATCAAAAGCATTCGTCATGTTTTAACTTTTTTTCTTTCGTTTTCTATGTTTCTCTTTTCTGTCATTATTTCTCTATTTACTCTTTTCTGTTTTTCCTCTCATGTTTCTCTATCTTTATTCTTCTCTCTTTTTGTTTTTCTCTTTCCTTTCGTTTTCCCTTTTTGGTCTCTTTTCCCCAATTCTGTTTCTTTTCTCTCTTTTTCAGTATCTATTTTTTTTTTACTTTTTCTTTTCTCTCTCATTCATCTTTTCTCAACGTCTCACTTTTAATATTCTATTCTTTTCTGTTTCTTTTTTTATATTTCTTTATCTGTCTTGAAGTATATCTTTTTTTTAATTTTCTCTTATCTCACCATTTCTCTTTAACTTTTTCTCTATTCTCTTTTTTATCTCTTTCTCTCTTTTTATTTTTTTTTTCGATCTTCCTTTATTATCATCTCTTTTCTCCCCAAGAAAAGAAAAATAGAAAGAGAAGACAAAAATAAAAGAAATAGAGGAAAAAAGGCAGAACAAATTAAAAAAAAATAAAGAAAAAAGAGTAAGAGGTAAGAAGGGGAAAGAGAATAAAAGATAAAAACTGAAAAAAAAAGAGAATAGACAGAAAAAAAATATAAACTAGTACCTGAGAACAAATAGAGAAAAAGAAGAAATGAGGAAATGGAGAAGAATAGCGAAAGCAAGAGAAAAATACTAAAAAAAGAAAATATGAGAAGTAGATAAAAGAGAGGATAAGAACAGTAGAAAGAAAAAAGGACAAAGGCGAGAAAAGAGGAAAAAAGAGAGAAAAGGGATAAAAACATTAAATGAGAGACCGAGAAGGAAAAAAATGGTAAAAGAGAGCATGAGAATAGAGAAAAAGATCTTAAAAAGAGAAAAATTGGCCTTTTTACTTCAATTGTCCAGAAAGGTGAAATTCTATGATGAAATGGAGGTCAGTATTAGATTTATCACAACAAAAACATTAGAATGATTTAATGGAAAAATTTGAACTGAAAATCTAGTATATTAGTCCATTTTCCAAAACTTTGAGCCATTTCCCAATAAAACCTGAATTTTTAGAAAACGTGACAAAATGGAGGTCATTTTCGGATTCAGCACACTAAAAAGCCATAAAATTCAGGTGGAATAACCTAAAAAGCTCGAAAAAAGTTTTTTTCAGACCTGTGTAATTTAATCAAAATGTTTTCCATAAAAATATTTGACACGACTATTAATATCGAACTCGAACAGTTTGATAACAAAAACGTGTTATACGGATCAGTAATTAAAAAGTTTTTCTCTGGGAACCGCTCACCAAAAACTTCTGTTTATAATAGAAAGAAACATGACCATGAAAGGATAATCTTTTTTTTTTAAGTATAACCAAGTTTAATAACATTTGATCCAGTAATTTTTTCTGTGTGGACACTCATTAATAGTAACATCTCCTTGGAAAGCCGACGTGATTCTTTGACCACGACTTACTATGCTTTGACCAATCAAATCGACGACGAGTAAAGACAATGGATTGAACCACCTGGTTTTTTTTGTATCAAATTACGTCACGACCGTTTCGAGGGCAACTCAAAATAAGTTAATTTTTATTTTCAATTAAATGAATATTTTTGAAACTTTTAATGCTGATTTTTGAAATTAGAACCATTGCCGTGCTCTCTCCGAAAAGGTAACAAAAATTGTGGTTTTCCGTAGATTAAAATCTATACAAAAAAATATACATATAAGTATACAAAAAAATCGTGCGACAAGGGTAAAAAATCGAGGGTTGCATGACATGCAACCCTCGATTTTTTCCCATTGTCGCACGATTTTTTGTACGGCGTTGCTGAATTATGGATTAGAAGAGGTATTGAAACTGTATGGAACCGATGCCGTATAGTCGAATGACCACATTTACCCTAAAAATCGCCGGAAAATCAAAAAAAAAAAAATTTCGACTTTGTGGCACTACTGTTGTACGGCACTGCGCGTTTTCTCATTGTTTTCATGGATCTATTGATGGTAAGAAAGCCGTACAAAAATACATGACCAAAATGTATACTCACTCTACCTGTGTGCTTTTGAATTCTTACCTGCACTCAGTTGGACACTGGTTACCTTGTACTATTCCTATCTTATTTTTAAAATTATCACACGTATTCAAAAATATTCATTCGCCTCCCTTAAATGGACTATTTTTAAAAGAATTTAAATGAATTAACAATTGAAAAGAAAAAAATTAAAGCTAAAGATAAAGCTGTACGTATCAAACTGAATTTTTTGGGGGGCAATCTGTCCACGTAAACGTAAACTTTAAATGCTTTTCGCACGGGAATTAATCCTTATATTACTCTTCAATCAACCATTATACGTAATAAACAAAATATACGCAAATATAACTATAATTTGTCATTGAGTTCCAATTAATGTTTTTTTTGTTCGCATTGCGGATAATCCTCTGGTTATATTTAAGCGCCGAGGATTAATCGTCCGATTTCTCTTGACCTTCGACTGGTCAATAACGATTTCGCTAAAAACTGCGAATAAACCCTCAGAGTCGGATTATCCAAGGATAATTCGCGATGGTCGACATGGGTGTAAGATAATAAATGGTGCGCTCTAGAGTGGTTTCATTCTGGCAACCTACCTAAACCTATAAGTGTTCCCAATTCTAAAATAAAACTGGACATGATTATTTTAGGAAATATACCTGCGCATATTTGGTTTAGCAGTCTCTCCAACTTGCCCACTATGATTTCTGATTTAGCGGAAATAAGGGCGAATTTGAAAACTGAGATTTTCCAGTGATGCAATTTTTTCAAGTTTAAAAATATCTATTCATGTTTAATTAATTTTCCAATTTCAGGCATGCGGTATGGAATGAGGATGATACTGATGAGAATCAAAACACCAATGCCCGCACCCGGGAACCTCAGATAAGGGTTTATCATCGCCCTTCAAATGCACAAGTTTCCCAAGCCGACCAACATAAGAAGTCTGGCAGCAAGAATGCTCAACATTCTGAAGGTCAAACGCATAGGGCACCTCGTAAAGAGGCAGGTAAACCAAATAATTTGAATAGGAAAAACAATAGACGTACGGAAAGTCAATTCCCTAATCAAACTAATGAACAAAGGAAGAGGACAGAGCAAAGGAATGAAATGCCAGAGAAAATTAGACGACCAATGGGATTTCAGAGGCTGCAAGAGTTGGTCAACAAACCTCCTAACGAAGTTCTTTTGACATTTCGTGACAAAGATAGTGGATTGAACTTAATATTCGAGGAAGTGGAGATTAAACGCGATTCAATGGCATATTTTCTTATTGCGCTTGGAAGAGCTGTTTCTGGTGTTTCTGCAAGTTTATCAAATAACGTGAAGAGTATTTTAACAACTATTTCGTCTAAAAAAGGGTTCTTTTTAATACAAATTCCGCAGTATTTGGCAACATTTCTGCAAAAATGTAAGATTGAGAGGTATCACTTGAATTCTATCGATTCTCTATGTGATTTTTTGCTGAAATTTCAGAACACCTTGCACTCCACGGCTTCAGAGATCCTTATAATTTTGTTGCCTCTGCTGGACAGAATATGCAAATCGGCTTTTTCCGAAAATGATGAAATGCGATCAGAGGTATTGACGAAATTGAAAAAACTCGAAGACGACAACCAATATTTTCTTCAGGATTATACACCTCAGGAGATAAAACAAAAGTCGGCAAAAGAAAAGTTGCAGCTTCAAGATCCTCCAGAAAACTTCCGCACTATTCCCGTAATGCCAACTTCTGATGACATACATATGCCTTGCCCTTTCTTACGTCCTAATTTAGTTCAAGGGCAATATAGTGATACAGAACATTATCTTGATGTTCAGTACCGTTTATTGCGAGAAGATTACGTCAGGCCTCTGCGAGATGGTGTATCTGATTATTTATGTCAAATTAAAAGCAAAAAACAAGTCAAAAATTTGAAAGATGCTCGACTTTATACGGATGTGCACATTATAAAGCAGGACTTTGTGAAAGGTGGTCTTGTTCACATTGCTTTATTTGATGTGAAAAAGTTTTCTAAGATAAAATGGGAGTTTAGTAAGCGATTTCTCTCTGGTTCCCTCCTCTGTCTTTCTGATGACAATTTTGAAACCATGCTTTTTGCATCTGTTGCTGTCAGGGAACCTAAGGAACTTTCGAATGGAAAGTTGGTTCTCCGGTTCGAAGAGCTAACTGATGACGTACTGAACATGAGTCCATTAAGAAGCTTTGTGGTGATTGAAACCACTGCCTACTTTGAAGCCTATCGTCATAATTTAAGTGCCTTGCATGGTTTGAATGAAAATCTCCTTCCACTGAAGTCATACATAGTAAACGTCCAGAAAGATGTGGGAAAACCCAAGTATTTAAGAGAAATGATCACTTATGACATGAGACCATTGCTTCTTCCCTTGGATGGAAAGTACATCAAACATCATTCTGATGTTCATGGTATAATGACCTCTAAGTACGAATTCCCGACAAGTATTTCTACTAAAGCTGCATCAATACCAGTTCTTAAAGAAGATCGCTGGCCCTCTTACACTGAGCTGAATCTCGATCCATCCCAGTACGAGGCTATAAAAGCTGCCGTCACTAAGGAGTTCACTGTAATCCAAGGTCCTCCAGGTACTGGCAAGACTTTTGTTGGGTTAAGAATCGCTCAGCTTCTTTTGCACAATTGGTCAAAGTGGCAGACTGAGGACGAATCATCTCCCATTTTGGTGGTATGCTACACAAACCATGCCCTTGATCAGTTTCTGGAAGGATTGCTTCAGTTCACTCGAAACATAGTTAGAGTTGGAGGTAGAGGATCAAACGAAGCACTAAGCCAATTCCAACTGAATAACTTAAAAAGGGTGATCGAAGATAAAAGGCAAGTACCTAATTTTATATTCAAAAATATCAAGCAAAAGAATTTCGAATTGAAACGATTGAAAGGAGAAATTGATGATATTAAAGGGGCAGTTGACAAATCTTACTCATCAGTATTAGATGAAAATATATTAAGAAATCATATTGATGAAATTCATAGGAAATCTTTATTACAAATGAAATTATTGCCACGTGATGATAGTGTTATGCTTTACTGGTTAAATGTAAAAATTGGTTTTAAAGAAGAGGTTGAAGAGGCAGAGCCTCTTACAGAAGTGGTTAGTGAAGCTGAAGTGGTTGGAATGCTGAATAACCTTTCTGTCGGTGATAATGCTGAAACTGCAACCAATGCAGATCCAACTGCTGTAGAGGTTGAAGAAAATGAAGATAGTGAAGGTGAAGCAGATATTGAATACATAGAAGATCAAAGAGCTTTAAACGTAGAAGAGTTTGCTGATGTTTCATATGATGTCCCTCAGTTAAGGAAGGAAGTCGAAATCGCAGTGGAGGAAGAGGATGACGGATGGAAAGTGCAAGGGGGACGAAAGAGGCGTCAAAAATTTATCAGACAGTGCTTAAACAACAGTAAAGCATTATCTGCAGAAGAAGCAGAGAGAATCCAGGATGTGTGGAGGCTTGAGCTTTTTAAGAGATGGCGGCTCTACAAGTTTTGGTTAGAAAAATTCGTAGAGGAAAAAAGTCGCTCTATACTTGATTTACAACAGCAGTTAAGAAAGCAATTCGAAGAATTAGTAGAAATGCGCTCTCAGGAAGACTTGTATGTGTGTCGTCGGGCTCAAGTTGTTGGGATGACTACTACAGGTGCTGCTAAGTACAGAAGCATTGTGCAAGATCTTAATCCGAAGATTGTTATTGTTGAAGAAGCAGCCGAAATATTAGAATGCCATATCGTGACATCTCTAGCTCCTGGGACCGAGCACGTGATATTGATTGGTGATCACCAGCAGTTACGTCCAAGCCCCACAGTCCACGCATTGGCTGTTAAATTTGATCTAAATGTATCGCTCTTTGAAAGAATGCTAAATAACGGAATGGAGTGTTACAGATTGGGAATTCAGCATAGAATGAGACCTGAAATAGCTTCCTTGTTGGTGCCGCATATCTATAAGGAATTGAGAAATCACGATTCAGTCAAGGAATTTGACAACATTAAAGGGATCAGTAAGAATGTGTATTTCGTTAATCATGACATTAGTGAAGAACAAGAGTTTGATTCTAAAAGTAAAGTGAACCAGCACGAGGCTAAATTCATTATAAGTTTGTGCAGGTATATTCTTCTCCAAGGATACGAACCATCTCAAATAACTGTTTTAACCACGTATTCAGGTCAGCTATTTGCTTTTAAAAATCAGAAAGGAAAAGGTCTTCTCCAAGGAATTAAGTTTACTGTCGTGGATAACTATCAAGGAGAAGAAAATGATATTATTTTGATATCTTTCGTTCGAAGCAACGTTGAAGGGAATATAGGGTTTCTAAAGATATCTAATCGCGTGTGTGTAGCATTATCCAGAGCAAAGAAAGGACTTTTCTGCATTGGAAATTTCGAACTTTTAGCTGATAAGAGTGATTTGTGGAAAAAAATTGTTGGAACACTGAATATGAATAGAGCAATCGGGCCATCTTTACAATTGATGTGTCAGAATCACCCTGGAGTGAGTAATGTCGTAGCCTGTGATAAAGATTTTGAATCTGTACCTGAAGGTGGTTGTACTAGAAATTGTGAATTTCGACTCTCCTGTGGGCATGTGTGTTCTTTAGTATGCCATCCATACGACATGGAACACATTAATATACGGTGTCAAAAGCTATGTTCTAAAACCTGTTTGTACGGCCATCCATGTAAAAGAAAATGTTTTCAGAAATGTGGATCTTGCATGGAATTAGTAGACCAAAAAGTGTCATCTTGTGGTCATACAATCAAAGTAAAGTGTTACCAGCAAGAAGAAATCCAAAATTGTACTCATCCATGTGAAAAGTTGCTAGAGTGTGGTCATGCATGCTATAACTCTTGCGCTGCCCCATGCATTTTACGATGCTTGAAAACTATTCCCGTTAAATCTCCTAAATGCGGTCACACAGTTCATATACAATGTTGCGATTCAGAAGATGAACAGAAGCTAATTAAAAAATGCAATCACCCTTGTTCTGCTGAATTGTCTTGCGGTCACATGTGTAAAGGCGATTGTCTTAGGTGTCATCAGGGGCGATTACACGTAGCCTGTAACCAACCTTGCAAACGTGTTCTTGTGTGTGGTCATGACTGCAAATCCCCTTGCTCAAAGAGCTGCCCACCCTGCAAAAAGAAGTGCGAAAACAGGTGTGTCCATAGTGTTTGTCCGAAGCTTTGTGGCGAGCCCTGTGATAGTTGTATAGAGCCTTGCAAATGGTCTTGCAAGCATAAGAAATGCCAACAGCTGTGTGGGAATATTTGCAATCGTACACCGTGTAGATATCCATGTGCGGAAAAGCTAAAATGTAATCATCCTTGTATTGGGTTCTGTGGGGAACCTTGTCCTGATCTCTGCAGGATTTGCAATAAGGACACGGTAGAAGAAATATTTTTTGGATCCGAAGACGAACCAAATGCAAGATTCGTGTGTCTTGAAGACTGTGGCCATTGCTTTGAAGTTGATGGAATAACTCATTGGATGGAAGTTGAGGATAAAGAAAAGCGTCAAATTCAAATGAAATCCTGTCCTCGCTGCAAAACTGTAATCCGCAAAAACTTGCGCTTCGGAAATGTAGTTAAGTCTTGCTTGAAAGAGATAGAAAAAGTTAAGAAGATAACGTTTGGGGACAAAGTAAGCAATATTTCCCTACAAAATATCTTATACAACAAAGTTAGGGCTATCACGTCGACTCATCTTGATAACAGTCCGTTGGATCCAATTTTAAACGTGCTAAAATCATCCAAGTGTCGCAGCAAGCAAGAAATCACCACCATGGAAAACGTAATTAATATATACGAGCTATTGCACGAATCTACAGGATCAATTACTGATACCAGGTTTTTTACGTTTGATAAAAGTGATTCGAGAAATATGCAATTGCACAACTTGACCTCGTTTATGAACGAAACTAAAAATTGGGTGATTGATTTCATTAAAGATGAGTACCTGACGGCCTCTGACCAACAGCTCCAGGAAATAACTTGGGAAGTGCATAGGCTTACATTAGCCAATCGACTTCGAGACATTTTGGAAAAGAGGACCACCTTGCAAACCAACGGGACTGCTATGCTCTACGTCTCCGGCCTAATGAAGTCCATCGTATCGTCCGCTCTTTTTCGAGAAGCTGACGTCAAGAAGTGCACGGAGTTGTTCCAGAACCTGAGTCAGCTCTTAGGCCAGGCCATTATCAATGTCTCTGACTTGGAGAAGAAGAATATCCTGAAAGCTATGGGTTTGTCTGCAGGGCATTGGTATCAGTGTCCCAACGGCCACGTGTATTGCATTACGGAGTGCGGTGGAGCCACGCAGGAAAGCCGATGCAATGAGTGCGGAGAGATGATTGGTGGTACTGGGCACAGATTGATCAGCACCAACCGAGTTGCTACGGCCATGGATGGTGCTAGCCATTCAGCATGGTCTGATGCTATGAATATGCTAAATTATGAGCTACAGTGAGTTAAACTTTTATTTTAATTGGATGCTGTTTCAAATGGGTACCAGTATTTTTAAGGGTTGTGAACATATTTTTGTACAGAGTACTGATTTTAATGTATTAAAGGTTTAGTTTGTTGGAAATTTTATTACTTTTATTTGCATTTTACATTTTAAAGGTAAAAATTAGAATTTTCTATTAATGACGGCTTAATTTTTTTAATGTTTTTAGATCAGGCCTGCTCAACATATGGTTGTAAATATTACAGGGGAGAGTGAGAGAGAGAGAGTTAAGGAAATTAAGTTCAAAAGATCTCTTATGGAAAAAATGAACTGAATCAATTACAGTTGAAACTAAAAATGGGGGGGGGGGGTTAAAGGCTTTTAAAATCCTGTAACTGTCAAAAATTTGGAAACTTTCTTAATATCATAGAGGAGAAATAAAAGTGGAGTGAGCGGAGCATTCCTTCCCATTGAATCAATTCCGAAAAGTCTACCAACTGTATCTGGTAATTTCTACTTGACAACTTGTGAGAAGTTGTACTATGTCTTAAAAAACTAAATATGTTATTTTCCTTTTAATATTAGAAATAATTTAATTTTTTATCGCTTTAAATTATTTTTCCTCCAAATTCTGGAATCTAGTTATTTACCCCAGTGCTTTTCATACCCAATAACTCCAGTTCAATAAAGCCTAGAAAAATGTACCACCCCTAGTTTTGAAGAAGATTTAATTTTATATATGACTTGAAATAGTAAGAAAATAATATATAATTATTACAATATTATGAGGTATAAATTCTGAAAATAATAAAATAAAGTTTTTTTGGTACGAAAAATTACATAAATAATGAATAATTTGCATGGTTCTCTGATGGTCATTCAGTATTTTTCATGTCAAACAAAAAATGTTTCTTAACACCTACGACGTGAATTGACCAAGAGATAAAGGTTTCTAGTTTTTTTTTAACAAGCGAGGGTTATTCACAAATATTCTAAAATCTAAAGTTATTTCCCAAGTCTACTAGAGAATAAAAAATCTCCATGGGAAAACTAGGAGAAATGGAGAAGATCTTCCTATGCTCCAAAATCATGAAATTCAAATTAGAATTACTCGGACAATTCTTGTATGGAGTATCTGCTTATTTCACAAGCAATACCCTTGCTACTGTAAAAAATGTGTGACAACTTGCAAGATTGTTAAAATATTTAAATTTATTTCCTATAAACAATTTTCAACAGGATAAAAAATTATAGCACAGGCTACAGAAACAATTCAATTTCAAATCACTTAGCTTTTTATAAAGAAATGAATTTTATATAGTACGTAACAAAACTTTTAATAAAATTGTTTCAGATTGTGTTAAGCAACATTTTTAATTTTAAACTTCTTAACTCATAACATTCTGATGATCTTCCTTAATTAATGTTTAACATCTTTTATACAAACTGACGTAAGGTTTTATTTCAGTTGGAACATAAGTTTGAACTTATACAACATTTGGGAAACATCTCGTATTTTCTAATAGTTTATATAAATATAGGAAATATTCATAAATATTAAATTGATATTAATTTTTAAAAAATTAATGGTAGAGTTTTCGCTTCATAATCTTTGGCAGAGTAAGGTTTTAAAATAAGTTCTGTGACTGTCCAGATTTCAGGTTTTCTTCACAGTGAAAAGTGCTCAGCTTCTTCTAGCCAAGAATTCCTGTTAAGCTCCCAAATCCCCCAAGGAGGCCTCCAACACCTGTGTTTGCTGAAACTGGGGGTGGAGCAACCCTTTGTGAACCTACAAGGTAATAAAGATAATAATGTTGTGAACTCGTGTGACTCAAAAGTAGTTAAAAGAATTTACTGAAATTCTTGTTTTAACCTTCATAAAAAAGGTGTTTAGTTTTTAAATTAAGGCACATTGAAAATGAAAAAGTGATACGAAATGAATATAAGCTCCTACGCATTGGATGATGAATCATAGGCAGCAGTTTCCTTGAGCAGTTTCATAGTAGTATCTGACTAAAACCCTTCATTGAAAACACAGGGCAACAAATTTTGAGGAAGTTCGTGTGAAAATAATAAAAGTAGATATTGATTTTGACGTGTTAAATACGAATATCATTATTAATATTCTGGGTTGGTTCTTGTGTCCGAAATACAGAGGGGCCATGATATACTGTGCTTAGTGCAGAAATAGAAATATTGCAATAAAATTGAATCGGGATAAATTTATAATTTAGGCATGAATATGAGTAATATTTTTTAAGAATACACCATCAAGCACGCAACACATGGACAAAACATGTTATGATACAAATGTTTTGTCGTTATTTTGATGAAAATTATAGCATTGGTGAAGGTTTGATAGTATAAAAATGAACTCTGACCATGTAAACATGTAGCGTCTTTGCAAAAAAAATTGTCAAAATTAAGCCTTAAAATGATATTACTTTGCTTAATGATTACTTTTTTTATCAGAGATTAAAAAGATCTTTTAATCCACACATCCTATTACTAGATATTTTAGCGAGAAGCCCGGGGAATATTTTTAAGAGTATATAAATGAGATTTAGCAAGGTAATTTGAACAAAGTCTGATATGATAGTTTATGCTTGCAGTTGTGAACAACTTAAGGACGTTTTTTAGATTAATTCTAGACGTAGAATATAACCAAAAGAACAAACAAACCTTTCAAAATACTTTGGAAAGACTTTTATGTTTTCATAGTAATTTCTTGATGAATTAAAGGGTAAATATAATTTATTAGGCAATTTAAATGAGTTATTGTGCTTTTATCATACATGGTAAAATCTCAGCTTAACAAAAAAACCGGAACCAAGATCGAATTTTTATTGCCATATTCAATTTTAGCAGGCTTAGTAAAATTGATGAAAATGTCAAAATATATTTTCGCTGTTGCCCAGTGAAATTTAAGCACTGACTAAATAGAAACTAAGCAGGTAAGCATATTTTTCAAAACATTAAACTTTGTTAGTGTACTTAATACTATTTAGAGGCGTTAATTTGCACTTACCTCCTCTGCACATAGATGGGCGTACGCACCTAGGTGTAGGTGACCTGGGATTATCAATGACAGTGCCATCCGGACAGAAACATGCATTTATGCACTTCTTCTGACAAGTACTCGCGTTGAGAGTCCCGCAGGACAAGGGGCAGGTTGGGGCACATCTTCGGAAAGTCATTCCAGATGGACAATCTAGCGTAAAGATGGAGGATGTTAAATATATACGGATGATTCTCAACTCATGCGCAAAAATGATAAGGGATGTAGACTAGCCTCAGAAAATTGAAATAATATCTGCAGGAAACAAGAGATTTTTGATAATGCAGTGTCTGTTCCATCTTACGTAAGCATCACTCCTTCCACTCTTGTCACGAAAAGCAAGCAAAGAGCACCCCCCTTAGGTGCTTACGTAATATTTAAACGGCCCCTTATCTCCTTTAGTTTTTAATTTTTTTTTATTTCGGCGCTGTAAATAATCTCAATGGATTCTCCAGGGTCGCTTACCTAGGGGTAGACCTTACATCCATGACCCATAGGAGACGTTGTTTCCAAATAAAAACCGTGAATTGAGAGCAAATGGCTGGGGATGGAACGGTACTTTTAAAGCCAATTTTCATTCAATACTTCGAAATAAACTACTAAAAGTTATTGTTATTATAATAATTATAATTACTTGTATTTAATTTATTACACTAGTATAACTATATTTGATGTTTTTTGGCATGTTTTTTTTTTACTTCAGCCTCAAGAAAAACAAGCATGCTAAAAATCAACAAATTTTTATAAATATAAACAGTTAAAATCCCTGTATCCATTTACCCCTTTATAATTATTTCAACCCACCCCACTCTTCCGACTGTACTCCCAATATTCAAAAAGATAAGTTTCATATACGACGAAGGAAGTTGATTTTTAGAACTTTTTATCCATTAAAGGTATAGCATCATTGACATCATGTGCCTAAGTTCATTTACATTTATGTGAACAAAACGGAGAAGAATGCTAAATTTCTTGAAAAATACAGTTAATAATTGCATAAAAAACGATTGAGCGCCATTTATTTATTTAAATTTGAAAATAAGTTTTTTTGGGTACATCCGTACACCATTGAAGTTTGTACCAATCACTATGGGGCACACTGTAGCAACACCTGTATAAACCAGTGAGTGTTTCTCCCATCAGTTCGCATGCCCCACCGGGGGACAATTTGATTTTCTAGGGGGGCAAGGACCAGTAGGTTTTATTTACTTTTCGAAAAAGAATTGGCGCAGGTTCAGAATCGCAGATGGGCCAAGTTGGCAGCTGAATTTTGAACGATACATAACCTTTTGTAGTTTATATTAAATGCAGAATTTCAGCTTGGTTTAGTACGAGAAAAAAAACAAATATCGCCAACCCTCCGCGATTCTGAACTTGCGCTGAGAAACAGTAAAAGGGATTTTTTTCTTGTTAAAGGGATTTCTATCTATATTTCGGGGATTTAGTTAGTTGCCCCACCACTGTTTTTTGTATAATTTCTACTTACTTATTGTCTTTGTAAATCCTCCTGATCCGAAATTTTGCGACTGGGGTTGCAGCTGTGCTGGTGGTCCTTGAATGTTTCCTGTCATTGAGCTTGTCATGTCAACTCTGCCATTTGAGTCTCTGTTAATACTTGCAGATGGTCTTCCTAAACCCGTATTTGGTAATCCTTGGTTGCTGCCAGGATTTTGAACACCTGGAAGATTGGGTAATCCTGTCATTGAGCTTGTCATGTCAACTCTGCCATTTGAGCCTCTGTTAATACTTGCAGATGGTCTTCCTAAACCCGTATTTGGTAATCCTTGGTTGCTGCCAGGATTTTGAACACCTGGAAGATTCGGCAATCCTACATTTCCATCAAGATTTGGGACACCAAAACTTTCCGGTATTCCCACTCCGGTTCCAGGGATACGGATTCCTGGCTGCCTCATATTTGTCCCAAACGTATGATCTGAAGATGTTCTTGTAAAGTCCACTCTAGAATTATGTACTTTCATATTTGATCCTCTGGAGATATCAACGCTTGAAGTAGGTATTTTTACACTGGGGACGTTTGAAACACTAGGGGTATTAATGGTGGGAATTTGACTGAAATCCGTATTGAAACTAGGCATTTTCATTCCAGTTACTGAAAAGTTCATATTTGTACTACTTGTTTTAGTTCCTCCAACTCTAGAGGAGCCTGTATTAATATTCGACGTCCGAGTTCCTGATAAATTTATACTGGTGCCGGTCGTTTTTATGTTTGGAACTCTGTTCGAGGGTATGTTGAGATTTGGAATATTACCTAAATTCCCTTTAGTTCCTGGTCTACATTTGTTGCAGCCTGAACTAGTACCAGAAGTTTGAGACACAGCTGTTCCAGATGAGCTACTGCTGGAGGTTTTTGAAAAACCTCCACTTGATCTTTCTGTAATGTCGAAATCAAAGTCTGCTTGAGATATAGTTTTCACTTCAGGACTTTCGTTTATTCTAAGATCTTCTTCATCGATTATAACGGTTAAGGTGTCGTGGGTAGGTACAACCAATCCTTCAGAAGGGTTTGACAGTTTCACCAAGAAGTATTTTCCTAACTCTTGTATCCTACTTTCGACCAACTTTATCTCTACAGTGAGCTTTACTTCATTTCTTTCGAATCTGATCTTTCCTTTTGTTTTTCTGTAGTCTTCTCCTCCTTTTGCGGACCCATCTTGGGTTTGTAGGAAAACGGTGATGGGCCTTAAATCTCCAGATCTTTCTATGTGAAATCTGGCGATATTGACACCTTTACCCACTCTTACGATTAGTTCCGTGAAAAAAACTTGGATGTTTGAAGAAACAACCGGATTTGAAGGGATTTCTGGAATGTAAAAAACATCAGTTGGGTTATGTGATTCATTTACTATGTTTCAAATAAATATGGGGTTGGATAGAATGCAATTTAAATACATTTAGGCTTACAGAAATGTCAATCCCTTGATTAAAAATAATCACGTTTGCAGGATTTATATTTTGGAGACCAAGGGAAATAGTAAAAGTTTTGTTTTGTAACGACATCTCCAAATATTATTTGTGTAAAGAAGGTAGTACTTATTACCCACACTATCAGGATATTCCTTGTGACATGCTCATTTATGAATATTTAGAATTTTAGAATGTATATAACGTGGTGTAGGGATTTGAAAAATTGTGATGGTAGGTTTTTTTTTAGGGAGGGGGTTTCTCTGTCTGACTGAGTCACTTTGATTTTCAACCTAACTAACGATTTTTACGAATAGATCATTCAAAACTGTCAAACCAAGTACAGACGTACTAAATATGGTTAGTAGAAAAACATACTTAAGTGCTTTTATTAATTTAGCGAGCAAAAGCTGTTTTTGATTGTAAGAAAAGTGCATTAATATCCGACTAATTGAAGAAAATAATATTTTCCATTTTACACAATATAATGTTGTTTAAACTATAAACTGTCTAACATACCTCTTACACCTTTACTAACAGGGCTTATACCATGGCCATCTAGATACAAAAGGCCAGAGAAGCTCGAAATCTTGAGTGCCGTTCTGCCTACTATTTCGCGTCATCTTCGCTTTTTGGACAACAGCACAACTCCAGTCTGAAATCTTGCACGCTCCCTTCAGACTCGAGTTGTGCTGTTGTCCAAAAAGTGATGATGACGCGAAATAGTTGGCAGATAATTGAAACATAATAGTAGGTGTGTAATTTGAAACGGTGTATGAAAAGAAGTCCCGTGAATTTCCCAGTCTCCACACTTTCCCTTTCCACGTTACCATGGTTTCGACAAATCTTAACTGTTCTGCTCATTCACACTGTTTCACTTTCGGTGTTCATCATAGGTGATCCTCTCCGATGAATCACTTATTCGTATAGGAAATCTGAGAGTGAAACGCCATTTACACTTGCCATTTTAAATGATTCCTCCAAAATGAACATCAAAAGTGAAAATTTTAAATGACCTTTTAATCATACCTTCATCGTCATCTCTTATGGTCACCGTGACCATGCTATTTAATCCTACCACTCCCCGAGAAGGGTCGAAGAGTCCGACCGTAAAATGCTCGTCTCTTTCTCTGACTTGATCATCGATGACCTCTATGGCGATTGACTTCTCTGTCTCTCCATCATTGAAGGTGAGAGAGCCTTGTCTTCCCCTGTAGTCGAATCCTTCGATGGCCGTCCCGTCGATGGTCCTCCAAGTCACGGATGATCGCCCGTCTGCGCCTCCTGTTCGCTGGACAGTCAGGACAACTTGTCGTTCACTCTCTACCACCGAAAGGGCCCTCTCTCGGAATTCGAAAGTTCCTGGATTTACTGCAATAGAAAAACAGAGGAAACATAGTTAAAACTCCTAACTTTTCTTGCCGAGAACCTAACAAAATGCAGGAAAAGTGCTCTTCTATTGAAAATTGAGAAATAATTAATTCATAACACACCATTCATTCACCACAAAATTTCAATTTTTTAAAATCAAATTATTTGAAGCTTTGCAATCTTTTTAAAATTACTAATAATTTTTTGGATGATGTATTACGGAATAATGTTGAAATTGAAATATTAACTGTTTCAACTTGATTGAAAGGTTTTAGCTAGATTTTCACTGTTCGTTTTACTAAATTAATTAATTAACTAATGATTTATTGTGATGGGCATCAATTTGTTTTTTCCCTTTTATATAACTATACAACTGGAATATATACGGAAAAACTACCTTGGGAAATGCTACAAATGCTTTTAACAGGCTATAGCTAAGAGAAACTACTGAATTCCTTTTTTTTTATTTATTTTGTTGTTTTGAGAGTTGATTTTTTTTGTTTATCTAATTTTTGAAATTTATATATTAATTTTTTTCTAATTAAGTGAAATATTCTTGCTATGCACTGAAAAATAGCAAACATGTGTCATGTCTCAATCACTATTATTTGATTTTTTGTTGAAAATTTTTATAAATATTAAAAGAAAAAAATTCCCGTTTTTTAGTAGTATGTATACCTACTAATATGTCATTTCCGAGTGAAAATCGTTAAAACACCTTCTGTTGCAATTGTTTCAGGTTTAACTCTTTTTTCAGTAGATTTTAATGAACTACCTTGAAAAAGCATAGCAAAACGTTTAATCTCGTGAAAACTGAGCGGCTCTGTTTCATTTTTTTTGGATCTCTTGAAAATTTTTTTGAAAAAGGGGATGCTGAGTTTTGATATATTCATTCTCATTTCCGCTTTCGGACTTGTCGTAAAAAATGCCGCTTCTCAGCTAGATCAGTTTTGTTGTCAATAATTGAGAGTGCGCATCCAGGTATTAATATTAAAGATTAAAGCAAGTAAGGTATCGTAGGAAGTGTTGGAGATTTTCAATGTTAAGGAAAAATGTGGATAGAAAGAGTGAACGATTTCCTACATTCCTTAAACCCTCTGGACAGGGATGCTGTACTTTCAAGTATAATGCAATACCCCCAAAATTCTAATACTATTTAACACGTTAACTTACCATCATTATCTATGACAGTAATCGTAGTAGACCTTCTTGCCCTAGGGTCATCAGTGAAAATCTGTACTTCAAAGTTTTCCAATGGTTCTCTCGTATTATCATCCTCAATATTGATTGTTATAGATCGTCTTGTTTCCCCTTCTTGAAACTCGATTTCTCCTTCTACTGGAGTGTAATCTGTACCTCTTCGAGCGGATCCATCTACAGTTTTATACCTAGCCACCAACTTTCCGTCCTCACCACCGGTCCTAATAATAGTTACTTGAACAACGCCGATGTCCTCTGGTACTGCAATATTAGTCTTTTCGAAATCTAACACCCCAGGATGTACTGAAAGGGATGTTACTTGGATTACTTTTCTTTTTTGATTGTTTCAAAATAGACAAAGAATATACAAACATGTTTATTACATACATTACTGTTTTAATATTTTCTCTTTGATTCATTTAAAAAAAATTGACGTATTCTGAAACTAACGCACATTTTAACATATTGTTATAATATACAACTAGATAACGGTAGATACTAATGATAACTATAGGGTACAACTAGAAATGCTTGATACCAATAAAAACAACCCATATAAAAATACCTATTTAAGGTCATGTTTCAGAAGGAGAAATGTTCCTACACAAATTTCGAGTTTTCACAAAATACCCCAACCGCGTGTTTTCGAGTTGATTTATTAACGGTTACAACTTGAAAAAATTTGCTAATTTAATTTTGCCTTTTATTTGACCATGAGCGATAAGCACGAGACGTGTATAGAATATTAGTAGATACAGTGTACTGTCGTACCGCGAGGAGAAGAGCTTTTGACGTCATACGATGATGCTGCGGTTGGTATAGAAACGGATTATTCCACTGAATTTTGGGGGTGGTGGTAATTCACTTGGCGCTAAAATAAATGTTCCGAGCCAAATCTGAGTGGGTATCTTTCAGCTGTGTACTTCTTTCGATTCTAGAGTAACGAATTTTGGAATTTCCTTTCGCATTACATCTGATTTGATTAAATATTTCTAATCTGACCTTTTTCAACTGATCTGATCTATTTTAACTGATCTGATCTTTTTCAACTGATCTTAAATGTTTCACCGAATCTGATCTATTTTAATTTGATATAATGTTATGCGATTTACATCAATTTATCTGATTTTATTTTGGATATTTTATAATTTTTACCATGTTCATTAATCCTTCTTTTTGAACTCTCAAGTCGCTTATCATTTATCCTATCAAGTAGTTACCTTTAATTTTATTGGATCTGATCATACCTTCTTTTAAAGTAGATGTTAATTCATGAAAATTAGCGTTTAAATTATCTTTCATCTTTTTAACCCCATCCGATCGTTCACAATCGTCTCTGTAACTTTTTTTTTTATTCGCCCGACTGTACAAAATATAAGAAGCGATTATTGGAAAAAGATGGGTTGATCGAAGATATAATAGACGAATTAGTGATTAATTTGTCGGAGAGCGATTCGAATCTTTGTCAAACACTGACAGTGACTGCAGTTCTAGTGACAATGAATTGCATTAGATTGTATTTAAATGTTATAAAATATTTTTAAAAAATTAATAAATATTTCTATATTTTGTCTCTTTACAAGTTTCTAAAGCTTCATTTAAATTTCGAGTACGGTGATTAAATTATGAAATTATTAATTTAAGTGATATGAGCTATTTTATATAAAACTAAATATAACTAATTCACTCAAAATAGCAATATTAAAGCATACTAAAAGTACAAAAATGTTTCAAGCCTAAAGGTATTTTCGATTACGAGAAATTTCAAAGATAATCTATATTTCAATGCAGTTTAATAAAATATGATTATCTTATTTTCATTCGCGAAACGCGTTTTCTCATTCGCCAAATGTACGCTTAAAAAGCCAAATACTGCCGTTCAATTCATACCAGCTTCCCTCTTCTTTTAAACTCGTCTACTCACGGCAACCCTGTTCAAAGCTCTTCTCCTCGCGGTACGACAGTATATAGTATTCATTTTTTTGCATACAATAATTTCCCTTTACAAGCATCATACGTGAACATGTATTTTAAAGGCTTTGCCAGAAATGTAAAAATTTCGAGATTTTTCTCTAGTCCCGTATTTTGAACTGCATGCAATTATGGAAAATAGTTTCTAAAACCCCAGAATAATAGGATGCTTCAAACTCGATTTTACATAAGTCTTCTGTAATTTTTCAAACTGTACTCACTATCATTATCATCAATGGTAATGGAAGAGATAGATCTCGGCCCAAGACCCCTAAAGTTGATGGTTCCTGGGCTGGATGAAGGATCGTAGAGTTGCACTTGGAAACTCTCCGACGGTTCCCTGACATCGTCGTCGACTATCGGAATCTGCACGAACTTCCTCGTCTCCCTGTTCTGGAAGACCAGTTGAATGTCCACCGGCTGGAAGTCTAGTCTGGCAGTGGCCGTGCTAGACACGGTCTTCAGCCGCACCCGAACTTCTCCGTCGCTGCCGTCCACGCGAACCACCTCGACTCGCACCGTTCCTGCGCTTTCGGGTATGGAGTAGGATGCCCTTCCCAGCTCCAGGAAGCCAGGCTTCACTGCACATGAAAGGATGATGTCATTTTAATTTGATTTAAGTCTAACAGTTATTTGAAAGAAGGATCTTTGTTCGGAATGTGATTGAACACTAGTTAAGAAAAATCAATCGATTATTTTTATTTAATGATGTGCCTACTTAAGTATCTACTGACAAAAAAAACACCCGTAATTTGAAACAATAATCATAATTCTGGACGAGAATATTATGTCAAGTTACAAATATTACTCCTGTACAACGTATTTGGATCTGACAGACCCAATATAATATCAAGGCAGAAGTTGATTTCCTGATACTTGTATATTTCAAGAAATTATCCATTTTGTGGAATTGATTATTGTTATCCGGAAAGTGTAATTATTTGGTTATTTCCTAGAAACATTTTTAAAAATTTCGCTCAACTTAACACAAACATCACACTTAACACAAATATGACAGTTTCTTTACTAATTAACCAATACAATAAATGGGGTTAATTTATGCGGGAAAACTTTAAGACCATATAAATTTAATATGTTGTTTTTAAGTTTCCTGGTAAAAAGAATCTCTCTTTAGCTCTTCTTCAGTTACTGAGTTTAAAAATATTTTTACATTACTTACTTGTTTATTTAAGATTATTTTTGTGCACGCAATATAGTTATTCTTTATTGTGTAAACCAACGATTTCCTCTGAGTGATGAAACACTCTTTTAAGAAGAACTTTTCCCCGAAGCAGACGAAAATTCTTTGAAACACTCTTTATTTACTTCTAATTTTATCATCATTTAGCACAGGGACGTCACATTAGTATTTGGCATTTGTACGTTCTAAGTAGTTTTTTTTTTAAATTTAATACTAATTTCTCTCTTTTTGCTTTCTTTCCTAATTTAAAACAAGGAAGTAGCAACGAAACAGAGAAAGAGGAAAATAGGAGACGTGAATAAGTAGAAGGAGGAATAAGTATCAATTATTACTTACTGTCATCATCGTCTATGGTAATTGTACTGAATTGTCTCCTACCGATGCCTCTGAAGTTGATGACATTCGGTCCAGCAAACGGATCAAAAAGTTCCACTTTGAAATTCTTGGTGGGCTCCCACACATCGTCGTTCCTGATATGGACGTCGAAGTATTTGAGCTTCTCCCCCTCTTCGAACACTAGTTCCCCGGTAGTGGGGTCGAAGTCCACTTCGTTCAGGGCCGTCAAGGGGGTGGTCTTGTAGTGCACTCGGACCTGACCGTCCGAGCCGTCTAAGCGGGTCACGCCGATTTTCAAAGTTCCGTCGTTTTCTCGCACGCTGTAAGACGGTTTCTCCAACTCAAAGTATCCGGGAGACACTGCGAATATTAATTGAACTTGTGTTTATTATAGTCGGTCAAAAACGATGTTGGTGTCTGGTATTTTAAGGCATTAACATTATGTTTTAAGGTATTAAGGTGCGAATTTTCTAAAGAAAGTTACTGAAAGGCCTGTGTAGAATTAAGAAATTATTATATCTTTTTACTTGACTAAGGGTAATCTCTGCTCAACTTATCTATGTGAGTTCATAGCCATTTGGTAGTGGTTGGAATGGCTATGTAGTATGTAATGTTCGGGTCCGCATTTGGGACATGAAATCCCAATTTTGATAAATTTACCTAATTTAGTAAAATTCTAGAACTATTAATACATTTGAAGCCTTTACCTTTGCATTTATTTTAAACAGGTGTTTTGTTCAGAGCAAAGCAGAAAGAGAGCCATACCACTATGGAATTTCTATAAGCTGTTAATGTAACACCAAACACCTCTCAAACTTTAAGATCTGCATGGATATGTGACCCTCGCGTTCAGTTATTTTCCCCCTATTACTGATTGTGAAATTAACATTCTAAAGAAAGTAAAAATTACTGTCAACATACTGTCATCATCAGTTATTGTTACAGTTGCAGTGACTTTCTCTCCAAGCCCATTGAAATTGACAACTCCTTCACCAGGTGTCGGGTTGAACAGCAACACTTCAAAACTCTCCGTGGGCTCCCTAGTTTGATCGTCTATGATTGGAACTTCAATGTACTTTATCGTTTCTCCACGTGAGAAGACGAGGGTTCCAGAGGTGTCGACGAAATCCAGTTTAGGGCGGGCTGTCTTCCCTATTGTCTTGTAACGAACTTGAACTTGACCATCACTACCGCGGGTGCGTACGACTTTTATCTTGACCCTTCCAACGTTCTCTGATGTGATGTATGTGGACTCGCCCAGTTGCAGTTCTCCCGGAGTCACTTAGAAAAAGGAAAGAGATATGAGTGGTTGAGGAAGCATTTTTTGAGCATCAGCGTATAATTTAAGTTCTGAATTGGAAAAACCAGTCACATGTTAAGAGTTGTCATTATTTTCTCAATCATTTTATAATCAATATTTTAATTGAATTATACTAGTGTCAAATAAATCAACCAAACATTAATTTGCAGTTACAATTCTAAAACAGATTTATTGGGATTCAATTGTAAGGAAATCATTAAAATATTTTGATATTTCGTTTAAAAATTCATAGAAAAGCCCAGAGGAGTAGTGCTAGTGCTTCTCGCTGCCACCCCACAGCCTCGAGTTCTGTTCCCGGGTTGGGCAAGGCAGACTTCAAGTTGCATACTCAACCTTTCATCCCTCGGGGGGCAATAAAATGAGGACTAAATTAAATTTGGGAAACAGGGGCTTTGCCTCAGCTGACTGTGACTTTCAGTCACACGTTTTGTAAAAGCTTTGCTCATGGCCTTATCCTAGATCTAGGAATTTGAAAGTCTAAGGACCTAGGTAATCTTCCAAGTATACCCCCTTGTTTAAAAATTCATAGTGTATCCACATGATTGTGCTTCCACTCCACAAGGTCCGGGGTTCGATTCCCGGGTCCCTGACTGGGCAAGGTCGACTCAACCTTTCATCCCTTCAGTGGGTCAATAAACTGAGGATCAAGCGTGCTTGGGAACTAAACACTGGGGGTCTTGCGTTAGACTGACCACCTAACCGGGACATATGTCTTGCACCCCAGGGCCATACGGTCAAAAGAACGAAGATGAGCATCGTAGGCCTTGGCCCACTAGGGCTGTTGCGCCAATGAGTTTAGTTTAGTGTACCCACATGAAGATGATTCGGACTCCAAAGTTCAGTTCGTAGGCAACATAAGACTGGAATAAAATCATATAGTTAAATAAACTATTTTCTAAGAATATGAGGTGTGTATTATTCAACTTTCTGTTAGGTTTTCTGTTTTTCTTTCTTATCTACATCAATACCCAGAATGCAACAAAACTACTTAGTTCCCCATAATTTCACTTCAATTTGATTGAAAAACAGTTATTAATTACACAAACATTTCTAGAAAAAAGGGTTATTTTTGGCAGAAAGCATCATCAATGAAGGAAAAATATACCACATTATCAAAGAAAACACCAAGTAAAACAAAAATTCAATAGTTTTCACTTACTGTCGTCATCCGTGATGGATATCGTCATTCGGGCCCTGTCCCCAAGCCCTCTGAAATTGATGACGCCCGGTCCGGCAGTGGATTCCGACAGCACCACTTCGAACACTTCGGCGGGCTCCCGGAGATCGTCGTTGATGATCCGCACGTAAAAGCACTTCTTCGTCTCCTGCTCCTTGAACAGGAGACTCCCACTGGAAGGCTGGAAGTCCTCCCTCTCTGCTGCCGACAGAGGCACCGTTTTGTAGGACACTCGGATGTCGCCGTCGCTTCCGTCCAGACGGAGCACGCAAACCTTCACTCTGCCTACGTCTTCCGGAACGAAGATGGAAGTCTGTTGCACCTCCAAATAGCCTGGTCTCACTGTGGAAAAACGAAACCTTGGGTATTATTTCCAGTCAAGAAATTAACGTTATGATCATCGTTGAAGGGGATGGATCGAAACTATAAGAAACTAAAATTTTACAGAGAGGAAAAACAGATTTGTTAGATTAAATTTGTTATTAAACCCCTTTATCTGGAGGACTTTTCTTCGCGTTCAATATTGGTGCTTGATTTTGCATGAACTCATGTACCAGATCTAACTGGTACTAGATCCTGAACGTAATAAGCAACACAATGTTTTCGTTTGTAGAAAATTTCCTAATAGTAAAAAGTTTTTCAACAATAATAAACACCCTGTACTAGAGGTGATATACTACCATAGTTCTACGTCTAAATACAGAGGATAAAAAATGTTTTCTGCTAGGGGGAAAGAAAAGTTCTTTCCCTTTTTTTAAAAAATCCAAACATTTATGTTGATAGCTAAAAAATGTCCTTAAAACCTTTTTAACTCGTCACTTCAAAGAATGTTTCTGAACTTACTGTCATCATCTGTGACAGTGATGGTAGTCACCGTCTTTGGACCGAGACCTCGGAAATTGATCACGTCAGGACCCGCCGTGATGTCGTGCAAAACCACCTCGAAACTCTCCACCGGTTCCCGGACATTGTCGTTGGTGATCTTCACCGGGATAAACTTGACGGTCTCTCCTTCTTTGAAGACTAGTATCCCGCTCGTTGGTGTGAAGTCCTGACCGGTGTGTGCCGTCTTTGACACCGTCTTGTAGCGGACTCGAATCTCTCCTTCAGCCCCGTCCACCCTCACCACTTTTACTTGGATCGTTCCGGCACTCTCGGGGACGGTGTAGGATGGTCGGTCCAATTCCAAGTACCCGGGTTTCACTAAGGAGGAAAGGAATTACAAATGCCGTGCCAAAATAAGATGAGAGAGATACTATAAGACTAAAGTGTGAGTAAATTATCTTTCTCATTTCAATGCGGTGACTCGAAAATGTTTGGGAACAACTATTTTTTATTACATCCTCTAAACTAGAAGTTGGACTAATTTTTTTCATTTCCCAATACATTTAAAAAAAAGTTAAACTATTATAACTTACTGTCGTTATCAATGATTGTTATGTCGACCGAACGTATAGAACCCCTGTCTCTGAAATTGATAACGTCATCTCCAGTAGACGGGTCGTACAGCTCCAATCGGAAGCTCTCCGGCTGTTCTCTCAGATCGTCGTCTATTATGGGCACATCAATGTATTTGATGGTTTCTCCCTCTTCAAACACCAGCTCCCCTTCGGTTGGTCCATAGTCCAAATTGGAGCTGGCCGTGGATCCGACTGCTTTGTACTTCATTCTGAGTTGCCCGTCCGTTCCTTCACGCCGAATCACATTGATGCGAGCCTTTCCTGCCGACTCTGGAACTTTGATGCTACCTCTCTCCAAGTCGAGGTAGCCGGGGTTCACTGCAGGAATAAAAATTATTTAAAATGTGTGAGTATATCCAATACAGAAAAATAAAATTATCGGAAATTTTTTATTTGGCTCCAACAGTATTTTCTATTTCAACAGCTAGATATTTTTATTTCAAAGTCCCCAAGATTTACTTATAAGTGTTCTTTTTAAAAAGCTGTTAATAAGAAACACTCGATGAGAAAAAGAAAACTCTTAAGTATACTCATAGTATCCTTGAAGATAGTATTAGTTTTGAGAAATTTCCGTTACCACAAAACAATAAAAAAAGATCCATTCTTTTTTTCTAAAATTACTCATATATACGCTTTAGTTAAAATAAAATAGTAGTTTTCTATATTTAAGGAAACGGGAATAATTGTGTTCATGTTGATGTAACGGGCGGGGTTTTCTTGATATGTTTGGGAATATTAGTATTTCTTTCTGTGATGTTTCTATAGGGTGCGATGCTTGGAAAACATCCACACTCATCTTTAATCAAAACTTCTGATCATATGGTTCTGAACACTTTTGTACTTTTAAAGTCATCTTATTTTAACAAGATAATTGAATTGGTAATCTTTAAAATTTAAACCTTTTTAGTTAGATGAAAAACTGGAATGACGTGAGATACTAAATTTCACTTAGGTAAGTATCTCAAATGATATGAATCAAGAAAATTTCTTTGATGGTAACAAATTAAATGGGATACAGATTCGTCGGGAAACTTATTTTTTTTCTTCAAGATATGATAGAAATACTTTAATGCTTTTAGAATTTAAAAACAATATGAAAGGAATTTTTAAGTGTGCGTAGTTGATTGAAGACAACTCCAAGAAAGTTTGTATGATCTAATAACGCTGTTTTCATTTTTAATGAAAGATCAACTATTTATTTAAGAACGAAGTCTCTTAACTCTATTAACTTACTTATCCCGTCTATCATAGAAAGTTATTCATGATAGGACATCAGTTATGGTTGAGTTTCCAAATGTGCAACTATACCAGAATTGTTTTTGGTTAGATTTTCTTTTTACAGGAAACATGATATGCTTATAGCATCCTTTTAAAAGTAAAAAGTTTTAGCATCAAGTTTTTGGAAAAATGTTTAGCTCTCTCCAAAAATTTAGTTTCTTTTAATTCATATTTATTATAGCTACAGTAAAACCTATGACTTTTGATAAGTAATTGTAGCCAATGGAAAAAAATGTTTTATGTGGAAATTAAAAGGTTTTTTAAAATAAAGTATATTTAAAAATATAGGTATATATTCAAAAAATATTCAGTTAAAAAAGTTGATTGGATCATTTTTTTTCTTTTTCAACCAATGAATTTTCTGCTGAAAAAACATCAAATCTTAAAAACCACTTAAATTAAGAATTAAAATTATATTTATGCTTAGTTCACAGCACAAAAGTGAATTATAGAAACACAGACAAATAAAATTAAGAGTTATTTTGAAACTGAGTGTTTAAGGCAGTGTCAATTGAGAAAGTGAATATCAATAGGGTCAAACATATTCACAAGATAAAAAAAAATGTGAAAACTCTATAAATTTTATTTTGGCTAAGAGGATAAGAAAAGAGTGAAATATATAGAGGGAAGTGAGGCGATTTGACACTATGGGCACATATTGCCACACTTTCAATATTTGAGAACCATAAATGTTATTAATGTCGCACTTTTTCTAAAAGTTATTCTTATATCCATAAGCATTACGAATGGAACCGTTATGTTCAGTATCTGCTGTATGTCTATTAATTTTAATGAAAAAAACCCCCTAACTTTTCTGTCAAAAATTTTCGGGAAACTTAGATCAGTATATTCCAAAAGCAAGTTCATTCTTGTTTACAAAATGGGATATATACTTAAATTTTAAATAACCATTGCCAATTTTTAAATAAAGGTGTTTATTGATAAACAACCGATGGTGAAAATTTATACATATTGAAGTGCCTATATATTCTGCGTATGCAGAAATATCTTTTAAAAACTAGAAAATAGAAAATAGAATCATTTAAAAAAAATCAGATGTTATCAGATGTAGGTTAGGGCTACAGTGAGAGTGTTTTATGTTGTGACTGAAATTCTAGTATGTTTAAGTATTATCAAATGTTTAAGATTGAAAACTGCTTGTATTGTAGCTATGTGTACAGTCTGAAATTTTAAAGTAAAAAATAAATATTCATGAATATTAATTTAAATTTACTATGAATAAAGTAATTTCGAGTTTATTATCTACTATTTATAATAGTAGATAATAAACTCGAAACTACTAAAATAATATAACTAATAAACTCGACTTATTAAACGATCATGGTTAAATATGTTTAACTTCCAAAAACGTTTCTGAACTTACTGTCATTATCTGTGATAGTGATGGTAGTCACCGCCTTTGGACCAAGACCTCTGAAATTGATCACCCCAGGACCTGCCGTGGTGTCGTGCAAAATCACTTCGAAACTCTCCACCGGTTCACGGACACTGTCGTCGGTGATCTTCACCGAGATGTACTTGACGGTCTCTCCTTCTTTGAAGACTAGTAGCCCGCTCGCTGGAGCGAAGTCCTGTCCAGCTTGTGCCGTCTTTGGCACCGTCTTGTAGCGGACTCGGATCTCTCCATCGGTCCCGTCCGTCCTCACCACGCCCACTTGGACCGTTCGGGCATTCTCGGGGACGGTGTAGGATGGTCGGTCCAATTCCAAGTACCCGGGTTTCACTGAGAAGGAAAATAATTCTAAATGCAGTGCCGCACATCACGATTAGTAGTATGTCAGGAGATAAATAAAAAAATTCACCCTATTTTAATTATAATTTTCATTGCGCCCCTTTCTCATACAATAACAATGTATATTAAATACCGTAATAACGTATTTTGACGCTAAAGATATCAACTAAAAACCCTACAAATCATCAAGATTAAGTAGGTATTAAATTTATTAATTATATGCTACGTTGGCAAAAACCAAATGCATGTAAGCATTCATTGCATATCCACAGAGGAGCTCTGATTTCTAAAGAAATGTGTCTTGGTCAGGGGAGGGTTCAAGAAAATTTTTAGGAGGCCATACACTTTAATTCCCTTTGTGAATAATCGATTAAATGTTGCTCTTAAGATCCTTAAAATGCTTGATTTAACCTTTTTTTTACCAAATATGTATAAGTTTTACGCCAAAGAGTTGGGGGTCTTAGGTGAAAATTTTTAAAACCTCGGGTCTTGTTGGGTCCCAAATGTTTCAAGCCAATAACATCTTATCTTTACTTCAATTAATCTTTTTTTTTTTCAAAATTTTCAAATGATTAATATTGCATCTGTAGAAGTTGTGCTTTCACTAAATCGTCTTACTTAAATATACTAAGTTTAAGGAATCTAAAAATCGTTGCTTACTGTCATCATCCGTAATGCTTATAGTTGTCCTTTTCCTCCTTCCGAAACCTCTGAAATTGATGACACCAGGAGCGGCTGTCGGGTCGTACAGCTCCACATCGAAGTACTTTGTGGCTTCTCGCACATCGTCGTTGGTGATTCGAACCGTTATGTATTTCACGGTTTCTCCTTCCTTGAAGTCGAGCTGGCCAATCACAGGGATGAAATCCTGACCACTCAAGGCGGTTTGAGGGACGGTTTTATATAACACACGGATTTCTCCATCGTTTCCTCCAACGCGTTGGACACCTATTTGTACTACTCCTGCATTCTCTTGGACGGAGTAAGATGGCTTCTCCAGTTCAAGGGTGCCAGGTCTCACTAAAAATATTTATAACTAGTTTTAATTCAGACGAAAAATGTGAAATTTACATTCACTTTAAAACTAAATCACTTCTATTCATATATTAGAAAAGTTTAGCTGTGATTAAAAAGTATTTAGTATAACTATATAAACTGCGGTTTATAATATTTGCAAAACCGAGAAGGAATTGAGGTGTTTGCTGCGTTAGTTAGTGTTAATGAGTTAACTCCACAAGAATGATTATTCATAAAGTTGTAACTTTTCTAATCTTATACTTTGTTTTGTGGTAAAAAATGGTGACCATAGTCACCAACCCAGTTGTTATATTGCCGTAAAATAACACTAACTTGGCGACTAACGCTTGCTGCAACCAAGGTGACGCCTTTTTATGTGGATTCTGATTTTGGAGTTAACTCCTTGTTGCAGCAAACACCTCAACTGTTCGATTGAAGCACAAGAATTTTTCGTGTCACACTTAAAACTTACTGTCGTCATCGGTGATGCTTATTGTTGCCAAACTTCTTCCTCCTATTCCTCTGAAATTAATTACATCAGGAGCTGCATTGGAGTCGTACAAGACAACATCAAAGATTTCAGTGGGTTCTCTGACCTTATCATTGCTGATTGGGACAGAGAAGTACTTCACCTTCTCCCCTTCTTTGAACACAAGCTCCCCCGATGTAGGCTTGAAGTCTTGGCCAGCTAGGGCAGTCTTGGGCTCGGTCTTGTAGAGCACACGTATTGTGCCATCGCTTCCTCCTGTTCGAACAACTCCTACTTTGACAGTGCCCACATTTTCGGGGATTGTGTAGGTAGACTGCTCCAGCTCCAGGGCTCCAGGTTGCACTAAAAGTATTTTTATGTGGTTATAAACTTGCTTCTTCTTGTTCTATGATTTATTGATAATATATTTTTATTCCTAAAAGAGGGCTGTTAAGTAATAAATTTTTTCTGGCAAAAGCCACGATCGACTTTTTGGAGCCTTTTGCTACATTAAATTTCATTTGTACGTGGTTATAGGGTTATTCTCAAGAAATGGGTGAAGGAAGAAGGATAATGTTAACCGAGTGGGCAAGTCATCGGTTTACTTTGCCAGCACTTCTTGTGCTATTCTTTCTTAAAAGTGTAAGAGATTATCAAATCAATCAATCAATCAAATTTATTTACAACAAGACACATAAAAAACATACACACAAGAAAAATAATAATAAACATTGATCATATATGGCTATCCCAAAGGAGCACCTGCTCGTCCATGGGTAAATGGCATATCTAGTATATTAAAATCAGATCAAATTAATTATTAAGGAGGGATTTACTCTTACTTCCTGGACACAAGCTAAGTAATTAGCACCCCAGGCCCAAAGGCCAAGGAAACAGAGATGGGCACCGCCTGATGGGCCACTAGGCCTGGGCAGAATTTGATTGGATTTTTTTACTCTTACTTGAATCCATAAGTACGGCATCTCAAAACGACTGAATTTTATTTTACATTAAAATAAACTTTTATTGGCCAAGCACATATTGAGGGAGTTTTTAGATTTAACCAGCTAAGCTAACAAGGTAGTATAAAAGATGATAAATACTCATCCAGAAGGAATAAAATGTTACTTAAGTTTTAAACATGTTTCATTTATTCACCTTCGAAATAAGAAACTTTAAATAATAGACACCCTGAATAAAACATTCTTACTGTCATCATCAGTGATCATAACCGTAGTCGCTTTCCTGCCCCCTAGTCCACGGAAGTTGATGACATCTGGAGCAGCCGTGGGGTTTTCGAGTGTAATTTCGAAAATCTCTTTCGGTTCCCTGACATCATCGTTAACGAGTTGGATAACGATGCATTTTCTTAACTCTCCTTCTCTGAAGACGAGCAGTCCTTCTCTGGCATTGAAGTCCTGTCTGGCTAAAGCCGTCTTGGAGACCGTCTTGAATCGGACTCTGATTTCACCGTCCGTCCCATCCACCCTGATGACACATGCGGTCACAGAACCACTGCCTTCTGGGGCGGTAAATGACGCTTGCTCGAATTCCAAAGAGCCTGGTTTCACTAAGAGAAAATAAACTGTGATATGAAAAGAAGAATTGTACATTTAGTGCTATTTGGGTAACCTCCAAATCATAGTCGGAGCTCTGAAGCTTTACTGTTTAGCATTTAACCTACCAAGAGATGCTAGAGCAAGCACGCACAAGAACTTGAGATTCGCAGTTGTTAAGTGTCCTATTGAAATGACGTTTTATACGTGGGGATATACTATACCGATATTACATTATATTTTCAGCATTTCATGAAGTAATAAAGGGTTATCTTCTGGAAATTGATGGGCATAGAAAAGTAATAATAAATGCAGCATTATTCCATAATACAAATAAATTTGAAAAAGCAGCAGGCTCACAAATACACATATACTTAAAAGATTATTCTACAATTTTTGGTTTAAAGTTCATTCTTCCTTTTGTAATATCTGTGCAAATACGATATATGTGTTTTTATTATGCTAATCTATTACAAAGATATTATAAGACCAAGATATCGTGAGTAAATTATTTTTCTCTTAAAGATGTGGTGCAGGGGCGTCATTTCAGTTTTTGGTTGGGGGGGGCAAGGATTTTTTTAAGTGGGGCTGAGCCACGCCGTAACCAGACTTGTTTTTTTTGGGGGGGGGGTGACTCAACATCATGAGCTCTAAGTAAAAATGGGGGGTCTGGGGGTCACCCCCAGAAAAATTTTGAAATTTTGCCTCATTTTTACAAAATTTAAGTTACATCCAAAGAGAACAGTCCCTTGCAAACCACATAATTTTCTAGAGAAAAAAGTTACAAATAAACGTTAAAGTTTCAAGGGGAGCCGGAGGTCTTCCCTCAGAAATTTTTTTGAAAATTTCCCTTTAACCTAGTGTTTTATCTCCTTTGCAACCTCATTGGGGAACACCCAGAGGGAACCGCTTGTTGTGAGCAGCAGAATTTTCAAGGGAAATATACTGTATCTGTATAACATAGATATTTATAAGAATTTTAAACGGGGGGTCTGGGGGTTCTCTCCCAGAAAATTTTTAGAAATTTGCCTCTTAAAGTAGTTTTTCAGCTCATTTTGAGGCCCTTTGGGTTACATCCAAAAAGAACAGTTCCTTGTAGGTAAAGCATAGAATTTTCTAGGGAAAAAAAGTTATAAATGAACGTCAAATTTTCAAGGGGGGCGGAGATCCTCCCGAGTAAAAATTTTTGAAAATTCCCCTTTAAACCAGACTCCTAGGGGCTTCAAACTCTTTGGTTCCCAAAGGCAACTGCTTCTTGTAAGCGGCAGAATTTTCAAGGGAGACACATTGCATAACAGACATCAAAGGTCAGGAGGGGGTTTGGGGGTTCTCCCCCAGAAAATTTTGAAATTTGACCCTCAAAAGTAGTGCTTTAACTCCTTTTGGGACGTTTTGAGTTAAATCTGATGTTCCTTGTGGAAGTTACAAAATTTTCAAGGGACTCCTCAGCAATTTTTCACTTAAGAGTGGAAACCTTGGGGGGGGCAATTGCCCCCCCCTGCCCCCCCTAAATGACGCCCATGATGTGGTGACTGGGAAAAAAAGTTTATGCAGCAGGATGTGTTTAGCACTCACAAGAAGCTACTCTGATTTTTTTTTTCATTTTCCAATATATTTAAAGAAAGGTTAAAATGTGTATTACTACTTACTGTCGTTATCAATGATTGTTATGTCGACCGAACGTATAGAACCCCTGTCTCTGAAATTGATAACGTCATCTCCAGTAGACGGGTCGTACAGCTCCAATCTGAAGCTCTCTGGCTGTTCTCTCAGATCGTCGTCTATTATGGGCACATCAATGTATTTGCTGGCTTCTCCCTCTTCAAACACCAGCTCCCCTTCGGTTGGTCCATAGTCCAAATTGGAGCTTGCTGTTGATCCGACCGCTTTGTACTTCACTCTGAGTTGCCCGTCCGTTCCTTCATGCCGAACTACCTTGATGCGAGCCTTTCCTGCCGACTCAGGAACATTGATGCTACCCCTCTCCAAGTCGAGGTAACCGGGTTTCACTGCAGGAATAAGAATTATATAAAATAGCGTGAAAAAAATCCAATACAGAAATAGCATAACTACCTATCCAAAATATGAGATTTATATTTAAAGAAAAATCAAATGAGAAATAAAGTTTAAATAAAATATTTAAAATTAGAGACCAAAATGAGATGTTTGAAGAGTTATGCAAATTTTTCGTTTTTAAAAACCAATTTGAGAGAAATATTTATTTCCCCTATTTCCCCTTATTTACGATTTTGTTAAACCTATTAGTTTTGTATAACTACCGAAACTGGAATAATTGTGTTAGCATTGATATAATGGAGTTTCTCTTTGATATGTTTTGTGCGCTTTTTACTTGTTTCTATGATGTTTATAAGATCCGATGTCCTCTCACTTCCTTAACTAAAACTTCTGAAGACATGAATCTGAACTTTGTCATGTTATTACAACTGCCATCTTATGTTAAGATATTCTTGAATTAATAAGAATAGAATTTCACTCATCTTAAAGGATCTGAAACAGGGAAACTTCTTTGGTGGTAACGAATTAAAGAGATTCAGATTTGTCGTGAAAATCTTTTTCTTTCTTCATGACATGATAGAAATTCGTTGGTGCTCTTATAATATAGAAACAATACAAAAGGAATTTTTAATTGAGCATAGTTGGTTGAAGACAACTTGGAGAAAGTTTGCATGATCTAATAACTTAGTTCTAATTTAATGAAAGATCAACTAATTATTTAAGAACCATGTCTCTCCTCAACTCCATAGCTAACTTTCTCCATCTATCATATACTATACGATTGGACATCAGTTACGGTTGAGTTTTCAAGTATAAAACTAAATTGGAACATTCTTTTCTGTTAGATTTTCTTTTTACAGAACACATTTTATGCTTACACCATTTTATTAAATGTTAAAAGTTTTATCATTAATTATCTCTAAGTTTTTTTAAAATTAAGTTTACTCCAAAAATATCTGCCATTGCTTTTCTTGTCTCAAGTATTTTTAACTAACCTATTCTAAAAGTATTTCAGAGAAATAAATACTGACAATTTAGGATTAATTAGAATTCAAATACTGACCGCAAGGGTTTTCAACTTGGCCCGTAGTCGAAGACTGGATTTATCAGTCAATTAACTAATTTAATAAAAATAATTAACTAAAAATAAGTAACGGCACTGTTACAACCTTGTAAATTTGTGAAGAACTCCCTTTCATATTACAGGTTGTTCAAATTTACATCACTAATACCTTTGCAAATATTAACGCATGAATTCATGAATTTTCTTCTGTGCTTTTTACTATAATATTACACACTTTTTTCAACTGGAATTTTTCTATATTTCTATTACGTTGTTGATTTGAATGTTTAACTTCTTCTTACTCAGGCTCTAGGGCCTCTGTAACGTATCTCAACGAATTCCGCTTATTATAGGTGGTACACACATTACTTCCTTGACACTTGGAAACGATGTTTCAAATCTAAAGGCCTAAACGGGCTTTTTCGGTCACTTAACCTGTATCTCCCTTCACAGTTTGGGAAAAATATAGTACGAGTATTAACTATTATAAGTTGTAGCTATTTCTCTGCTCTTGAGTCTTCCTGGTTCTAGCCTTCAGGAACTAAGACAAGTCCTTAATACATAAATGTGCCCATTCGAGTAAATACTTTAAAAAACTTCCATATGAAAAGCTGCATTAGTCTTATTCTGTTGTACCTCAAAAGACTACCTACTGTCATCGTCTTTAATGGTCACGGTGGTGATCATCTTCGTGCCGAGAGGGCTGAAGTTGCGTACTCCCGGGTCCGCCAGGGGGTCGAACAGCCGGACTTGGAACGTCTCAGTTCCTTCTCGAACGTTATTGTTCACGATGGTCACGTAAATGGGCTTGACCGTCTCTCCCTCCCCGAACACCAGTGTGCCGGATGTGGGGTCGAAATCCGAGCGTTCTCGAGCAGTTCCAGGCACTGTCCTGAATCGAATGCTGATTTGGCCGTCCCTTCCCCCTTTTCGGACCACGTTCACCTGGACCTTGCCCTGATTTTCCACGGTGGTGATGTCCGTTTTTTCCATTTCCAGGTAGCCTGGTTTCACTGAAAAAAGAAATGGCTAATTTGTAGGCGTTTTTTTTTTCATTTTTTAATACGTAAATAGCTAAACAGGAAACATAACATGTTTTGATATAACTGTTCGGGCATACTTCGGAATTGGGGAGATTTCTCGGGGTGAAACATTTTGGTTAGACAAAATCATTATTGAATCGTTTCCTTTTCACGTATTTGACTTTTGTTTGCTGCACGTTTTACTTCTTTGAACTTAGCTAATAATTAGTAACAAAATCTACTTATTGGATTTTTTTTTAGAATAGTAGGTCAAAAAAGTAGTTAGAGTCTTTGTAGACATTTTTGAATTGTAATTTTAAATAGTTTTTTTTCTAATGGCAGGTAATTTTGAACCGTTACGGCTGTAACTAAAGTCCATCAACCCATGTCATGCCGAAGCAGTACTTACTTTGCGTTACCCAGTGGGCACATGGCCACCTAAACTAATAAGGCCGTAGAAGCTTGAAATCTGAGTGATGTCATGCCTTCTCTTCCACGTCATCGACGCGTTTAAGACAACAGCGCAACTCCAGTCTGGAATCTTGATCGCCCCACCCTTTACAGCCTGATTGGTCTCCACAACTACGGTGAAAACGTCACTTGAATTAGCCACACCGACACACGTGCCGAATAGTTCAGAACTGAGAAAGTGAATTAGAGATCGCGAACCTCAAGTTGATTCCGTGCTCTATTATAAACAATTTTATGTTGTGTAGTTTCGTTTTGCAGAACTAAAAAGAGGTTTCCCTTAAGACCTGAAAATGGTTTGATGCAGAGTTAATTTTAATGATCATATTTGATCAGTGATTACTAAAATCTGGTTTAATGATTAAATTTTAAATAAAATTGTAAAAATCGGGCCTGGTTTAAAACTCATGATCGGACATATTTTAAGCCTTCAAATTTACGATTACAATGAAGGGGGGGTTAAATATTAACTGATGTTTCCTCTTTTCGATCAGTTTTACAATGTTATCATCAACAGAAAGATTTTGCTGGTTTTAGGTCCAATCTAAGGTGTCCAATCCAAGGATTGTGCAAATTTCAGATCAGGATTGTTCTGCTCTTTAACCCCATCTGTCATTAGGAGAGTAATTCTTAGCAATCCTAAGTCAAATCAATCCTAATTCAGATCAAACTTTCTCCCATCTGAACTATTCGGCACGTGTGTCGGTGTGGCTAATTCAAGTGACGTTTTCACCGTAGTTGTGGAGACCAATCAGGCTGTAAAGGGTGGGGCGATCAAGATTCCAGACTGGAGTTGCGCTGTTGTCTTAAACGCGTCGATGACGTGGAAGAGAAGGCATGACATCACTCAGATTTCAAGCTTCTACGGCCTTATTAGTTTAGGTGGCCATGGTGGGCACCTGTGGGCCGAAGCCACGGAGGTGAAGTACTGTTGCCCACGCCACACACACATTCACACAGGCACAGCCCCTTTTTAGAGGGGGGCCACACATTCATTCATCACACACAAGGACAGAAACTAACATCCATGCCAAACGGGGATTCGAACGTACGGCTTCGCAGTCAGATTTTAAATAGTTAAGTTAGAGAGAATAATTTTAATTTGTTTTTAGAGTTATTATTGAAAAAACAATACCGACAAAAAATCATGTTCTTTTCTTATTCATGAAAAATTATAGTTACACACATTAAAATGCATATGAAGTTTGGTAAATCTTTCTGCAGGAATAAAAAAATATTCAATTCATTTCTAGTTTTTAACTTGCATTAACCTACATTTTGTGTTTTTGTCATAGCAGGGTGAAATGAATTTAGGGATAAAATATGCATTTCATAATTCATAAATTTCCAAATTTGTATTTTCTATAGATTTCTCGTACTTACATTTGTGAAGTGAAACAGTATCCACTTTCAAGGCATGTTATATTCCGAAATTTCTGCCTTTTCAATCATGAATCATTCATGACAACCTGATGAGTTCGCTTTAATGTTTAATGTATAGAATGGGTTTTTTCTCTTTTTTTCTCTTTTTTCCTTTTCCACCATTAAAAACATCTCTGAAATTCCATTCATATTTTTAATTTATTCTTCCATGGCTCTTATAAACTCTATAACTGAATAGTTTTCGATGAAACATTCGATATAACCGGTTTCCTATGAATAATTTGAACCATTTCAGTTTGACTCGTGCTGAAAGATTTGTAACTTCTCAAACAATCGACTTTAATCGCTATTCAATGTTCTCCCCAAAGATATTTCTTAAATGTTTTAAAATACCTTTGAATTTGTAGAAACAATTTATTTTTTCAGTGTGTGGGAGCTTTGATTTTAGAAAATATGCATTGTAAGGTAAATAAAAAACTTTTCCCCAACTTTTGAAAGAATCTCACTAAAAAGTTGTTATATGTTTTTAAAAAAGAAAGAAATAAGCAAAAAGCATTTTTTTGTAATGTATTATTATTTATGCCTTCAGCCTATGCATCGAGCCAAAAATTAAACATTTTTAATCTTATTTTGGGAACTAAAGAGAGACACGTTATACCTTGAAATGTCTTCTATGAATATAATTAAGCAAACAAAAATAACGCAATGCTAATTTATGTTTAAAATTTTATCTTCGCTTAACAATATCTTCAACCTCAAATATAATAACCACTAAGGTAAATTGACAAGGCTTATTATGGTAGTGTTTGGACAGTGAAGTTTTGTGTTTTTGTATGTTGTGTTCGTAAGAGTCAGTATATGACTGTTGACTAATTACTATATTACTTAGTTAGATGGAACGACTACTTACTGTCATCGTCAACAATTGTAACTTGAATTCGATCGAATTCTGGCGAAAGTTCAGCCTTGTTGGAAGGATCGAAGAGTTTGACCTGGAAAGTGACATCCGGATTCCAGACACGGTTGTCTTCAATAGGAATGTCTATGTACTGCAGGTTAACACCGTCAGGAAACGTGAGAAGGTAGGGCTTGAGATTATCCGCCTGCCATCGAACGGTCACCTCTCCCTTTGTACCGTTGACTCGGATGACTGGGATCCTGGCCACTCCGACATTTTCTGGAAAGCTGATGGATCCTGTCTTGAAGCGCAGAATTCCTGGTCGTGCTGTTTGAAGATATTAAAAAAAAAAACTTATGGAAGAACAGTTAATGGGGTTTTAAAGGGTGTGTCGGTTGGTTGTATTTTTATGGTGCAAAGAAAGGTTGAGTTGATGATTTTTAACTACTAGATATTACTAGATATTTTTAACTACTAGATATTTTAATCCCTACTTCCCCTTTATCCATCTGAGTTCGCTGGAACTGCAAATTTGATTATTAAAAACAGTATATTCCTCATATTTCTGTACTTAAAGTTAAACACTTTGCAGGCAAACTAAAGTATAACGTAAATCCTTAGAAGTCCTATCATTGGGTAAACTTCTAAAATTTAAGTAAAGTTAACGTCATATTCGGTTACAATTTGATGTCCTTTTAAATGTGAAGACCATATATCATTGATGTGTGTGTTATAGTGAAAATCGTCGAAAATTACGGTGAACCATTGAAAACCGGAGGTGAGAAATGCTTTCTGGAGGGATCATGCTTATTCGTGACTATGCCTCCGGCTCAGGCCGCTGCTACGACTCACACACATTTTTCAAAACACAAGTTCAAATTATTCTCTCTTAACTTTTATCAAACTTTAACAAACTTTTTTTAATTTACTTCCTTCCTCCTCGGCTCTACAGTCCATGTAGGACCTTGGCCTCCCTCACAAGGCAGCTCCACCCTCTCCGATCCCTGGCTCTTTTTTTTAATTTACTAAAGAAGCAAAATGACAATAATGGAAAAAGAAATTATAATTTACAGAAAAATGGCACAGCTAGATAAAATAGAATAAATTATGCTTCTAATAATATAATTAGAAAAAAAAGCATCAATATTTTCTATGTTAATGATGAATTGGAATAAAGAACGTTTAAATGTACGAAAATTAACAATAGACTGAGTTTCAAAAGGCAAATTATTGTTTAAATTTGGTGCAATATAGAAAAAGTGTTTACGAAAAATTTTCTTATGGAAACGAGGAATTTGGTATATTAGAGAAGGTCTTCTGTTGGGAAACATTGGTTTTTAAATCACAAATACTTTTATTTAAGTGTAAAAAGAGTATGATAAGATAAAAAGCAATTTGACGGACCGGAAAAAGATTTAATTGTTTATAATTACAGGGGCGAGGATTCCTAAAATTTAACAACTTAAAAATCTTATTTTGGAGTGATATTAAAGGGAATAAATAAGTTTTATATTCTCCACCCCAAATGATAATTCCGTAGTTGATTAAAGAATAAAACCAAGAGCATTATAAGGTATTTAAAAATGAACTATGTACTTTATTTTTTAGATAATGAAATTTAATTAGGACGAAGCGGAGTTATTTTGATAATTGTTTAACATGCGTTTTCCATTTAAGATTATAATCAATAAAAATAGCAACCTAAATATTTAATATCAGACACTTGATTTAAAGAAGGACAATTACATTGAGAAAGAAGACCATTACGAGGTCGGGAATGAAATTTGATATTGAGGTTAGAATTAGTCTTCATTAATTTGAAATACATAAGTTTAGTTTTGTATAAGTTTAAAGCTAAATCATTATGTTTCAATCAATCTTTTATTGAAATTATCAATATATCAATCTTTTATAATAACCATTCCCATTGATCGCGATTTCTTTTGGTATGAATTTCGCCAACGGTCCCAAAAGATGATTGATATACTAGTTTGAATGCATTGACGACCTAGCTCTATGGACTGGCCAGAGAAGAGTATGATATGAAAATTCTAAAGCTCAAAAACAGATACAAAACAGAAACTTTAAATGAAGATTATTACCATGTTTTAAAGAAGATTCAAAGTAAATAACAAAATATTTTTACAAATATTGATTGTGTGTTTATTTTTTTATTTAAATAATGTTCTTATCATTCTGGACGACCGTTGTACCCCCAAACAAATTAATTACTAAATGCTGAGTGCAAAAGAAGGAATGAATCTGATTCTCTGGAAGGTTTTTTGATGGCTTGTTGGTTATCTTTTCTCAGTTTTTATCGGTTATGATAAGGTATCAAAGTAAAAAGAATGATACGAAGGGTATTCGCTTAGAAATGATGTTTTATTTAGTTTAAAAAGACTTTAAATTAAGTAATGCGTCTGTAATTCATAAAAAATACTTTATCTCAGGAAGTTATTATTAGGCCTACTGACTGATGCTTTAAGATAGTATAATCTACGGGTTGTTTAAAATGCTTCGTCCAAGTCTGTACAAAAATAATCTTTGCGTGGAGCACATAAAAATGCCCAAAGAACTATAATTCTACGAAGAGTTTTTTTTTTAAAAAAATGTGACGTCATATGCAATAAAAAATTTTATTTCATTCCCTGGTGCACGGCGTGCATGCGCAATGAATGCTTTTAACATCTTAAAGGATACATATACTATATTCAAATAACCATGTTCGCGTTCACGTTTCCATAAACTTTTGCTTTAACGTAAACCGGATGTTACGTCATACCTTTTTCTGTCGCGTATGGTTCTTTAGTATAGTTCTTTGGGAATTTCTTATTAACTCTATTCTGTACTAGATTCTATGCAATTTTACCGGACTTTTTGAAACACGTGTATAATAAAAATAGCTTTACAAAAACAAATTAAACAGTTCTATTGCTTTTTTAAGATTAAATTTTTCAGTATAATATATGTAGAGACTTATTAAACCATTAATTTATAATTAAGAAAAAAAAAGAAATATAATAGTACCAATTAAGCACCATAAAATAAGCCATACGGCTTTAAGCAGTCCCCTGGAATTATAACAATTAAATTTCAATTATATAAATCCTTATTTTTTAAGGTAACATCAGCTCCAAAACCACATATTAAAGGTTTTCTTTCTGCTTTCTTTAAAATCTTTAAAAATGTCAAATAAATATATAAACAATTTGAGTGCTGTACTTACGACATTCAAATATTGGAACACATTTCCTCGGACCGTCTCTGGTCTCCAAAATGAATCCGTCAACGCAGAAGCATCCTGGCACGTAAGTAACTTCGTTGCAGCACACCTTCTCTTTCAGAGTGTCACACGAGAGGGGACATTTGTGACCATAAACTCTGTAGACTTCGTTCAATCCGCAATAGTTCTTCTTACCTATTATTGAGCATAACAAACATGTAAGATATTAGGGCCTTTAAAAGCTTTATTTTCTGAGAAGAAAAAATCCAATGCTCAAAAGTTTCTAAAAATCTTTTGACCCAGTATTGATTAATCCTTATGACACTAATTTGTTTGAGGGTAATAAAAGTGATACTAAGTCGACTCCTTATTGTGATCACGGTTAATGTTATCAATCGGATAATGTTACCAAAATTGACAGGTCCTGATCACTCCTATTTAACTTAACTGAAAATGCATAGTTTTATGTGATCTTTTATACATAATCATAATCATACAAATGAGTCATTAATTTATTAGTGTTATAAATTCCACTCTCATATGTTTCTTTAAGAATGTAAAAGTTGCAAAATACATATATCTCATATACATATATAATATACATATACATATATAATACATATAATACTAGGTAATCGTTTTAAATAGTTCAATTAGGACTACATAGTTGTGATTTTATAGCTAACATTCGAGTTACACTGTATAAAACTTTCTAATATCAAATCAAATCGCTTATTATTATCAATCGGATAGTGTTATCATTCTACTCTTGGACAAAAGTGATCACATTTAACGGAGTCGACTGTATCTGAAAATGCTTACTTTATTACAGCTTTATTTTTAGCTTTTACCGGATCTTCGTTTATATAAAGTAATAAAAGTGTTTTTGTAGAGAAATTATTAAGTTATAAAAACTGGAAGATTCAACTCACTTGGGAGGATTCCACTCATGATGCCACATAATGATAGTTGAGGCAATACAGTGAGAAATAAAAGTGGCAACATGTTTGTTGAGAGGAATCTGCCAAAATATGCATAAATTACTATATCAACTGGGAAAATAAAAATGTGTCATTACTTCACCCAATTGAATTAAAATAAGTTTTATTTCTTTATGGAGGTAAAATTAACTACAGCTAAAGAATAATTTCTTTGCCGTAATCAATTATTAGAAAAAATATGTACTACTTTTCTGGCAGAACTTTATTTTGGTAACCGAAAACCAAATATTGCAGGGTTTTTTTTTACCGCTTTGACCCTTTTTTTTCATTAGATTTACTGGAATATCTATGCCTTCTATTGAGATATGAAAATTCTTTAATTTATAATTTATAAAATTTTTTTATTAAAAAAAAATAAAGTTTTTAAAATAATTGAAATAAAAGGTTTAAAACAGTGATTCCCACACTTTTTGCCTCGGGGCCCTGGGGCGCCGTTAAGTCTTCTCAGGGGCGCCGCGAACTCTACTTCAAATATTCTCATCCTCATCTATATCTAGAGCATTCCATACAAACAAAAACATTTTTGAAACTTAATTTTTAGTTTTATTTTCCAAAACTTTTCAACTCTGAATTTGAATTTTTATGACAATGTGTTGTTGTCCTATAGTTTTGAAACAGTAGGATTCTCATAAAATTATCTTCACTCAATGAAAGGGTGGCATTTCCTTCCATATATACCACACTCGACTTATCTCTCATGTAAAAAAAAACTTCTTACATTCATACTTCTTCATTCATTACATTCATTCATTCTTCTTCTTCATACATTCTTACATTACATAAAAATACATTTAGTAATTTGAAAAATTGTGAGGAAAATTTCCAAACTTAAAGGCTCAATTTATCAAATGTAATTTTATGCAGAAATGGTTCAAAGGGATGGTTGGTTTTCAAAGACAAATATTGATAACAGAAAGTTTCATAAAACTAGAACATATTAGGGAGTTCGTATATTTATCTATACCTTTTATGGTATGATGTCACCTAGTTAACGATGAAAAAATTGCTTTATGACTACAGAAACAATTTTATAAAAAATTTAAAAATTAGTTTGGGAACCTCTGGTTTAAAAAGTATGGTTAATTTTTAATCAATATAAAAATAAACGTCTTTCCTATAGTTCAAAGGCTATCAATATTTGTTTGGATTAGTAATTGCAACAGCTCTTTCAAAAGTTTCTCTCATTGTGATAAAAATGTCACTTGTACGCAGATCTACGTTTTAAAAACTTTAATCTGTTATACGAATGATTACTTAACATCAGCATCAGCAGACCTATCAAACAAAGGAATGTCGAGCCTTTTGCATTATCTACAAGAGATAAAACTTTCCATTCACTTTTTTTATGATATTTTTATGTTACTTGTTACTGTTGAAAAATATTTGACAGGATAACGTAGTATTATCTTATCCCCTAATCACTGCTTTTGCATAAATCTTACTTAATAAAAATTACTTTTAAATTTTCATCTTCAGATACACAGATGTATAGTTTACAGTTTTAAACGTACTAAAACCTTAAAAGCATGAAATAACTATGAAATCTTTGTTGATCTTACGTTTATGAATTTATGTCTTTTAATGCCCCAAACAAGCAATGATTTTAGCAAAAGTCCCCTTTACGCCCTTACCTTATTTTACTGATTATAAAATTAAGCAAATTTCAAAATTCTGAAAATTTCTAAGCTGAAATTACGCCTTAATTATATTGTTCACAGAAATATTTTCCCCAAATGGTTCAGTCAAATTATTTTATTCTTAGCCTTAAGTTCAAATAAAATAATGGAAAAAAAGAAGAAGGTAAACAGGGGGAGGATCAAAACACCCTCTGGGGAAGGAAATTAAAAAAAAAAGACTTTGATTAAAAGTTTACAAAAAATTTAGAATGTAAAGATTTTAAAGACAAAAGATGCACATAAGGCATTACGTCAGGTAGTAAAAAAATTCAAGAATTTTGTGTAGAAAATTAAATACTTGTCTCCCATCAAAAATATATCTATACAATATATTGGATAAAATATCTCCCTCTCCTTAATTAGCATTCTTTAGCATGTAGAGATGGTTGTCAGGTTTAAAACACTTATTAGCTCGATTTTCCTTCACGTCTTACTAAAAAAAATCTTTAGTGTGACGAATTTAAATTAAAATTCTTTTGTTAACAGCAATCAATAATAAAATAAAAACTCGTTAAGAAGAAAAAAATATCCAGAGTGCAGTCATTCTCTCTTCTTGGAAACTACGGGTTATCTAGCTTGATAAATCTTAGAACGGATAAAGCAAAAGAACATACCAAATCAACATATCCTCATCTATGTTTGGCAAACATTGTTTGGGAAAAGTGAAGATTTGTGATTCTTTTTTTTTTTTACATACACTGTAAAAAAAATCGTCTTTTTATGCATTCATTTCCGTGGTTTTTTCTGAGATTAATTCCGTAAGATAGAAAACGGAATTTTAACCGTGAAATTTCTATATTTGTGTATTCTTACGCCTAACACAAAATATAAACTTTTCATACCCTGACTAAAGAACTTTTTTTCTTGGTTAAAGTGTGATTACTTTAAATAAAAAGTTTTACAATCGTTTAAAAGTGAATAACCATTAAAAGGTTCTAGAATCGCAGCAATTAAAATCAATAGGAAAATTTTCAAGAGGACCACTCCGTGTAAGTCCCAAAACTTTTGAAATAAAACCGTACATAGTAAATTTTAAAATTTTGAGAGGGGTTTGGGGGGCCCTCCCACAGAAAAATGTTTAAATTTACCCTTAAAAGTAGGGTTCTGACTTATTTTGAGACCTTTTGGGTTTCACCCAAAGAAGATTGCTCCCTTTAAGTCACAAAATTTTCAAGGAAAAAACAAAAAACTCATGTCAAAATTTCGGGGGGGGGGGGGGGTTGAACACCCCTAACGGCAACCATCAACAAAAAACTTATTTTTAGGTATTTAAAGGCAGTTATTTGAATGCATTAATCAATTATAAAAAGTATCTGATATTAACGATAAAGATAATTATGTTTGGTGAAAGTTAAAAATAGAAGTACCTATAAGAAAATTATATTATTAAATAGTGAAATTTTTTCAAAATTTGGGAAAATTTAGTTTAACTCATTGTGCAAAAGATAGATTTGGACGGGTGGATATTAGTTATTTATAAGCTTTTATATGAACAAAAATTATTGAAATTTAATTTTAATTTCAGTCTCGATATACTTTTATAGTTTATATTAGGTAAATAAATTATATACAAAGTAAATAAATGTTTATATTTTGATGTATTTGTTAATATTTACAATTTTTCTTGGGAAAGCTTCTAAAATTACTAAATGTATCGAAAACCAACCTCAGAGGTGCTCAGCTAGCCTCCAGATCTCTCATGGGCATAACTAATAAGATATGATGGTTTGTTGTTGCCAAATGAATGCAACTCTTCTGGATGAGTTTATATGAAACAAGTTCCCAATGCACCGTGTCGCAAGCTAATACAGACAATTCGACGAATAATTTGAAATCTTCATCACTATTGTTGTACTGAGCGGAACAGAAATGGATCGGTTATCGGCTAGCCACATTCCGAATATCTGAAATAAAGTCATCTTGTTTCATATAACTTATGAAATTAATATTGGCTTCGTTTGCTGTATCAGGTGAAACTTTTCTGTATGAGTAGTGAAAAAATGGCACATTTGAACAAAAAGTACATTTTTGACTACATATTTCTCTAGCGTCCAAAAGCTTTGCGTTTTCTTTTAGTGGCAAATAGGATTTTTTAGGTTTGAAGATACCATTGGATGAGATTGCATTTTCCCACGGCACTCACTTTTGAAACAATTGTGTAAATGAATTTAAAGGAAAATATCATCACAGAAAAACTGGCACTAGTCAAGGAATTTTCAAGCTGGATGAATGTTTCAATATGAAACAAATAATGTAAAAATAACACAATTATTCAGTTATTAATAGCTTCAAATTTTAAATCATCTGAAAAAGTATCCACAATGGTAAAAACATGATTTACTGTAATTAATTTGAAATATTAAACTTAGACTTATTGACTGTGGTAGACTGGAAATTAACTCGGGTGAAATATCATTTAGTTGAAGATTTAGGGTGGTTTTACATGCAGTGATTCGAGCCATGCAACCAGGACGTCATGGGGGAATTTCTTATCGCTCTCCTCATCAATTCAGGACCTTGTCCTGCCATATGTTCTTAGTGGCCCCACTAAGTAGTTTCGTCATTATTTGTATGGGAATATATGGGGAAATTTCGACGGTCGCATCGCTCTAATTGCTGCATGTAAAACAACCCTTTGAATGGAATTTAATACGTCTGTAGCAAGGTCGCGCATGAGTAATAGACAATAATCTTTGCGATTGTTCAAATCAGTAGGAATTTTTTTGCTAAGCGTCTCATTTCTAACTTCATGGATCGGTTTCCCCCAGATCTTCCAATGAGATCGTATATCAACGGTTAAAGGCAAGGTGCATTTTGCGCCATATGATTCTCTCACGTTTCATTCCACGTTTACGAAACTTGTTTAAAGAAATACTTTCAACTCTTCATTTGATATCGGATTTTATTCAGTGGAAATTTTCTGAAACCATATGTTTTGAATTAGATTCTTGGTTCAGTGTAATATTTTAAAGCCTGCGTTATGGTTTTTTAGAAAGGTATTAATTTTTAAAGTTAACTGAATGGTTTAAAGATTATGTTGTACAAGGAAAATAATAGAGGTCTCAAAAATTTAAAGAATGAATACAATTCTATACTTGCTGAACAAACCATAAGAAAATTAAAAAAAAAACTATTTGCGAGGAAAAACTGTCACACGATAGGATTCTTTGCAAGAATATTCTTTTTACAAATATAATCAGTTAAAAAATCTTGTTTATTTTTATTTACACTACTAGGGATCTACCGCACCCTGCTCGCTGTCGCTCACTAACCCCCGTAAACTGCTTACGCAGGACCTTTTGGATTGCTTCGCAATCCTCGCAAAACATCTTAAGCCACAAGACGACTCAAGTGTCTAAATTTTTCAAAGGTATATTTTCTCTTAAAATAGGTAATAATTGAAATAAGTAAAGTAAGTGTTAAATTTTTGAATTTATTGAAATCTTGGTTTAAATTTTTTCGTTAAACTAGAAATGAAAAATTTACAAATTCTAAAGTATTACGACAATAATAAAAGTTATTTTCCGGGAAAGTAGGTTCTAAAGTATTAGTTCAGACTTTCTCTCAAACTTAATACTTTTGTATAATTTTGCTCTTTTTATACGTAATTAATTTCATATACCCTTACAAACACTCTAAAAGCCATAGATCGGTTAAAAATTGGGGAATTTTCTCATGTTTCGTTCTTTAGTAAATTTTTCAAAGACGTGGGATCTTGTTAAACTAACGACAGTACTGGAATGCTTTTGTTAGCTCTCTTTTAGAGTGACAGTAAACTGAGTTCAAAAACCTGGATTTGACAGTTTCCATAAAATATATATTTCGGTTTTTCAAATCGTATTTATACATACAGGGAAACTCCAAGCACTATTTGAAATTTTAGGATAAAACATTTAGTAAATTTTAAACAACCTCCATGATATATGTATTGAGTTTTTATTGTAAGATATATTTATGCTATTTTAGTAGAAGAACTTACTAGAAAACTTTTGGCGTTCCTTGGTTTTAATATTACTATCTATTATTATTTAAAAATGCATACGTATATGCTTCATATAATTTTGGTTTTGATATTAACCTATTAAGCACCAAAGCTTTTTACACTATAAGTAAATACAGATATATACTTAACATTTTTTTCATTAACTATGATAGTATTAAAAAATTTTTGCAAAAAGTTTGCGACTTATATTTTATTTTAAAAAAATTCTTCGAACTTAGAGACAAAATTGGCATTTATTTTTTTACTTCATAACAAAATAAAGTCACTTAAAATTATTTATTCAAAAGCGGGATTTTAAATCAGCGAGTATGTAAAAAAATTTGTAAATAAAAGCAAACAGGGGGTCAAAAATAATTTGGAAGGATTTTACAGCTGTTTATTTAGAATGTTCCCAAAATGGAAGCTTTGGCCTGATCTGACTAATGGGAAATCGTCGTGTCCTCCATGTGTTGAGGTATTGTACATACCTAAATTGGACTGAAGTTATTGTCTTTCTATTGAAATTCAAACCTTTTTTCTGTCCAGGGGAGCAATCCCCTTTCGTCTTCTGCCTTTCGTTGTTCAAGGACATATTATGTTTTTTTTTTTTTTTTTTACCAACAAACAGTTGTTTGTTCCCAAGAACCTAGCAAGCGTTGAATTATAGTCACGGTACTACCCTATCTTTTGAAGTATGCAGAAGAATGTGTGTCTGTCGAATTCTTTTTCTGCATTGTTAACTAAAAATACAGTAAGAGAGGATGAGAAACTTTCTGTACTTTCATTTGAATGATAAAATATTGTTGATTTTAGCTGCGCAGCAAGTTTTAGCAAAATAAGAAAAAAAAAGTGATTCGCGTAGATTTTTAGCAGATGAATCCGGTATTTCCTGTTTGGTACCAAATCTTGGAAAAATAATTTAGAATACAAATTTTTAATGAAAATAATTTATATGTAGTGAAGTCAGAGAATAAATTCAGTGACGTCATATTAGAACGGAGGGAAGCAGCGACTTTTAAAGAAAGAATATTACATAATGCAAGAAAAAAAGGGTGTATAGCAGAAAATTCTTGGTTAAATGATGAAGATGACCAGAATAAAATTCTGAAACAACAACTAAAAATCTATAAAAAAAAAACCAAACCACTTTTTGAGTCAAATGATTGTATTAGGACAAACAAACAAAGAAAATAATATTGTCTGGAAAAAAAGTATGAATTACGAACAATTAAAATTGATAATATGCAAAATATAGAATACATGAGTTTATTAATCATATGAAAAAGATTTAGGATTAGATTTTTTAACTTCATTCAGCAAGCTATAAAATTAAACTTTCAACTCGTAACACTGTGGTGGAAAAATCTACGTTGCCCCCATTTTGGGAACATATCGTCATATAGAGATTTTTTGAAAGCTGTATATGATTTGAGACACATTTAAATTATTGATTATTATATTGTGAATTATTTTATAACTATTTTTGTGCAAAAATTTACTAAATTTTAAAATTTCAAAGTGAAACAGGGACTTGAAGACATGAATCGGTTTAGCTTATATTTTAGATTAGTTAAACAACTATTCCCAACATAGGCGTTTTCAATTTCCGAAAATCGTATTTTTTCCTCAACCCAAGTGTTAGTGTTTTCCTCTTTAAATTCTCTAAATAAATAATTTCACTGTTCAATAAATGTGGTTTCAAATTCATAACATGGACAGCTGTACCGAACACTTAACATCTGAGAGGAGCGAAACTTGATGGGTACAGCACAATAAATTTTATTCCGGGCCAAAAATTAACTATTACACAAAGAACTACACTTTTTCCATTTCCTATTGATCTAAAACATTTTTCATTTCAAATTTCAAATCTAACTAAATAATATCACGCGTCACTTCCTGGTTGCCAAAAGGTTTATAACTAAAAACAAACAAATAGATAGCTGCTACTAGTCCGATTTCCAACATTCTCCCCACTTTGAGTTTGAGAATGTCAATTCAAACTCAAACCCCATGTTCTTCCTTGTTAAACTTCTTGGGGGGGGGAGCTCTAAATCATTGAGTTGTTTTCCATTTGATAAATTTTCGTCCAATTTTTACTTGTTCAAATCTTTTCACCTCAATTTTTTCCTTTTCTCTTCCATATATTTTGCATTCTAGTGTACCTTCATCATCTTCTTCTCTACCTTTAGAAATCATCACTTCTTCCTGAGTATTCCCTCTCTTCTTTTTAATCCGATTTTCATCTTTATTAACAGAATAATCTTCCTCCTTTAAGTTCTCCAGTTCTTTCTCTATAGTTTTGTCCAGGTTAACTTCTTTCTTATTCTGTTTCTCATCAGTCTGTCTCGTTGCAGAATCGTCTTCTAATATTTCCACGGACTTCTCCTTAACACAATATTCCTTTTCATCCTTCTCACTGTCTTCCTTCTTGGGATGGTTCTCTGTGTTTTTCTCACCGTCTATCTTTTCTTTTACCTTTTCCGTTCTTTCTTCATCTTTTACCGCCAAAGATTCATCTCCCTTCCTTCTTTCAAACATCTTTAGGGTCTTGATCTTCTCGGTTTCTTCATCAACAAATTCTGGTGGTTTCTTATTCCATCCATCTACCCGCTTTTCAATTCTCTCTTTCTCTTCATCTTGCCACAACTCTGTTGGTTTCTTGTCTTTTGAGGACCACTTGGATTCAACAGTCACATTCTTTATAACCTCACTGATTTCTTTTCCATCATCTTCGACCTGTTCCTTCAATTCAATCAGGTCTTCATCTTTCCGACATCCCATCTTCATCAAAGGTGATGACGTCTTGAAGATCTCTGTCTCAACAGGTGAAGAGGTGACAGGAATCTCTGGACATTCTTTAACCTCTTTCTCCCCTGTTGTCTTCAGCTTAACAGCTCTTTGTTTTTTCGAAGCATCAGTTAATATCCGTTTGGATTTCAGTTCTATTCTTACAGCTATTTCTTGGTAATCCTCAACTACGTCAAATTCAGTCAGGTATTCTTCGTCATTAGTTAAAGAATTCAAATATTCTGTATGAGCCAATTTTAGAGATTTTGCCTTTAGTTTGAACCATTGTAAACAAGTTTCTATTTCTTCTGAATCAATATTTTCCTCAATTAATAATTTTTCTAGCTGAGTATACGCCTTACTAAAAGCCTTTCGTTGCGCTGTTTTATTTCGTTTAATAGTTTCCATCTTTACTATCTATCTTCTTAAAATCAAAAATACACAAAATATCTTCAAGATGAAAATCAGTTTTGCTTAATACTTTCCATCTTTACTATCTTCTTAAAATCAAAATACCGAACAAAATACTGATCAGTTCTTCATATAATTAATCAAACGTATTTCAAAAACTTCAAGATGGAAATCGGTTTCTGTTTCACTCACCTGAGAGTCAACATTCAGTACGAGGCCGCCCACCCGGGGGCGCCAAATGTGGTTTCAAATTCATAACATGGACAGCTGTACCGAACACTTAACATCTGAGAGGAGCGAAACTTGATGGGTACAGCACAATAAATTTTATTCCGGGCCAAAAATTAACTATTACACAAAGAACTACACTTTTTCCATTTCCTATTGATCTAAAACATTTTTCATTTCAAATTTCAAATCTAACTAAATAATATCACGCGTCACTTCCTGGTTGCCAAAAGGTTTATAACTAAAAACAAACAAATAGATAGCTGCTACTAGTCCGATTTCCAACAATAAACTTTCATAAATACACTTATATTTCTTACAGTACAACGGATGACTCTGTAAACGCGGCACGATTCTGAATCGAGTCGAGTTTACAAGTCATTATCCTCCACTCATTACAAACACATTAGAATGCATGTGTCAAGACATTATGATGCAAACAATATAACTATTATGCCTCTATAAAATACCTAGAGTTATGACAATTTCGGGGGATATCTTGGACGGAGCCTAGAGAAAGCGCAAGGTAATTTCCATTTAATTTCTTGTTACCGTTGCAATTCATGGCAACGAGGAACTTCAGATAATGAATCATTTCCTTCGTAATTATCCCCACTGCGAGAAACGACCAGAACAGAGGGTTCTGTTAACAGGTTTTTCCTAAATGTTCCCTGTCTGAATGCTACGCTGTATTACTTGGAATCCCTGAAGGAACCTTAGAATTCTTTCAAATCACCGATTGAATCGGGGTCGGATAATTTTCATCTTTTGTAAGCAATTACTTTAATAGCGGGTTTAACGTCGTAGAAATTCGCCCAAAAGTAAAATTAGACGTCATGGGAAAAAGTTAGGTGGTGCCACAGATATTTAGAATTGTTTTAATTGCGAATTGAAACAGTGGCACCTTGATTAATGTTTCATAGAGTGAGATTTTAAAAAGATGTAGAAGTTTTGAGGTAATTTCAAATTTTAATACTCTCAGCCGGAGGTTCAAGAAACAAGTATCTACTCAGTTTATATTAAATAGTTTAAACGTTGACCGTTTTATTTAAGTAGTAATAACCCTACTAATATTCTTTATGCTAAGGTAGTAATTTTAAATTAAAAAAAACTAATGACATAAATTTCTGAAAACAGTGACTTCCTTTCTGCTAGAAGAGTAAAATATATGATTTATGCTACACTATATGGAGAAAATATGGAACAAAAATTTTTCTGTAAGAATATATGTATGCAAAAATTAGTTAGATAAAAATAATATAGCTACAACTCTTCATTTCAATTTTTTAATAATTTCGATTCGTTGCTTTTAAATGTTTAAAGGTTTTGTAATTATCTTTTTTATATTACGATGGCACCACAAAATGGAGTCAACTAAGACAGCTTTATTTTTGTACCCTTCAAGAAACAATCAGCCCACAATAACAACTGATAGGGTATAAGTGCATGAAGGGTGATAACTTTCACCCTGCGAGAGACTGAGAAAGCAATTTTCGATCCCTATATCTAATGTCTGTCCTTTTTCACCAGACTGACAGGGTGGAAAAGTAATGTTGAGCATGAATCATTGGACCGTCTTCTAACATTTATCAGAGCATGTAATTTTTTTTCTATTACTTAACGAACACATAATGTTTGAGAATGGAGAACTCAAGTAAAAATCTTAATTTAGCCTCGGAAAGAGTTAATGAGCTGAACTTTTTGTTTATGTGGTAGGTATATTTTTGGGGTATCGATCATGTTCTAAGTGAATGAACCGAATCAATAAGTAATTTTAAGTAAATGAAATATGTATGGGAATTTTAAAGAGAGTAAAGAAATTATTTTGCTTGTCACTTATTTATTAACCACATACAACATAATTCTTGTGCCCCCCCTTTAAAGAATGTTGTCAATGATAACCACTTTGAGATTTATCCTTGTTTATGTTTTAAGTTACTAACCAATCAATTGTTAAGCAGTGTCGTTCTAATAAATAAAATTTTACTATTGTATGACAAAAATAAAAACGAAAATAAACGTAATTATATCGAGAAATAAAGAATTATCAATAATATACTTTAATAATGATATTAGTTTTAAATTTTTGATTAAAAAAATGAGTCACTTAAAAGTTTGATGAACAATTCACAATACCAGTTTCAATAGTACTAGGTTGTTGATGAAGAGACCCCCGAGGTCCATCTATTCTTATCTACCATTACTCAAAAATGATATGTTTTCTACCGGAAAATTAACATTTCGCTTTAGTACTTAGTTGAAAATGAAATTTATGGAAACTTGAAAAGTACTGATCTCATCCGGGAACGTAATTGAAATCTGCATGTCGTTTAAAGAAAACGCCAAAGGGAGGCAAAGACTAGTGCGGAAGAAAGCAATCAAGGTGGCCTAACGAGTCTTTTGGACCTTCTGGGTGTCTAATCATGACGGAATTCTCCTTTTAAAGTTTAAACTGCGTGTTTTGAATTCATTATTCTTTTGGGATCACCTAAATTATTTATTTCCCTAAGGCTTGTGACTTGAAAATGAAAAGTTGTTCATTATAACAATGCTTCGTTTTGGAATGCTGTTGATCAAAATTAAAACCTTAAGATGAAGTTACTGAATGCGCGGTTCCAGTTTGGAAAGGACTCTTAAAAGTATTAATTTTTAAAAACTCTGTTTACAAGTTTAAGCTTCGACATTGTTCTGAATTTGACTCTCTTATTAGATGTGTAATATACTATTAAAAAACTAAATGATAAACTATAAAGAAATATGAAATAAAAAAAGTAAAAGAATATTGTTGATAGAAATGTTCGTCAAGAATTTGGTTTTTCATAAAAATACCCTTTTTTATCAGCCATATATAATTTGTGTTTGGAAAATTAAAAATAAATTATTTACCTTCATAATTCAAAAGCTGACTGTAAAAAATTTTACTATACCTATTGTTTTACAAATATGTTTACTAGTTAAAATTAATAAAGGTTCATTTTATCCCAGATGAATACTTTCATAGAGGGAATCATTACCTATAATATCGAAACTTCGAACTTCTTGGGGCATTTGTTGGTTTATTTTTTTCTTTAATAAGAATTTTAATATTTATGTGAAAAAACATCTCATGAATAAAGCATCTGAAAACCAACATTGAATTTTAAGTAATAAAATATGAATGCCATCGAGAATTTTAATTACGAACATAGATGGGGTGAGTTCCTTCAACAAATGAAATAACTGGTGATTTAAGATTGATGAACATTAAGATTTAAGTAATCCAATTTTAATTTGTAAACCCAATTATAATCCTTTTGTGTGGGTACATTTAAAGTCAATCAATAATTAAACAAATGGTTATGTTTGCGTTTCCCACTAATTAAACTCGACTGTATAATTATTTTAATGATCCAAAAGTCATTCTGACATCGTGTTAAGATTCACCACACTTTGATTTTAAAAAATTAGCTTTCAATTACATCGGTTTGTCTAATGCTGGATTAAGAAATAATTTTTTAAAATTATTTATATAATTATTTTTTCAAATAGAGCGTAGAAAATTATCGTGTTCAGTCAATAAAAAAAGATTATTTTACAAAAATCCTTTGAGTTAAATTTAAAAATTTATTCTGCAGTAAGATAACTTTTTGTCCGTGAAAGTTATTTCCAAGAATTGAAAAAAAAATTATATATTCAGTCTAATCTTGAAACAGTAAAGTACAGTACATAAGTTGAACAGGAATGCACATGCATATTTTTCCTATCGGAAAAATCTGTAGAAGAAAATACCCGGAATAATGATTTGTTCAAATCGTGACTTTTTATCGCTTGAAATTCAAATGTATGTCGGCTGATTCAGAGTAGTAAAGCTCGTGTCATTTTTGAGCGACAGCTACACTTGGAATTCCTTACCGTCCGTCCTAGCAAATGGTTCATCCATATCCCTATTCCTACTCGAGGACTCTGATTTCTTTCTCATGCCTTTGTTAGGCAGGCCTTCCAAATAGCTGAAGAATTCTAGAATATCTGTGTTTTTTATATTACATCTGCGTATTCGTAGTGCATTTGTTAGGTCTGTTAGGCATTAAATAAAAAAAATACTTTGTAGGGTGCTACGGACGTTTTGACAACTCGGAAACTTCCTACCCCCACTCGTTGGCCTTGCTCTTTCTAATCCCTAAAGCGAAGATTAAACATTCAGGGGGTAGGAAATTTCAGAGTTGGCAAAACGTTCAAGACACCCTTCATAGGATTCTGTTCTTTTTCGAATGAAATAAACTTGATTAAACATATTTACATAAATATTTCTATTTATTTTTATGACTAATTTATGCTAATCTTTATGACTAATTAAAGAAATTTTAAAAATATCAATTTAAGCCAAATTAGGTGAAACAAATTTTTGAATTATATATATTTATTCTGAAAAAATAAAAAAAACCCCATAACATTGGATAACAATATAGAAGTGCTTGAATATATATTAAAAAAACAATATTAGACCATGTGTAGACACATTTAAACTTTGAAAGCATTTATACTAGTCTACCGCATACCTAACTAATTAAAAGCTAGTACAGATATTTATAAAACCTATTTTAATGAAAACATTATATGTAAGCACAAGATTGCGGTTAGATTTGTAAAAATTTAATAAAGAAGAAAGCTAAATTTTTAACGACATATGATTTTAGAGACGGATTAAAGGTTCCGTTGGGAAACAGCTTTTTGGGAGCTTTGGCCAATATCGTTTTAAAAGAATTTTTTTTATTAATAACAGCAACCTTACTGCCATAGATATATTTATGATATAATTGTGTATAACCAGTTTCTTAAAAATATTAACCCTACAGAATTAAAAGGAAACGTTGCAGTATAGTATAGGTTCTAGGCAAGTATTGTTTTGACTAGGTATGTTCAAATTGGAGTTACCTTTCGATATTTTTGTAATTTGATTTGCCTTTGGATTTATTCATGTTTTTCTAACCATTTTCCCAGGGTGGCTTTGGGTGCAATTGGGGTTTGATTTGTTCGATAGAACTACCCCCGAAATAGAATAATCTCATTTGTGTGATCACTGATTTGGTATTGTACCCCTGATGAAGTTAAAAATTAATGAAATATTTCTTTTTCTTTTCATTTCTACCTTTTTTATTGTTCAATAAATTTCTTTCTTACCATATTTAGGATTATCAAGGCTTTATGTTGTTCATCCAGAGTTGAATTAGTCTATTAAAATGTTTTATTTTAAAACAAAACAAAGTATAAAATCAGAAAATTATGCATAAGAGGTATGGTTCAGTAATTAAAATTTTTTTTCTGGAAACCGTACACCAAAATCTTTTTTTTAGAATAGAGAGGAACTTAAACTAGTTATTCCTTAAAAAAACTAGGTATGTTACATTATGTTTTCTTTGTAACAATGGAGTAAATAAATATTTTCTTGAGGATAAAATAAGTTACTTCATAAAAAAGACCATAAAAGGTCAAAAGAGTGTCAAGGGGCGTCAAGTTTGGTGCAGATAGAAAAACAATACCTGTAGATTTGTATAAAATACAAACATGCGTACCCGCATAATATTCACAGTGAATTTTTTACTACTACAAAATAAATCAGTATCATAATAATGTTTTACACTTTTTATGAAGTTATAGGGCAAACACACTTAAGAAATTCTCTTACCGTAGTTTCCATAGTTGCATAGTCTTATCATTTGGAATGCCTAAATTTTTTAATATCTTCAGATAGTTCATTTTTTGTAAGGATAGCTTGAACTTTTTGTCTTGTATGTTTTTATACGTCAGCGTACTCGAAAAAGTTTCTTTTAGTTTTCATTATTTTACTATGCATTAAAAACTATAAAATGTTGTCACTCTTTTAATATTTTTTGTGTGTTGTAACGAATTTTAACAGGGGGAGCATTTCTGTTTTAAGAATTTTAATCATATCTGTATCTTTCATCATAAAAAGTAGTCTTGACAATTATCATAATTTTAACATTTTTGACTTCATATCTAACCAAATAAGCTTTTTAAAGTTATTAATATTAGTGAAATCAAAGTAATGTCATTGCTTATCTTTAAGAATTAGCAGTGATTAATAAATGAAAGCATTAGTAAATGAACTTTTCATATCAAATTCCTTAATTTTATTATTATAAATGAAAATTTATTCTAAAAAATAAAAAAATATTGATTCAGATTATGTTGTACAATTCAGCGAAGTTATTCATGGAAGAAAAATCTATGATATTATTTAATTAAGTAAAATATAACCAGCTTTTAACTAAATGTCTAAATTCCTCAAATCCGCATATAAAATAAACAATTTCCTTTTCATAGTGTTTATTGATGTGGAAGTTTAATTTATGTTTTATAATTAAGCAAATAAGTTCTATTTGTATTTTTAATCACTATTATTACTTATATAACTTGCGTTGTCTTTGATGTACGGATGTTTTAATCGGCTTTTATATTGTTCTAATTAGCTTTTGTAAGGCACTGTAGAGTAAGGGATTTACATGTATGTTTTTACTATCTCAAATGTTCAAATATTTAGATTCTTTGACGTACAAGTTTGTCATATTTAGACAACATGCTACGGCCTTAGAAGCACTTACAAATTTATCTTTTACTTAGGATGCCTCGTATTTTTTAGTCCTACAATTTAACTATAATTTCGATTCACAATACTTAAGGTGATGGAGAATTAACTTTATATAAAAATTATTTATAGTAAAATTTTCATTAAGATACTTAAGTAACTATAAAAAACTGTAGTAGGTAGTACGTGTAAAAACACAATTTGATTCAAAATTGATCGATTAAAAAAAAATTCATCATATTTTTTTTGTGTTCACTAAAATAAAATTTATATATATTTTGAAAACTCATTGCATTTGAAGAGTTGTTTTTAATTTGTGTTTATTTTATTTGCCTTTGTGTTAAATTTTAAAATAACATCTTTTTATAGTTTTTGACTTGTTAGAGTCTTTCAGAGGATGAAACATTTTATCAATGAATTTATTAAAATTTGAACAAGAAAATACTCTTGAGTAGTGTTTTCCATCTTTACCCAATTAATCATGAATGTATGTCATACTTGAACAAGATTGCCCTCTACTCAATAATAATCGCATTAAACCTGTCCGATTTTTTTTAAGAAATAAATTAAGTCCCATAAATGACATTTTCAAAAGCTATTTATTGGTTCTTCGCTTCTACTTACGAACTATTACTTTGATTAAATAAACTCCCTATGGAAAACACTCAATTAAATATCTAAATCAAAAGTTCTGATTCCAACTAACAGATGGCGCTGAGGAAAGAGAAGCTCCAGCTGAGAAGAAAACAAACGTTCCGATTCATGTTTTTTACCCAGCGATACATCTGAATCGAATTACCCGTTATTTGCCAAACTTATTCGATTTTCATAAGGAGTAATTATAAAAGGAAAGTAATTAAAAGTAACTTAGTTATTCAGATCGTTGAATAGAAGAAACGTGTGGCTGAATGGTGATTCGTTTATTTATTAGAAGCGTATACGTAATTAGATTGCTTCTTTTATGGAATATTTTGAGGCAATTTGGTTTGAAATAGCTAATAGGCATGGAGGACGATGTCGTATTATTTAGTTTATTTATATTGGTAAAGAAAATATTTCTAAGCGTTCACCCCTAATCAGATTTAAACGCTTTGAAAAAAATTTCCATAGAATTTTTATACCAATGGCAGTTTTTTCCTTACAGAATCCAATGAAATTCCGTAAATATTTGAATAGTATTTTATACTTCTGATTATAAAAAATTAAATACCGATGTTTAACGTTCAAAACATAAACCTATTTCTTTTCCGTTATAACACACAAGAAAACATGGTGAAAAGGATTAAATTGTTAGAGTAACTCGCTCACCTAACGGGCTTATTTAAAAATGATGTAAACTGCAAAGAAAATATTTATTATTCTTTTAGAAACAAGACGACTGATAGTAATTTATGGAGGAATCTTTTTTTTTTGTTTATATGAAAAACTCTTTGACAGAAAAAGAAAACTAAAATAAATGATTATTTTAATGTAAAACTATAATGCATACTTCGTGTTTGTACACAATTTAATATTTTCGTCTGCTTGAAAGATTAATTTTAACTTGTAATAAAATCTGAAACTATCTAAGTTAAATATTTAAAAGAACAAAAATTGGTTCCTTAATATCAATTCGAGGTTTAAAAGGCTTAGGTAATTTACGCGCCTCAAAAATATCCATACCTGTTAACCGGTGCAAGTGTTAAGATAGCATTAGGTATACATAACTAGGTAAATTACATAACTTTCTTTAAATTATATAACTTTCTTTAAATTACATAACTTAAGTTAGTATTATTATAATTTAAAACTATACCCCAATAGAAGCAACCCCCTAGCAGTTTTTTTATACAATTTTATTTTTATGAGACCTTTGGTCCCATCTATCTAAATATCACTGTATTGATACACGTATATAATTGGAAAGAAATGTGCAAGCCGGTGGACCAGAAAAAAGGATATAATCTATTCTCATTTTAAAATAACCTTTCAATGAGGGTCACTGACTCTCTCATCATGATTTCTGTAGTAATCCCACTTGGATTTTAGTAAAAATATTTCTCAAAACTATACTATGATATGATATAAATATTTATACTATAAGCTATAAAAATAATTTATGCACATTTAAAAAAATCCAATAAAGCTTATGATAAAAAACAGGACATTTTAACATTAAATCTTCACTAACTTATTACCATTACGCTTAATTTTTATATTAATGGAACTTTTCTGATGGATATTTGAAGTAGCAAAGATTGTATTCTTATAACGCTGTTATAAATTTCCAACTCCTCTAAAACTTAAAATTCCTTCTCAATGTTAAATCATAACCCTAACAACCAATGAAAACTAATGATATACTAAAAAGTTAGTTAAGTGAAATTTATAAGTATATTGACATTACGGGCAGTAACGCACAATAAAAAGTCTTCTACAAACTATTCCCATGCTCAGAGTTAAAATTATTGCACTACTATTGATCTCCTTGATGGCAGTGTCTAATCTCCCAAAGGATTTATTTCAATTTCTTTTCGATGCTTGTTAATGGTAATTAATTCGTCTGAGCGTCCTTCCTAGCTTAATGTCTTCACTTCAGTCACAACACAAGGAATTAGTTCTATGACCCGAATTAGCTGCACTAGTACATTAACTTCTTGGTCGCTATATTTCAAGACAGAAAGAAAACTGTGCTTAATCAAAATGCACATAGTAAGGATTTCTTTCAGAGCAGGGTTCGGGCATCCAGCCCCACAAATATTCGTCTGTCTTTAACTAATATTTCAATTAATGGAAATCTCTCGTTTTGATAAGGGATTCCGAATCTTATTTTTTTTTTTGGCTCTTCTGAGACTATTTTCACTTAAACTACATAAACAGGTTGATTTTTGTACTCAGGGGTTTAAGACATCTTGGGGGTGATAAAAAAATGATCGTAACACATTTTATAAGACATTTTTCATTTAGTTTTTGTCTGGTTGTCTGGTATTTTGTAATGATGTTGTTTTAAGTGGTTATAAGCTTTCAAAAATGTTTTAGCATACGCCTCTTTAAATTGAACGAAAAGCTTTAACACAATTTAATTTTTTTTAGTATTAATAAAAGTTCTGACTAATGTGTGACTTTATTAATAAAATTTAAATAAAGACATTCTACTTAAAACCAATATCACGTGATAAACCTTATTTGATGAATGAATAGAACGAACCGAAATTTTCATACATTCTATTTTAGAGTTAGAACATTTAAAGCATTCTTTTATTAACGGAGATTATATTAGCATTGTAATAATACATAAATATTTATGTATATAAACTTACATTCTATTTCTTTTTTAAATTAGAAAAATATTTATATTAAATACCCTTTGTAAAACAAATTTCCATTTCTAAGATACCTTTTTCAATTACAATCAATCACTCGTGTTTCAAAGACGACTCCCTATGATTCACTTCTGGAAAAATCAGATTCCTGTTCCCAATTACATTGTGTAGACTCAGATTCTTCCTCTATCCAATCTTGAAAAGCAGTTTACTCAAAGATTAGCCGTTATACAAATCAACCAGACAGCGGAAATCCTACGAAAACCTTCTACGATCGAGTTTCAATTGCATAAATACACATTATTCAGCAAGAAGACAACTCGACCCTACAAAAGATACAATAAAAATTATGCATCGAATAAGCGAAACTCTCTGGCGTATTCATTGGAGTAAAATGCCAATAAAAAATTCAAGCTTGCAGCTACGACGCGATCTATTGCAAGGCTGTTTCTCATTTTTAGTTTCTTTAAATGCTTTTATTTGAAGCAAAGTCACAGAGAAGACGAGAATATTAGCCCATAAATCGATGATGAATTTTTATGGAAGGATAGAATGGCCGGAAGGTTCCTTTCCAGAATGTAATAGAGACGTTTGCTTGCCTTAACTATTACAAAGATGTTCCATATTTTGTAGGAGGTGTGGTTAAATAGAATAATCTGTTGGTTTGTAAAAATATTTGTTTGTTCTTTCTTTGATTGAAAAGTTTAATGCTCTGTTTACAGAATATATAAAATCAGAAAAGTATATTGTAATTTATAAAATTTGTTTCTAAAAATAACATTTTGCTATACGATATAGAATTTAATTTTTGCTTTATTTGTACTGTTTTCTTTTAATTTTAATGCATTTCTTTTGGGTTTATGTACTTAATAGTTGTCTGTACAATGTGTTTATCTGTAAGAAAGTATTTTCTCAGTTTCCTTGTTAAAGTATTTCGGTTACCTTCATGTTTACACATGCTTTAGCTAACAACATAATTTGAGGAAACAAAAAGTGTTTTTTAATGTTTTTATTTTTGTGTGCGAGCATTTACAGTGTACCATACTTTATTATACAGGGTGTGGGTGTTTCAAAAGTCCTGTCCACGTTCTCAATTTTTGATCTCCAACGGATTAGTCCGAAAATGAGAAATTTTCTTTTTTATGACTTCAGTAAATTACTAAAATTACACTAGTCGACAGTGGTTTCCTAACAACAACCAAATTACTATTTTTATTATTAATTCATATAGTTATTCAAATATCTGCAAGTAAAAAAGTCCCACCACATCCCATTTTTGTGTAACAAAAAAATTGGATTTTCAGCTATTTTTCGTAATTTTTACGTTATAGGCGTCATTTTTGTCTCACATTAACCCTGCAACCCCGTCCAATTAATTTATTTCTAGTATCCCAGTATGTAGACATACTTTTAAAAGCGTTGTTATGTTTTTATACTGCAGTTCATTTTGAAAATGTCGAGTTTTCAGCGTAGATTTTGCACATTTATGCACAATACGTTTTGCTAAATTTGGGTACAGTTTAAATTACAATCCAACAGTAATATTTAACGAAAGAAGTGGGAAAACGTTCCTCTTCTCTGATTTGGGTTCAATTGGGTGACTAAGATGAAATCTGGGCTCTTCACGTGTGTTGCACAAGTTAGATTGTGGCTCTTTTTCATTGGATAAGAGACAACAAAAGTTCTATGCAAATTACTATCCATTTAGCATGGGGAAAGCATTCAAATCAGCTTAATTATTTCTATATCAATGACAAATACAGAAAAAATATTTCAAAAAGCATTTAAAAGGACTTTTTTCGCCATTAAGTGAAGGCATAGTCCAAGTCAGTATGAACCTCTAATTAGAAAAGCATTTAAGACCCTACCTTTGAAGGAAAGTTTAATCAAAACGTAGTATCATCAGCTTGAAAATGGTTAGTAGGAGAGTCGTAAGAGGATTTTTAGAATATAGGACCGATAAAAATGTTTTAATCCCAAAAGAAGGTTCTCTTTAGTCGTACCAAGCCATAGGATGTTGAAAATCACTCAAAATTCATATTTTATACCCACGTTTGAATTTATATCTGGAAAATCTCACTGTAGTTAATCATAAACAAGGGTAAAGATTCCCTTAGGACATTAATTGGATACATAGGTTATTGAGAAATAGAAATTTTCGGTAATAACTCTTGGTTCCTTAAAAGAGAAGATTTGAGGCCACTTAAGGGAATAAAAAGTGATAAAATTGCATCGTATTTAATGAATGTTTAATTGTTTTTAGTTTTATATTGCCTGAAACATGTATATAATCCAATTATGATAGTATTTTATGCTAAATTAATAAGATTAACTTTTAAACAATGAGTGGTTTCAACGCTTTTGTTCGTTTCTTACAGGACTGGTGCCATATTTGTAACAAAAAAACTATACGTGCTGCAGCTTTTTCACAGCTATTTCTGAATTCTACGCCGCGAAATTAGTCGGAAATAGCCAATCTCATTTTTGTCAGGGAAAAAAAGTTTAATTTTGCCGACTAGTGTTATATTAGATAATAAACAAAAAGTAAAATTTCTTATTTTCGGGTTATAAGAAGCGTTCTAGGAGGTAAAAACTTGGAAATTGATCGTAATTGAACATGTGTTAAAGGGTTCTATTAAAAGTATTTTTTTTTTGCACAAATTGTGTCTTTTGCTGTCGATGCTGCTATACAACTCTGTAATTGACTAATTTAGAAAATATCTAATTATTTTTTAAGATAAAATTGTAACTTTTAACATTGCCGCTAGGGAGCGTTGAAAGTTCTTTCATCGGATAGTGCATTGGCCACTTTATTATATAAAGACACCACTTTTATGGTTATATGCGCAGGGTTTAAAAAATTAAAGGAGTGGACCAGACTTTTGAAACACCCTGTACGCATGACACCGTAAAAAAGAAAAATAAATTTTTACTTTACCCTTACCAATTTTCTGAAAATATATGATCTCGTGGACACTGCTTTGCAAACTCTAACTCTCGGGAGTGCGTTTTCGACTAGTTTTTCTTATGTTCTTCTGAAATTTCTTTAACTCCTAGAAACACAATAAGTTTGGAAGCTCCATCTATTTTTCTCGTTTTATAAATAATAAAAAAGTTGAAGTTACAAGTAATTATCTTCTATTGTTCAAAACTACCATTTAATGATTCCTTTTTCAAAATAGTTTATACTCTGTTTTATTGAAATAGTAAGGGAGACTGTGTATATATAACTTAATTATTAGTACCTATTCTCTTCAAGTAGAGGTGATTCTTTCAAAAAATACTTTAATCAAACATTTAAATTTGTTTAAGTTTATTAGAAAAGAGAGTTTATTTTTTTACGTAAATAATATTTAATAATTTTATAGCTTTTAAAATAAAATATTTTATGCCGTTATTACATCTATTTAAATTGGAAACAAATTTAAATTTAAAATATTTTGCTTTAATTTGATATTGTTTTACTATTAAATTTACCTGGTGATGAAAATTTAAGATTTTAAATAAGTATCGTAATAAAATGTTAGATTCTAATTCAAAAAGTTAATTTATTTCACTGCCAGTTGCATCAGCTGAATAATTTCTTAATTTTACATAGATTTGTGAGAAACATATGATATAAATTCTTTACTGGGTAACAAGGCAATGTGCAATTATTTAAATTAATGTAAATGTTTATCAGAGTAATTAACTAAGCAAGCATGTATAATATAAAATCTGAGAGATATGCAGAAGTAATCAGTTTGACTCTAGAAATTCATACGGATCTTTATCTTTAATTATGCTTAATGAAATGGAAAGTATATCTTATTTGAAAGTCAAACCCTTTGAAATTAGATTCTACTGTAAAAACGAGATGCATTAAAATGATTGTTTATTAAAATGATAATTTTAATGTGTTCTTAAGTTTCCAAGGAATAAAAAAACGTAAAAGCAGTGTCTTCTCTGTCGGCTTGTTATGAAAGCATGAATGTATTAAAAACTAACTTAACGATAATGATAATAAATTAAAGAACAGTAACATATGAGAGCGAAGTTTTTCAATGTTAAGCTAAGTCAGGTGTTCAATTTAGAATGTTATCCGATCTTAGTAAATTACTTATTTCTGGTCGAGAAAGTATGCTATCGGAGTCTATTTAAATTTGTTTATTTGTTTTGTTTGTAAATTTTTAGTACCAAATGATGTTTGGATTCTTTAAGGTATCGAGAGCCAAAAAATATTTGGTAGTATTTTTCTTTTTAATTCCCTGGTCTAGAGGTCAAATCAAAGGTCAAACTAAATACTTCAATATTTTAACTTTTAGACTGGTATCATTTAGTACAAAAACTTAGTAACTTATAAGAAGAAAAAACAGGTTTTTAAGAGCATAGCAAGCACAAAAAGTTTTTGGGGGATCATTTTAATTACTTTTACACCCTGATAGAAAAAGTATAATTTTTGATGTTTTTGTTTTAAGGAAGGTAAAAGAAAAGTTTTTTAAAAGTTGGTTTTTTATTACATATGGTTACCTTTGTCACGAGATTGAAGCAGATGAGTTGCCCCGATGGTGTCAATACGGGGTCGAACATACCATTGTTTGCGACTGATGGATCGTTATTCTCTTGTCAGAAGAGTGAACTTCTGCATGATTTAGAGGATGGCATAGTTTCTCAAATCATTACTAATATTCATTGAAGGAAATGAAGATGAACAACCAGATTCTAACAGAAAAGCTTTAGTTTCCAGTAATTTTTGCGGCAAATTTGAAATATATATTGTCCATATTTTATCTCTTAAAACGATATCCTTTTCTGGGCTTAAAATCCTTTATTATAATTGGAATAGGAGATAAGAAACCACTTAATTCTATTAAGTCTGTATACAGGGTGATTCAAAACTAGTGGTAAAAAATGCTAGGCTAAGTTAAGAATCACCCTGTCAAGGCGGTCTCCAAAGCAATCCTGAGGCAATAAAAAGTCCAACAATAAAACCCATCTGAAGCTGCAAATTAGTTCATAAAATCCTGGGAAAGTAACTCGGGGCGATTTTTCATGGATTTTTAAGAAGATTGAATCCAATGTGGATAATACTTTAAGAGTGGTAACATCAGGGAGGAATCTTCCTTTTACAAGGTTCTCTTAAGCTTTCAGGGCGCGTTCACTTTTAGACTCACATCCTGTGTAAGCCGCAGTTGGGTAAAGTACGCATTCAAATTTTTTATTTTCTTCGTGATTTTTAACATTAACTGTTTAATTTTTTGTAGGTTGATTTGTGAGTCAATAAACTTACGTACAGTAAATTTTTGGAGGCTCTGGCTTTTAAATTCTCAATTTTTTAGCCCAAAATCATTTTTGTGCGTACTCTTACTCTACTTTCCCCTAACGCATTTTACGGGGAATAATATTTTAGGATAACTTAAAAAAAAATAATTTTTCTTTATTTAACGTTTCAAATTTTGTAAGAAAAGTAACAAAAAACTATTTAATTTTAATCTTAAAAAAGTTTAAAGAGAGGTAGTGGAGAAGATTTTTAAATAAACATGAAAGGAAAATTTCAAAATCTTGATAAAGGTGCAGGTTATTCGATGCTGAAATATTCATTCTATTTTTTTTTTCATATTTTATTCACATTTTTGAAAGAACCCTTGTTTTGTGTAGACTTGCTTCTAGCCTAATCTAATACAATAAAAATACTGTCAATTAGAAAAGTTTTTGATTGAGTATTTTTCTCGGAACAGAGCGTACCACTATTACAGACTTTATCTAAAGTGGGGTTAGTGCTTTCAACTCCTCCTCAACTTTTCCCAGTAAAATTGAGATATTAAGTACATAATGTTCAGTTAAATTAGTTAAAAGAATTATTTTTAATTACCTTTATTAATTAGTTGAGCTAATTTATTTTACTAATAAGGTAAACTAATTATTTTTAAAAATTTAATTTAGACAACAATTATTTATATTAAGTTTAAAGGCCAAGCAAATCAGTCTCCCCGACGCCGATTGCGTCAGTAGCTACTCCCCTAGCATTGAAGTTTTTAAGTATTTTAAATTAAAAAACTGTTAATTAAATCTTATAACCTATTTAAGAATTGATTTGGATGGGTTTGCAAAATTTTAAGTAATAACGAGGGAAATAAAAAAATATATAAAATAATAATAGCAAATAAAAATTTTGAATTCTTGAAAAAAAAATTTATTTTCAAGTAATTAAAATTAATATTTGTAATTTTAAAAAATCAATTTATTTCAAAATTGAAAAGATTCTTCTTGTACTTTACTCAGTGTTCTATTTATGTTCCAAATTTCGTATTTCTATGATAATAAATAAACGTCCATCATCCTTTTAGAGTTATAATTTGATCTCATAATTAGTCTAATTTGTCTCAAAAGTGAATTACAGAAATTGGTCCCAAACTTTTTATGTAAGTAAACTATAAAGCATTAGTATAATGATTTTACAAGAACTTTTTACGAAATATTTTTTTTTTTGACATTTCGACACTATAGGGGAAATCAGGCTAATACGACATACTCGGGTAAAATGACTTTTTTGATTTTCTTGAAATTTAGCAGAATGACAGCCCGTATCAGGCGATTTTTCTCTTCTTTTATTGCTTCCAAAATGATACAAACAGACGCCATTGTTTGAAAGGCATTTCTTACCTCGTGGTGAACAAAAATAAAAATCGTGTGGGTCAAAATATTTTTTTTGTGTTTTTATAATGAGCTTTCTCTTATACGAATCCTTTCATTTACTTAAACTAAGATTCTTGTGTGAATGTGTGTTCAATTAAGAGTATATTTCATGTGGTAGGTAGTTGCTTTTACTTTTTGTTTTACGAGAAATTGAAAATAAATAAAAGTACACCTTTAAGGGTAAAATGACATAGTGTCATTCTGAATCCTCAATTGCTGAAATAGGTCCTATCCCGCATGTTCCACAGGACTTAATCTTAAGCGACGTTAACTCAGAAAAAATGCATACTCTGTTAACTTTAACATCTCCTATGAAAGAAAAAACTAAAATTTTGTTTTATAAGCACATTACAGTTGTATTTTTAAATTAGCTAGTTATCTTTCCCCAAAAAATTAATTATAGATTATGCCAAAGTGCTTAACTACTAATATGTTTATTTGGAATCGAATAAAATTGCTTTTGCCAAAGAAATTACTTTTTTTCCCTACTAAATATTTACTATGTCATTTTATCCTTATATCGGGTAAAATGACATATTTTCTACTTTTTTAGAAAAGTAAGTTTTTGAAAAAGAAAAAAGAAAGATTATGATATACCCAATTAGGGGGTGTTAGAGCATTAAATAAACATTTCATTGGCTTTGAAAACTACAGGAAATCTATTTAATTAGTCTTTTACGGTTGCTTTGAAAAAGTGGTATGTCGTATTAGCCTGATCTCCCCTACACTTTTCTAGCTAGTTAAGATATTAAAAGTATTTTTTGAGACAATTTGTTTGCACACATATAACTTAAGTAATGAAATGTATTACTAATAAGAGATTTTCCAAGGAATATGTTCATTACTTAAAGGGGTAAACATTTTGTTCTTAAAACTAGAGTTAACCAAGGAAAACGAAGAAGATAGAGTGATGTGATTCAAAACACTTTGCAAAAATGATAGGTGGTGTTAACTACTCTTCAGAATCACCTTAGTTTGGGTGAGCGGTGGAACAATCCAGAGGAGCTAGAGAACGGACAAAGTTTGCCAAAAGCAATGAAAAATGGATTATTATGGGCAAACGGGGGTTACTGTTAGAAAAAAAGTTTCAATGCCAATTATCATGTTATAACTCTGGGGTTTCCAACTTACAAGAGCTCGAGGGCCGCAATCAAAAGCACAAGTCCAATGGCGGGCCTCAAAATAATCAGGCAAACTTCAAATTTTTGAATTTTAGCCAAAAAGTCATCTGAAGCTACTTTTGGGGGATTTTAGGGGGTTCTTCGGAAGGCTTCGTGGGCTGCAAGTTGGAAACCTCTGCTATAACTTATTTATAAAAACACTGTGAAAAGTTTTTTTTCCCATCGGGGACAGTCTTTAAATTGCGATGATTGAACTTTGGTAGAGTCGAAATTATTAATGTCGCATTTTAAAAACAACCCCTTAAGGACAAAAACTTAACACAGTTTTATATAAATAAGTAAAAACATGATAATTGGCATCGAAGTGTTATTTCTAGTACTATTTATTTGCCCACAATAACTCTTTTTTTTTCATTGCTTTTGGTAAATTTTATCTACGCTCTAGTTCCTAAGGATTGCTCCACCGCCCACACAAACCAGGAAGGTTCTGAATTGTCTTAGGGTAGTCTACACAATCTATCATTTTTGCTCTTGAGTTTTGATCACACTGTAGAAATAGGATGAATGATAAGTTGATAGAGTAAATTTTATGGCAAAAAATTTAAGAATAGAACATAAAGAAAATCTGTAGAAATTTTCATTGTATTAATGTGTGTAGCATTAGAAATGTCTTATTGAAGATCATTGTCATCATCATCATTCTGCTCCGTGCCGAATGGCACATAAGGCCATCAGTCTCCGGTCCTGGGCAACGGATCTTGCTTCTGCCCAGCTTGCCGCTCTGCTTCCACCAATCTCCTCCATGTCAATTTAGGTCTACCGCGAGATCTTCTACCTTCTGGTGCCCAAGTAAGGGCAACCGCTGGTATTCTGTTAGGTGGCATTCTAAGTACATGGGCGACCCACTTCCATCGTCTACTTCGTATGATATTTTGAAGGGTGGCATTTGTATTGTTTGGCTGTACAGTTGCCCCCCCCCAGAAGACGGTTACCTTATTGAAGATAGTGCTTTTATAAATATTTATCTAAAAATTCTATGAATTTGAGAAAGAATTAGAAAAATCAGCAGGAGACAGCTATATCCGTTTCCACCCACCCACATTGCCTTTTCTTTTGAAATAAATGTTTTAGTTTGATGAAAATGAAGAAACTCTTTACATAATTGATTGTTAGTTCCTTTATCATCTTAATATTTGTTTAATTTTTTTTCAATATATTTTTAAACTAATTGATGAATATGAATGAATAAAATAAATGACGCAAAACCATTATGTATTATTTCAATTATTCAGTTATATTTTTATATTTTTCTTGAAAGCCTAACAAAACGTTCTCATTCAGTAAAAGTAAAATCAAAGAACTCTGTAGTTACATTATTTCAGTTTAGATTAAATTTAAAAATCTCGATAAAATGAATATTTCAGTTCGAAATAAATAAATTTTGCATATATATTACATTTTGATGACTTTGGAAATCCGCAAGAAGCATTCCATTAGATATTTTGACGTTTATATTTATACCATCAACGCGAGATATGTCTTTATGTATAATATAAAATGTTTATGCAAAAATAAATGAAATGAATAACATGATTAATTAAAAAAGTCCAAAAAAGTTTTACACTTTTTGGGATTGAATATAGGCTAGTGTGTAATTTTAGTTTTGTTGGAAGACCTAGGGAGAGAAAACTTTTTGTGTATAAAAACATATCTTAACCCTTAATAAAATATGCAATGTTTCTTCGCTTTCATTTCAGAATCGACCTAACATTGCATTGCAATTTAAAACTTTTATTTCTTTTTTCCGATTTCCAATAGGAAATTTGTTTTGCCTTTAATAATCTAACTAATCTAACTTGTTTGACCATATATTTGATTATTCACTGTAATTCAAAAGTTTATCGAAAATAATTTTCACGTTGAGGAAAATATACTTTTAATTTAAAAACTACCTACTACTTTTGTGATTTGGTGTAAATTTTCTCAAACTGTTTCCTGTTAGATATAAAACTTTATAATTTTTGAATTTTCAAACTTACACTTTAAGATTAAGATTTCAATCAATAACTTTACTTTTAAAGAATATAAATATAGCTTTTTAACAAATGCAAAAAATAATAAAACAACACTATTTTCACGAGAATAAAAAAGAATAACTTCAAAACGTAAAATGAAAGTAAATTATTGTTTAGTTATTGTAAGCTATTGGGGGTGTAATTATTCTTTATTTGGTTTATTTAACTTGAATAGATAACTTTTTTCGTAAAAAATGACTTCTGGGCAATTATATCGAATGAAAAATAACTAAATAGTAGAAAAAAAAACGAACTGAGAGGGTTTTAGATCAAAATGCTGATCTTGAAAAATGTCCCTCAAGAAGGTATAAAAATCACCTCTGTTGAAAAAGCATATGATCAATGTTTTACGTCAAACTTGGAAAAAGTTAAAAAAATATATATAAATATTTTTTTTATTTTATTTTCGAAATTTCTAAAATAACATTAGGAAAAATTAATATCTCAAATCGCATTGAATCAAAGAAAGTTTTCAATCTGCTGTAATCTAATATTAATTTGTTTATATAAAGACGTGAGATGTAATATATTTGAATGATAATAATAAACTTGGTTGAAATAGAAATATTAAAAAACAACTTTAAAAAGAGGAGCCAGGCATTTATTAACACGTAAAAAAACTATTTTGTTTAAGAAAAAGAAAGGTGGAATGAAATTCAAAGGAAGTTCTTTTACTACAGTTTACTATTAGTTAAAACCTACTTTATGAATTGACTTTATAGACTCCCTACTGTTATATAAATGCAAGAATCGGTTTTCATAAAATGATTCCTGATAGTTAAGAATGGATTTATGTCTCATACAGTGAAAGGGTTCATAAATATATCCATTTTTCATAAATTAAAAAAATAAGCATTTGTGGTAGGAATATCTTAAATGTTGTCAAAGTATAATGTACACTTCTATTCATGTTTCTTTTAAAAATGATTAAAAATTGAACAGATTTATTCGACATAAACTACCTTTCTATTACACTTTAAAACTATTAGATTCAATTTAATTTAGGTAAAGGATCTGACTTGACACTTTTGCATAACTTTTATAGGCCCTTATAGAATCAGCTATTTCCTTAAAAGTTTTAGCAAGCAAATCTGACTGATAGCTATTTTGTTTTATAAATTCTTCTTTGGTTAGACAAATTCATTATTATAAAACATTATTTATCTTTGAAACAAAAACTGATACAGCATTCTTAAAATAAACAATAGGTTAAACACACAATTTATAAATATTATAAAAATAACTAATAAAATAGAACATAAAAAACTTCTATAAAAATCTTCACTTATTCATGACCCTCAAGCTGTCATACCATTCATAAAAACTCAATATTTTTTGGTAAAATTAATTTTGAGGAATGAGATAGAGAAAGACAATCATATGGAAGAGAACAATTCAACTTTATTCAAGTACAGTAAAAAGTTAGAAATTTTCAAAAAACAACACCTATATTTTTTCACAGAAAATAAGAACTCCGAAGTGAAAAAAATATTTTCATTGAAAAACCGTCTTAAGAGCCTGTGATTTACATGTTACCATTGTGCGCTATAGCATTTTTATTTTTTTAACTATGGAGGAGTTTGTACTATAGGTATATAGTATTTTACCTTAAAGATCTTATTCTGAGAAAAAATATCGGTGTTACGATAATTGAAGTTTGTTTTTGTGAATTTTAACAGTATAAGTGTTGATTCAACTGAGACCGGTAAAACTTTATTGCCATTTGCAGTGGCTTATAACAAATTAAAGTCATTTGCAAAGCTATTTAGAACAACATGATGAGTAAAATTTTTGTCTACAAAGAAAAGTTAAAACATATTTTATGTGAGCTCTCTAAAGATAGATGGATTAATTCAAGATTTAATATTTTTTAACTCATAAAAATACGTATCACTCATATCAGGGTTTTGGAGTAGAAACTAAAAATCAGTGGTTTGCAATGTGCACTCAGAACTGGTGTATCCGTTTCTAAGCTTTAAAGATTTTGGTTTATTTTACGCAACTTCTACGTGTCCACCAATGTGTTGATGGAAACTTCAACTATAACTTTTAAAAATTCTTGGGTTTCGAGTTATGTGATCGAGAGAGATATTGGTTTAAATAATAATTCCTTCTCAACAATTTACCAAAAGAAGGGAAATCTAGTAGGGAAGTATCTCTTATAACTAAGCATAGGGATGTTAATTGGTTTTATGACCAACATACATCTTTGATCTAAAAGAGTTTCCGGGCAACAGCTACCTCCCATGAATGAAATGTCAGCAAGGGTGGGGAGTTTGAGAACATTTAACTCGACTAATAATTGGAAACTAATGAATTTATCCTAATTTTCTCTCAAACGTGAATTTACGGCTATGACACATGATCTCTTCTGGGGGTGCCTCCCGTATTATTTATTAAGGGGTTTTCCTTCTTTTCGAATGGCAGTTTGACATTCGCTGCGCCTACGTATTACTTCCACCCATTCTTGGAATCTACATTACGCATGTGGCTCATGAACTCTCATTCGAGATTGGAGTTGGAGCTCTGTGACGTCACGGCCGAGGTCCACCTATAAAACGCCGGAAACGAAACAGCGCCCGGACGAAGTACTTTCTCCGCGCGTTCCGTCTCTCACTTCGTTCCTTGCCCATTCAGAATTGCACAAACGATTTCTCCGCTTCACTCCATCTCAACTCAACTCCATCATCTCAGAGAAAAATCTCAAGTACGTATATTTCTTTTGAGCATCTAAACTGGAGAAAAACATTGGAAATCAAAATTTTTAACTAATTTTCATGAGAAAATTTCAGTAAGTATTTTAAATTAAGTAGTTTTTCTCAAAACTAAACAGTAAAAACTCTATAGAATTTTGCAATCTTAAATGATGCCATACTAAGATTTTAAAATAAAACCAATAATTTTAAATTGTTTCTTTAGATATAATTTTAGAAACAAAAGCGAAAACTTGAGCATTTCTTTAAATTTTCTTTATTTTACTTTTGATTTTTTAAATACGAAAATTTCTTACAAACATCAAAACTGTTTTGAAATGTTCAAAACTGTTCTTGAAATGTCTTCATTAATTAGCTGGTTACTTAATTTACTCGACTTAAGAAACATGTTTTAAACTTGTAAAAAAGTTATGTTGCTTGCCATTCGTTAAATTGAGATAACTTCAGTTTGATAATTCATTTATTACCTGGCACAAAATCATGTCACTGAGGAAACTTTGTGCGTATAAATTAAACTATAAAGAAAAGAAACTGTTTTCTAATATTTTTTAAAGAAAGAATATTTTTTCTTCGAATCTTCGCTTTAAGACCTAAATTTGACTGATTATATCCACAGTAATTTGAAATATTCTTCCCAGAAATTCAAATATATCTTTTAAGATTATTCTTATCAATTAGAATCAGAAATATAAAAGAAGAAAATATTTCAAAATCTTTATTAAAAATCAAAATAATTAATAAGACTCTCTCGTACCCCTATAGTTTTTCAATCCACGAAGTAATGTCCAAGGTTTATCAACAATCTGTGAATTTGTCGAAAATTTGTCAAAATAACCTGTTTTACAATACTTACCTAAAATAAAACTGTTCGATTTTTTTTCAAATACAAAAAGAAGTTTTATACATTTTTTTCTCTTTCTAAAAGTTCATAAGTGCAGTGAAGATAATTCAATTTTTTTCACAAATATTTGAACCATCTTTAGCAATTATTCTTATTAATATATAACAAAATATTTTTACCCTTTAAAATATACTCACAAAAAGGACTAGAAAAATTAACTTTTTAGAAAATTTAATTTAAATACCAACCAATTTAACTTAATTTTGATAATAACCATCTCTTTGACTCCATGCTCAGTATTTCGGTGGAGTTTTAACTAATTGACTAAAGTAGTTTGATAAACGACACTACATTGATGCTCATCCACATCTCAAAAACAACCGAGGCTGCTGTAGTAACGATTGAAATAAATACGCCTTTTTACGTGAGAGAGTTACTGATGTTATAGGGAGTAGTTCCGCCTGTTGGTCATATAATCCAAAAAACAATTACGAGGAAAAAAATGTAAATTCTCATTTAAAACATAAAATATTTTTGACTACAATATTTTAAAAGTTTGAAAGCGTGCCTTTTAAAGAAGTTATGGAGAATCTCCGTGGGATGAAAAATTGGTTTTAAAACTACTTGCCATTCGGAAAAAAACTGCTTAAAAACAGTTTAATGCATTCAGCCTCATGGCCTTTAGATTCATTATTAAATTTCCCTTCATCCAGTTATAGTTGTACAAAGGATATTATCTCTCTCTCAAGCTTCTTAACCACGCGCCTTCTTGTAAAGTAGGAAAATTTCCGCACCCCTTTATCTTTTCCCTTCTTTAACGTTGAAAATACAAAAATATTAGTCTTCAAAATCTCCAAACTAGATTCAAAAATTTTCCAAGTTTCGTTTTAAACATGAATGGTAAGAGGGAAAATATAACTCCCCATGTAGGCAGATATCCTCTTCAGTTCAGGGACTGGACTTATTTCGTTATTCAAACTTATAGAGTGTTTTGCTAGAGATTGAATGGCTATAACTATTGATAATACAAAAATATTAACTAATTGTAAAAAGTTAAAAGATCTAAAACCAATAAACAGCTACATTCTAGACCCCAAGAAACAATAGAGGCGCTCGGTGCAACAACGAGCTATCTCCAATGTAGAGCTGTTGGAGGGTTGTCACAGCAATCTTTTCAATCCTACAACGTAGTATGGTAGCTTTTTCCACAACCTTCTAACGAATATCTTGATTCATTGCCAGTTTTGAATGGTTTGAAAACCTGATTGTAGAGGGGTTGACTTTTTCTAGTTAGTGTGGGGATTAAATATTACCATTGTCCCCCTTTTCTTTAGAATTTTTTTTTCACATAGAAGGGTCGTATTGCTGGAGCATCTTTAGATGCACTTCTAAACTTAATAAAATGTTTGTGAGAAACTCATGGAACAAGTATTCATTGAACCACCTAGTATAAGCTTATAGACTGATTTGGAGCACTTTTCAGCATAAACGTGTTAAAGCACTGTGTTTTATCACAAAATTATAGATTTTACTTAAAATTTGTTTTAGTCATGAAACTAAATCCTAACCTAATACTAATACCTTCCTATACCTTGGGAAGATCCAAAGTACAATGCTCTCCTTAGGTCCAAGGTACACTACTTGATCATTTATTGAAAAATGTATATCCACCATGTTTAGTTTACCTCCAGCCCTATTTTAAGCACATACTATTATAGCTGAAACAATACAATTTAACATATTATATGTAATACTTTTAATGGGTTAAATCAGTATTTAACCTTTATTATCTCAAATGGTTGACTTTTTAAAAAGTAATTTAGCTAACAGAGATCTCTGATTGTAAGGATCCTAACTATATGTGTAGTTTTGCCATATTACAAAAATTTAAGTTAAAAGCACCGTAGGACCGAGGTACAGATAGGTCCGAAGTATAAGACTTTCCCATACTTGTAAAGTCTCTAATTTTACCGAGAAATCTACACAAAACAATTGTTTGAGTTCACATTCAAATTTTTTAAAATTGAAACATTGAAATTTCTAAGTTTTTTTTGTCCTAAGTTGTTAAACTGTTTTTAGATTTCCAGGTGCATTTATTTTGAATATTTCGTTCTCAAACTTATTGAATTGTTTTTGCTTCTACTAATAAAAGTTTTCCTTGATAATGTACATTTTCTTGGGAAATAAAAGAAAATTTTAACAAATTTTCTTTACGGAATAAAAGAAAAATAAAATTGTTATTGCTTATTAGTTTTTTTAAGGTGGTTAGGGTGTTTCATTTTTTACAAGTGTGTTATTTTCCTATGGGATTGATGGCACCCAGAGTCTATGTGATGAAAAAATGATGCATGCTGAATTTTAACAAGATTGGACACTGTACCAATGGGCTTCTATAACATCGCCCCTTTCTCCCAAATCTGTGTGCCAGACCTGTGGGCGGTCCCTTTAGGGCAGGGGTCGGCAACCTATTGAAATGGAAGAGCCAAAAGTTACAATTTACAAAAATTACCAGTTTTTAAAGAGCCACAAAAATTTTTCGTTTCAATAATATAGTATTTGCTTATATAATTTGATTTTTGATTTAAATTAACTGACTTAATACGGATTAGTAATTAATTGCATAAAAACAAAAATATGGATACAGCAATTACATGTCACATCAATGGGAGCATTGACTTTGCATGCCTATTGAAAGTTTTATTAAATCTGATTAATAACTTGTAGTTTTAAGTTTCAAGCACGACTCTAGATATTTATTTGTTAGTTGATTTCTAACTTTGCTTTTTATTATATTCATGCAAGAGAACGCTTGCTCGCACGAATATGAATACCCGAAGATCTAAGAAGAGCACTCAACATACCAACTTCTACACTTTACTGTAGCATTCTGTAGGATTCTGTAGCATACTGTAGCATTCTGTCTATTCCATGCCCCGAATATGAGGGCCTCAACTCACGGAATTTCTTTTAGAGCTGTCCACTTGTGCTGCGCGATGTGCATGCATTTCTGGACCTCCAACTCTTCCAACTTGCTCTGGAGTTCTGTGAACTTACCACTACACTACACAAGTCTGGTTTTCAAATCCAGCAATTGCATTCCATTCCAATAGACGACATTAGTCATTACGTCACTTGCTTGTTTGGAAACGTTGATTCCATCCGTGATTGGTTCCGTACGGATCCGTACGGATTTACTTCCAATCACGGAACCAATCACGGATAGAATCAACGTTTCCAAACAAGCAAGTGATGTCACACTAATGTCGTCTATTAGCTCAATGTTGATCCCCTCTGTATTTGTGTTGAGAGGATTTACTATGAAAGCGAGAGTACTTTCTTTCGTTTTGAATCGAATCGAATCTCTCAGCGAATCCATCCTTCATGTTTTTTAAAGCTATGCTGAAGTAATTCATGTTAAAAGTTGCATTGATCTCATCGCTATATTGCTTTAGATTTTTAAAATGAAGTCATTTACCGCTCTCCATGTCTTCAACAAATAGAAGTATTTTTTTTCGAAACAAACTACTTCTTTAAGCAAAGCGTAGGCTGGGTTGCTCTTTCCTTGCAGTTGTAGATATAGTTAATTTTATTACGGTCATGTTAAGCGTAGCGATTTGTAATTAACGATTATGAATATAGAAGCTATTGAGAAATTACGTACTCAAAAATATATTTTCTTATTTTTTAAGGATTTTGTTAATAAAATTATTAATTTTTTCGTATGCAACTGGAGAGCCGCAACTTTACAAGAGCCGCATGTGGCTCGTGAGCCACAGGTTGCCGAGCTGTGCTTTAGGGTGTTTAATTTCGTTTCTGATGTTGTGATTTCATATGGTATTCATATGACCCCGAGTTCTAGGAGATGAAAAATGATGAAGGCCAAATTTCAAAAAGAGTGGATAATTTATAGAATATGTAGGGGTTAATCTTGATAGTAAGTGTAATAAAGTGTGGCAAAAGTGTCCAACCCCTAAATAGTACTACCCTATATTTTAAAATTTGGCATCTATTATATTTTTATTACATAAACTTGGAGTGACATCGAAGCCATATGAAAATCCCATCTGTGGAAAAAATGAAACACCCTAATAGACCGCCGACACCCGTCTTCCAAAACCTCTCAGTAGCTGACATCTTTAGTGTTTAGGGGTGGTCGGTATGAGGCACACAGCTGTGGGAGAAAGGGGTGACGCTATAGAAGCCCATTTTTACAGGGTTAATATGTAAAAAGGGAAAGTGTTTCACCCCTCTAAATATTATCCAATCTTGCTGAAATTTGACATGTGTTATCTTTTTATCACATAGAACTTATGCTGATATTATATCCAAGTTTTTACCTTTTGAAAATTTAAGTGTCTTGCTGATGGGTAGTATTGATACGTAAAACAAATTATTACAAGTATCATAATATTTTCTTTAAATAAAGATACCCTTTTCCTGTTATTGCTTAAAAATGCATTTGTTTAAAATAATTTTTCTGTTTGACTTTACTTATTAAATTTCTTAAACTTGTAACATCTCCTACTTCTCATAAAGTTAAAGTTAAGTTACCTACTTATTATAGTTTAAATTAACTTTATCAAGAATATACGTATATTTAAAGTTTTTCTTTAAAAATATCTTTCATATAGTATACACACCCTTGAAACAGAAATTATGAAGAAAAGTCCAAATTTAAAGAAAGAATAATAACCAGCCTTTAGAAAGGACATACATTTCAACTCAGCTTGTTAAAAAAAATTATCAAATTCCTTAAGATTAATATTTGTAACCTACTGCTTGACAAGAACGAATATCTCCCCATAAGATAAGTAGAGTTGAACTAAACAACTTTTATTTGCAATAATACAGTAGTAGGCACTTTTAGTTTAATAAACTTTCCTGTTCTAAAGAAGGAAAAACTTTATATAAATATTCTCAAACCTCATACTCCTACTTACAAGACAAGATGCAGTTATTAGAAGTGGAGAAAAAAAAAGAGTATACGTTTGAAAATACTTTTTTCTTATTACGTTTACGTTTTACGTTTGAAAATACTTTTTTAAATTAATTATTATAGATTAATGAAAAAAAATAGCCAGGTATTTTTACCATGATTTTGAACTGTCTCGCACAGTTTTATTTAGTTCTTTATAAATGCTGTGTTGAAGTGTTGTGTTCTTCAGTGAATAATAAATAAGTTATTGAAATTAATAAAAAAATGAAATTGTAGAATTCAATTTCTTTTGGATCCTTTTTACCAAACAAGTTCTGTTTAAGAAATTGTTTTTATATGGTTTTAACCATTTGAATGAAATGTTTTTTACAGTGCAAGTATTCATTTCGTAGTTACAGTACCTACTCGTTAATATAGTTTGAAAATTAGTTTTAAACAAATGTGTTGGAGAACTTTTGGTGTGATTTATAATATAAAAATATCAAGTCATAAGGTCCAAAATTATGTTTATTTCCACATTAATTTAAACGTCTTATAATAATAAGAAAATTAAAACTTTAATAAAACTATTATAATTAGAATCTGTTTTGATGTTTCAGTCCTTTACTTTTTTACCTTAGAGGCTACTATTTGTATGAATTTAAACAGACGACTTTTAAATATCAAACTTTAAACTACATTACACCTGGTTAAAATTAAGTTATTAAGACTATTTAATTTCATAGCATATAAAATAAAAGAAACACCATTAAACTGCGCTGAAAACTTTTAAACCTTACACTTAATTACTTCATAATGAAAAAGAGGACTCCTAAAAATTTAACCTATAACTAAGAAATAAGAGAAACGCCATGTAATAATTGTTAACTTTGTTATTAAGTAGTAAGTATTTTAACCCCAACTTTAAAACAGTAGAATTCTCCTCTTATTACTACGAATGACTCTTTTTGTTGATATCAGATCACGCACATTTCCTTATAGTTCCTAAAATTGGAACTTATCCAAATTTCCTGTGAGAAATCATTTATTGGCTTATGAAATTCGCATTCACGACGAAATATTGTCTATTGAGCTTACCCGATGCATCAAAACACAGTCAAAAATGCAGGGAATATTTTCGAAGATTACAGGGAAACATGGTTATGTGTTCTACATGCTACATCACTTATAGAAAACAACATCGTGTAAAACAGAAGCTTTTCAATCCAATCCTCCAGGAGTGCAAACCGCCCATCAACATGATCCATTGGTGCAAAAGCTAAGGTTTCGGGTGTTTTGAAAATGGAGAGATCGCGTGTGCCTCGGGTATCATCTGGGGCTGTTTTAAGGACGGGTTGCCTTCATCAGATGACGTGTAAACCGGGGTGCGATTGGTTTTGTGATAGAGTTTCGAACTAACGGTATTTCATGAAATTAGTTTTAGGATTTGGTGGGCGGTTATAGATTTGTTTTTGCCTTCCGAGGAAATAAGTAGAGATCCGTATAAAAGTGAAAACATCTTTAAAAGCGTCTTGATATAATGCTTCTAAATGCGCTTTGAACACTGGGTTTACTAATACAAATTTGACACTTTGGATCGGTTTTATTTGATACCTGCTTTTAGTAAAATCGTTTTACATTTTCTATTTTCATTTAAATTATTTTCATGGTAGTAGCTTTTCTAAAATCTTCCTCAAAAACTTCGAAAATAGTCGTGGATCATCTTTATAAAGTGGCTTTTATCATGAAAAACAATTTCCTTTGCGAAATTTAATTTCCTTACAGTATGCTGAAGTATGGATACTTGAAACCGTATGTTATGCTAATAGGAGAAAAATGATAAATTTCACTTTTTTTTGATGGATTCACTTTCAGAACAATATCCCATTCAATATTGGCCTTCAAGTACTACCTATATTTAAATGACATGTATACTTGACTTAAGTGTTATGTCAGCATAAATATTATCTTTATTTTCTGAATATTTCCTTTTAAAGCTTTCAGGTTTCCCCATAACTTTGACACTGGATAAGTAGTAGTAGCTAAACAGATTTGACGTTAATCCCATGAAAGGGAATTAATTGGGAAAAGTTTAATGAAATGCGTCCCTTATCTGTCAAATCATCCTGCATTTTAATGGGGGATGAACAAAAATATTAATAACATTAATATTTTTCTGTGAAGGAAATTTTCTAATATCTTTTACAGTGCTTCAAATTTTTTCTATTAGAAAAGTGTTTTGAAAAATGCTAGCGTGTGTTCGACTCAGAAAATAGCCAAAATTTAAAAATAAATTTATTTGTAAAAACCTTAATAAAATCAACTCTTATAACAGTGAATGAATGCTCTGGGAGTCTGGTGTACAAGTATTTTATTATCATCGGAATACATTCTATGGTTTTTTTTAATAATTTATCAATAGCATCCTTTTCAATTTGACACTCTCAAGGATAAATGTTGTAATTGCTATAACATCATAGTTTAAACAGTTTCCTTACTTCTAAAATTAATATCATCCTCTCTCTTTTGATATATTTTTTTAAAATATAGAATTTTCTTTTGTCCCGATTTAATCTATTTGACCGAAATTCGTACCCAAACGGTTTAAAACTATATATTCTTTCCCCTAGTGCAGGGAGAAAAAATCCCCCCAATCTTTTTTCTCTAATCACCGACACTGTTCTACTCAACCTTCCTGTTCCTAAAAATATTCTTCATGCAGTTTAAACTGTTCAAAATTCAACACTATATTTCAGCCACGCACAAGAGTTTAAGTATAAAATACAATGACAAAATATTGGAATGCCTTTGATAAAAATAGATCCCAGTGATTTCTCCTTTAGGAAAAAGAATTCGAAAATGAATAAATCAGCTTTAATTTCTACTTATATAAAGTCGGGGAATAGATTTAATGTGCATTAACTATTTAAAATGGGAAAAAAATGGAAGTAAGTTCAATGATTTTAGGTCAAAAAAGTAACGAGCTCCGATCCTTTCTAAGTAGAATACTCTTTTCTCTTCAATATTCCAGAAGCCACTTGACTTTCATACTCCATCTGAAAAAAGCTAGCCTAAATGGAAAAATCTAAATAAGGATGTATTCTTATTCATATACGTATTCTAGAGCTAGAGAACACGGAATAAGGCAAAAGTGAAACAGGGTAACTCAGTAAAGAAACGAATCGTACACATAAAACAAAATCTTGAACTTTATTTTAGGAATACATTTAAATTTTAGCATTACTCTGTGAGTTGAATACAAGCAGCTTTGTTTCATTCCTACGAGATTTGTTGCTACTCTGTAGTGTAAAGCAGTTCACAGAGGAATTTTTTTTTTTTTACCCAGCATGCAAGTCGTGAATGATTTATGATAGAATAATTTTCTAAGAGAATATGTAGTTCGCGTAGTTGAATATAGATGCTCTTGTATTCCAAATTTCCCTTTTGTTATTAGGCAAGTTATTTTTAGAGTGGCAAAGAGTTCTAGAAGTCTTAGTAGTATTTGACTCATTAGATTTGATAGCACCATAGCATCATGATTACCCAGACTGAATCTGTATTCTCAATACTATGGTTCTCTTGGTAAAACATGGAAAAAAATTGTACATTGTCAAGAAATATAAATATACCTAAGTTATATTGTAATACTAGCTGACTTACCCGGCCTTGCACGGGTTGAGTTAATTCATAAATATTTTAAAAAGTTTTTCAAGTTATGTCTTTTCTTTTTCTAGAACTTATCATCCCGTCGTCCCCGTCGTCTTTTTCATCCCAGTTCTTAACTGTAAAAGTATACCCTAACTCATCCCGTCTCGCATTTAAATTTGGCTGCTACCTTCGCTGTAAAGAACAATCAAATTGAAATCATCAGGTTTATCAAGTTATATGTCTTTTCTTTTTCTGGATTAGCAGTCACTTATCATCCCGTCACCCCCGTCGTGTTTTTCTTCCCGGTTCCTTACTTTGAAAATATACCCTAATTCATCCCGCCCCGCTTTTAACTTTGGCTGTTACTTTGGCTGTTAAAGAACAATCCAATTTAAATCATCAGGTTTATTGAGTTATATGGTTTTTCTTTTCCTGGTTAGCAATCACTTATCATCCCGTCGTCTTTTTCATCCCGGTTTCTTACTGTGAAAATATACCCTAACGTATCCCGTACCGTATTTTACTGTGGTTGTAAAAGAACAATCCAATTGAAATCATCAGTCTTTTGAAATTTATAGTTTAAAATCTTAAACAAAATTTCTATGAAGAATTTCCGATGTCCTTTTCAAAAATTACGCTTCGGTTTTTATAAATCACTTGATAAAAACTTAGGAAGTAAAAATCCCAACCCTCTTTGAGCCCCTTGGGAATAATTTCCTACAGGATGTTACAAACCGTATATGAAGTTTCTATCGTTTTCCAAAAATGATATTAATTTAAACAAAAAATAATCCCTATGTGTAATTCAGTCAACAACCCCCGCCGGCAAAGCAAAATATTTAACTATACCTAATTTAATTTATATTCAAAAATGATAAAGAATCCATTTTTATTTGCATGATCCTACATCTCCAAAAATAAAAACATTTTTATCAAAATAATAAAATGCTTGATAAATCTCATTTTCCTTTTATCATGATAGCCAACTTCTTAGTAAAAACGGTTTTCTAGTACTTAACAATAAAAATTTAGTGAATGATATAAGTCTAGTAAACCATGCCCCATGAAACAATGAAATAATTTCAGCTCTGTTTCCATGGAAACCATTTATTTTAGCCTTTCCATAAATATATTTATTTTAGAAAAAAATTAAAATTACAAATAAAGGAAAATGTTGTTTCAAAATTAATTATTTGAATTTATATGTTTCCTGAAAATTGTTATAATTTTGAAATAGAAATTTACACTGTGTTTTTCGTCTTAATTTGTTATAAATTATGAAATTCTTGAAATTATATTTTATCACATGAGGCCAGACGAAACCTCAAGAGAGAAATAAACCTACTGCAATTTACGCATTTCAACAATGCATAATGCTATTTCAATGGGAAAAACGGAGTAGAAAAAGCGCCGAAAAACAGGGAAGGAGTCGTTGGATTTTAAAATCCTTTCTTAGTGCGCGTCGCATAGCTGAGACGAACGTCTCGGTCAAATTTCAAGTCTCTGGGTCCAGTAGTTTCGGAGATTCCGTGTTGAGTGTTTGTCACTTACCAGTCAGTCAGTCAGTCAGTGGTATTTGGCTTTTATAGATATAGGGCCCTAGTCTCGGGGCTTGCGAAAGATTGAACGCACGCAGCGTGACGTCAAAATGACGTCACGATCCCGCCTCTTCTTCAAATGCCTAGTCTCAGGGCTTTTTCTCCTTCCGAAAGATCGAAAGCAAATAGGAACAACCGCACGCAAACTTACGCCTCGATTTCCTGGCGTAACTCCCTGTTTCGCAAGTTAAAAAATGGCTGCTGTCGTACGGATCACAATTAAAAGTAAGTAAATTTTAATAATATTTGTTAAAATTCACATGATCTTTGTCCTTTTTACTTCTATTTTGATTAGTTTTGATTTATAGATGCTTAATACTTGTCTTAGATTCTAGATTACGATTGTAAACTTTCGATGATCGAACTTTTGTAAACAAGTACAAAATTGATTACGAGTTAGCTATAAGTTTTAAATGCGCGTGGTTTGAAAATATAACAACTTTTAATATTTTTTGCCTTTATTTCTTGTTAGATTTTGTCATTTTGATAAGATACGTTTGCTTGTTTCTGAGTTATTCATTACTTACAGTCATAAACTTTCTATGGCGAACAAGTTTCATATTACTGTTTATGTTAAGTTTTTTGTCTGTAGTGGAGTTAAGGAACTTCTTTTTAGACTCAATTGGTTAATTTTATTTCCTTGTGTAGTGTTTGAGTGATACCAAAACAATCTACTGCTTAGTGCTTGTCTTCGAATTCTCACACACAAATGTAAACACGTTTAGTTGAGTTAAAGTTTTACATGTTTTTGTGCTATTCTAATGTTAAGTAAACTTTCACTGCAGATATATGGAATCTACATCATTCTGAAAGTTAATATTCTGGTGGTAAAAGAAAATTCATGAGATGTTCCCCTTGTTTACAACAATGCTGTAGTTGATATGAAAGTAAGTGGTTATGTTTATTTTCATTCCTATACACATAGGTATTATACAACCTCAATTCCTATTTCATGCTTGTCATAAATTTTGACTTTCGGGGGGATATATCTCAAACCCCCTTGGTTTCTATGGTGAACACAAAGTTTTGTATTACTTTATATTTGTTGATTAAACATTTTTGTGTCTAGTAAGATTTGATAAACTTCTTTTCTGACTTAATTTGTTGGTTTTATTTAATTTCTTGTAGTGTTTTGAGTGTAATGTTCATCTTCAAATTCTAGAATACAAATATAAACACATAGTTGAGTTAAAACTAAGAATTGTTATACATGTTTTGTTGCTATTATGATATTACACATTGATAGTCACATTGTTCGGTAAAACTGTAGGATGATGATTCTATAACGTAACTGTAAGAAGAATATATATTCATCAAAACTTCAGGGACCTTGTTAATCAAAAGTTTAAGTTATATAAAAAAATTCTGCAAGACTCCAAAGTTGTGCAACTACATTATCCAAGTCTGCACATGTCTCGCCAATCAGACTTCATTCTCACTTACTAATATAAACACCTAGTTGAGTTAAAATTTTACATATTTTTGTGCTATTCTAATGTTGAGTAAACTTTTTTTGCAGATAATATGGAGCTGCATCATGCTAGAAGGGAATAATTATCAAGCTATGCAGCGTGGTGTGAAAGTACCCCATTCAATTGATTCCTGCCCTATTAGTCGAAAGATGTCTTGTCTGAACTTGGCTTTATAAAAGTGAGTAAATTTATGGTATTTTTTTACTCCTATACACACATTGTATTATAAAACTGAAATCACTATTTTTCAATTAGCCTGGCACATACCTGGGCTTGGATAAAACTTTGACTTTTGAAACTTTGAAAATTTTGACTTGAAATAAAACAGTCACATTGTTCACCAAAACTGTATGTTGATGATGATTCTTTAACTTCATGGTAAAAAGAATTTATATTTATCAAAACCTCAGGGACCATGTTAATCAAAAGTTCAAGTTATTTTAAAAAACTTCGGCACATCTGGGATAAGAGTCCTCTATTTGGCGACTCGCTTTGTGGTCGCCAAGTTGGCAGTATATCACGATTAGATATAATGTAGAGTTGGCGACTGCAACTCGAGTCGCGAAATGGAGGACTCTTATTCGAGCTGTGCCAAAACTTCTGCAAGACTCCCAAGTTGTGCGTCTATATTATCCAAGTCTGTGTATGTCTCGCCAATCTGACTTCATCAACAACATTTTACAAATTACAAAATTATTAATATTGTTAAAAGCAACACTGTTGAGATGTTTCAATTTTTTTATTTTGTTGCTTTATTTTTTCGGTGATTTATTGAAATACTTGGCTCTTGCGCCTGGCTAAATTTAATACATGTATTGTTAAGTCAATTACTTGGTCGATGTACATGGCTTGCTACATTTATTAATCATATACATTTAAAAATGCCCCACATCCCTCCCCTGGAAATTCCTAAATCCTCCTTGATAATTTCTTTTTTCTAGCCATTGAATCTTGAATTTCCCAAACTTAAAATAACCGAAAGTAGTGTTTTCTCAGTATTTTTTGCTTTTATCGCACGTTTTGAAACTTTTTTGATTATTGCAAGATGAAATTTTAGTTATTGAGTTATCTATTATCAACTTAATGAGTCTTTATATGTGACGACTAGGGTACATCCATAAATTACATGAGGTTTTTTTGGTGTGAGGCTGTTTTCTCGAAAACTGTGATGTGCATTCCACTTCCTTGTTAATCTCAGACTGGTTTTAATAATTTTGTTGATACATTTTTTTAGGGTTAATTAAGATTTATAATTTTTTTATAGGTCCCATTGCTTCTTAAAGGATGATTCATCTCATCAGATGCCATTTTATGATCATGCTGTGTAATATTTGTGGAGTTAGTTTCATCTTGCAAATTGTTTTAAACTCAATTTTATCATTTTCATCTTAAGTAAATTTTAAAATGTGGTAATTAAAGTTTAATAAGAGAGTGTATACTATACAATTAAAATTCTGTGTTTACTAAGATGTTAGTAAGTTCTTAAATTTGATGCAATTGAAATATATTTTGATGTCTTTGCATTCCACTTTCTTGTTAGTCTCAGACTGGTTTCAATAATTATTTTGTTGATATATTTTTTTAGGGTTAATTAAGATTTATAATTTTTTTATAGGTTCTATTGCTTAAAGGATGATTAATTATTGGATAAATAAAGAATTCATCTTGCAAATGGTGTTATTTTATCATTTTCATTTTAAGTAAATTTAATAATGTGGTAATTAAAGGTTAATAAGAGAGTGTATACTATACAATTAAAATTCTGTGTTTAAAGGTGTTAAAATTGAAATATATTTTGATGTCTTTCTTATCTCATTTTAACTGTTTAAATTTCATATAATCTCAAATTAGTTTACTTAAGCTCTCTTAAAATATTAATTGAGCTACAATTTATAAGAATATGAAAGTTAACATTTCAATGTAATTGATTGTATGTAATAAAAAATTCTTGATTGAACTTCTGTTTTAGAAATTGTTTCCTTCTACTATTAACATAAACATGCATATTGCATATAGTATTTAAACAGGAAAATAATATAATAATAATTCACTTGCTGTAATCAGTATTATTTTTCCAAACTTTGAAAGCTGCATAACTTTTTTCTGACAGTGGCGTGTATAGAAATTTATTTTGGGAGGGGCCCAAAATACCCCTCAAAAAATTTAGGTTTTAAAAATCCAAAAACTAGAATTTTGCTCTGGGGGAGAGGACCCAAAAATATTCCTAAGCCCTCTCCCATACATATTTAATAGATTCAAGGTAGTTTTCTAATATTTTCAGGTATGATATGCATCTTGATAAAGAGAATGTTGAAAAAATTTTTAATAACAGAGTTCCAAGCACAAAAGGGGGGTCCTTCCCCAGAAAATGTTTTGAAATTTTACCCTAAAAACAGGGTTTAAACTCATTTCAGTACACCTAGTTGAAATTTCGGGGGGGGGCCTCGGCCCCCTCGCCCCCCCCTTATATACGCCCCTGTTTTCTGAATAGGTTTAATATTTGTATAATTTTATGCTGGCAGAAAATTGAATTCAAAAATCATATTATTTTTCAAACTTTATATCTTAATTTACTAATAGTTTATTAATCTTTTAATCTTTCAGTTATTTATTAATTAGATATTTAAAAAAAATAATAAACGAACAAGAAAATCAAACAGCAAAGTGTAGCGTAGAAGAGCCCTGAGACGCAAAAACGCGATAAGCGAAAACCTATTTCAAACCGATTACGATGAAAAATATCGAAAAAAGGAAATTTTTCATTGGTTATCTTTGTAGTAAAGTAGTAGGAAAGAAGGAGGAGCTTAATAGCTTCCGCAAGCATGTTCGCTTCGAAAGCCAATTCCGATCGTAGGCGACCTTGTGCCCGAGACTAGCCTTTTTTTGAAGATGCGAAATGAAGATTACGAATATAGGTTACGAAACGGAGTAACCGCAAGCTGACGTCACGCTGCGTGCGTTCAATCTTTCGCAAGCCCCGAGACTAGGCCTCATAGACTAGCTGACTTACCCGGCCTTGCACGGGTTGAGTTAATTCATAAATATTTTAAAAAGTTTTTCAAGTTATGTCTTTTCTTTTTCTGGATTTCTTTTTCTGGAACTTATCATCCCGTCGTCCCCGTCGTCTTTTTCATCCCAGTTCTTAACTGTAAAAATATACCCTAACTCATCCCGTCCCGCATTTAAATTTGGCTGTTACCTTCGCTGTAAAGAACAATCAAATTGAAATAAATCATCAGGTTTATCAAGTTATATGTCTTTTCTTTTTCTGGATTAGCAGTCACTTATCATCCCGTCACCCCCGTCGTGTTTTTCTTCCCGGTTCCTTACTTTGAAAATATACCCTAACTCATCCCGCCCCGCTTTTAACTTTGGCTGTTAAAGAACCATCCAATTTAAATCATCAGGTTTATTGAGTTATATGGTTTTTCTTTTCCTGGTTAGCAATCACTTATCCCGTCATCCCCGTCGTCTTTTTCATCCCGGTTTCTTACTGTGAAAATATACCCTAATGTATCCCGTCCCGCATTTTACTGTGGCTGTAAAAGAAAAATCCAATTGAAATCATCAGTCTTTTGAAATTTATAGTTTAAAATCTTAAACAAAATTTCTATGAAGTATTTCCGATGTCCTTTTCAAAAATTACGCTTCGGTTTTTATAAATCACTTGATAAAAACTTAGGAAGTAAAAATCACAACCCTTGGGAATAATTTCCTACAGGATGTTACACACCGTATATGAAGTTTCTATCGTTTTCCAAAAATTATATTAATTTAATCAAAAAATAATCCCTATGTGTAATTCAGTCAACAACTCCCGCCGCCAAAGCAAAATATTTAACTATACCTAATTTAATTTATATTCAAAAATGATAAAGAATCCATTTTTATTTGCATGATCCTACATCTCCAAAAATAAAAACATTTTTATCAAAATAATAAAATGCTTGATAAATCTCATTTTCCTTTTATCATGATAGCCAACTTCTTAGTAAAAACTGTTATCTAGTACTTAACAATAAAAACTTAGTGAATGTATAAGTCTAGTAAACCATGCCCCATGAAACAATGAAATAATTTCAGCTCTGTTTCCATGGAAACCATTTATTTTAGCCTTTCCATAAATATATTTATTTTAGAAAAAAATTAAAATTACAAATAAAGGAAAAAATTGTTTCAAAATTAATTATTTGAATTTATATGTTTCCTGAAAATTGTTATAATTTTGAAAAAGAAATTTACACTGTGTTTTTCGTCTTAATTTGTTATAAATTATGAAATTTTTGAAATTATATTTTGTCACATGAGGCCAGACGAAACCTCAAGAGAGAAATAAACCTACTGCAATTTACGCATTTCAACAATGCATAATGCTATTTCAATGGGAAAAACGGAGTAGAAAAAGCGCCGAAAAACAGGGAAGGAGTCGTTGGATTTTAAAATCGTTTCTTAGTGCGCGTCGCATAGCTGAGAGGAACGTCTCTGTCAAATTTCAAACCTCTGGGTCCAGTAGTTTCGGAGATTCCGTGTTGAGTGTTCCTTACTTACCAGTGAATGAATGAATGAATGAGTGAGTCAGTCAGTCAGTCAGTGGTATTTGGCTTTTATAGATATAGATGATATTTCAATTTCATTTCATAGATGAAAATTTGTTTTTATGTGATATTCAATGTATATTTTGTAGTTATAAATAATTAAAACCATCAACTAACTTATAAAACACATTCAAATGCCAATTTTATATAACAGTTTTTTTATGTAGTTTTAAATTTATTTTTATCCCTTCAATTTGTTTTGTAAAGTCACTAAAGTTGTTGTTGTTACTTATCTCCGATGGTCTGATGGAGTCAGACCATATCTATAAATCCGTTGACGAGTAGAAAGTCAGAAACAAGGAGGGGAGAGACGTAAATTTCCTCCCAAGGAAATCCTAGGCATCCTACCTGCATTGTTAAGCTTTAAAATATAACGTTCTGTACTTAATGAATTCAAATTCTGTGCATGATTTAATATAAATTTGCTGGATGATCTCAAGACAAGAAATTTTTCAGGGATCATCAAACAAGAAAAAAATCGTTAGATACTTCAAAAAGAATTTCACAATATCGGTCGAGTGAAATTATTTATTAACTACACATTTTTTTTATAAAAGTAACAATATGTTTAGTGTAGTTATTTCTCACCCTATGACAAATATAAAGTAGGGTCAAATAAATTTTCAATACATGCATTTGTTTTAATAGTTGTTAGAATAAAGGTATAACAAATTGTATCACTTTTAACATCTCATCAGAAACTAAACCCTACGTAAACAAACTGAACCACGTACTTCCGTAAACAATCCCCCAGCTTTAATCCTATTACTTTGGAACTTTGTTAATGTAGCAAACATAGATGCACGATTCAGATTGTTCGAATCTCTTGCGGTCGATCTCCGAAAACTCGCCATGGCAATCACAGCAGGAAGGAAACCGAAAATACACCGGTCTTTTTAAATGGTGACGATTAATCCATTAATCATAATTGATCAAAAAAGAATGTCGACACATTTGAAAGGTAGATAAAGTCCCGAAGACGCCTCAGAAGAGTTTTTGGAATTAGCGTGCGGTAATGAATAGGTATTTTATCTATTCAGCACCTCTCTTTGAATAAAGTGAAAGATAAACATTCAGCTGTCTCCCTTTTGGATTAGCTTGACGATGAAGCCTCATCTGGTGAATAACAATTGTTAAATATGTTCGAATAGAATGATCAAATTTGGCCCTGATAACTGACGTGAATAATGTGTTGAGAGGATGGGATTCCCTGTTGGGTTTGATGCAGTTTTAATCAACCTAAATGGATTTTAGCGTTTGTTTCCTTATTCTGATATCGTAAATGCTCTGGATGGAACAACAAAAATTTCATATCATACACTTCTTAATCTACAAAAAATACTTATGGAATATGAGTTAGTAAAATGATAAGGAATTTAGTTGGTTTTCCTACTATGTGGAAACATTTAAGCGTTCAAATAATCTCTATCTACTGTTGGGCTTAATATACATTTAAAAAAAAGTTTTATAGAAAACTTCTATTTGTAAAACAAATAATTAAAAAAAAAACAGTAGAAGCTCCTATAAAAACCAACAGAATCACCTTTTAAAAGAGTTAGCTTTGGAAAAAGTCGTTAACGGTAGACAAATTGGCATTATTTTAGAGCCGATCGATTGTTTAAGCCCTAAAAAATGTCAACTATTCACTAGTTATAAAACAGTGCCATTTTGGTGACCACTAGGAACTTTCACCAAAGGGAACTCGGTTTTTATAAGAGCCTCTACTGTATACTACAAGCATTAACGGTTTGTTTTGGACAAAAATAATATTTTTCGCTATTATTAAATTATTTAAAATTTCTCTCATTGTCATGAGCAAAAAGTAGAAAATTTCAATTGATCATTTTGCCAGCGTGATCGAATTACAGAAAAGTTTTAGCAAGCGCCAAGATATAATGACATATTTTGGCCCAAATATTCATTTAAGATGTAAAAGCTTAGTTAAATAAATCCAACCAAACCATATTTAAACCTTTAAAACTGGACTTCAAATACTAATGTATTTGGTTACTTTCTCAGTTTTACTCAATCGTTCTTTCGGCATTCATGGAGAACTTGCGGATATTAAATTCAAAGCTTCATCAATCATTAAGAAAGGCTTGATGAGATTATAATCTTGGTTGTTATTTATCATAAAACTCTAGATGAAGTATAAAATACATTTCTAAGTTATTGAAATATGAAATATTCTTATAAAAATTTGGATTCATCTTTTTCAACTTTAGTTTACTTTTTCCCAGAATATTCGATTAATAAAAGTGACAGCCAACATTCAAATGCCTTTTTTATCAACTTAAAAAATTTGACTTAATATTAATATCTACCTGAAAAATATACTATGTCCTGAAAACTTGCGTCTTTAATCTTAATTCTAAACCATTAAAAAGCATAATTTTGCAATTATTAACTAATTTCACCTGAAACGTGTTGAAAATTGAAAAAAGAAACACTCAGCTCTGTTTTGAAACACAGAAACTCAAATTAATATGAAAGAAATTGTGTTTTGTAATTGGTATTACCTACCATTAAAAAATTTTGGTAGTTAAACTATTTCCAAAAAATCAAAATGTATGCATTAAGCAGTTACAACCGACAAAAATATTCTTAATTTAGTAAGACATATCATACATTAAGCTTGCAACTTTATGAAAAATATTTGTCCTGCTTAATTGCACTTTTAATGAGATTTCCCTACACCAAAAAGTTTTATATTATGAAAAGCAGAACATTTAAAATGATCCTGGTTTGCATAATTAAAAACACTAAAATTTAAGTGAAAAGGCGAAGGTTTTAGGTTAACACTCAACATTTCTATACATTTGAAATAGAATTTTTTGTTCGAGTTCCATTTGTAATGAAAAAAGATGTCACTAATTTCAAAAGTTAAATATTATTATTAAAAAAGATAATGAAAACTAATTTTTCAAAATAAATGGAAACACCTTAATAGGATTTAAATAAATTAGATTTCTATACCTTTAGGATCTAGTATGACACAAATTCTAATAAAAGATAAATTTAAATTTTTATTTCTTTAGAATTTCTGTAAGAAATTATCAAACATTTTGGTTACTTCTTTATAAAGGTTCAAAAAACTTCTACCCCTATAAAATGATGTTTGCATGGCGATGATCTATTTCATCTACGGGGTAGATTCTATATTGGTCTTTGAGTAAAAATAATTTCCGAAAGGAAATCCTTAAAACGTCCCATGAAACCTTATAAGATTTTCCTTCTACACACAAGCTTGAATTCAAACAAAGGTGTCGATGTTTGTTACAAACTCTCGTTTTGTTTCACTATGTGTAAAATTTAAGAAAGAATTTTATGGAAATATTTTGTGAGAAAGATTTTGAGGAAAGAGTCACACAGAGAGTGAATTTCTGATCGGGATCAGATGTTTTCCTGATGCATTCAGATTTCCATAGACATTTTCAGCAATTCAAATGCATTTTTAAAAATGTTATGTCAGTTCTTTGAAGTTACAAGATGTACTTTTCAATACTTCATTAGTTTTTATAACAACTTTTTATTCACATTTTTATTTACTTTAAGTTATAGTATCATAATCAAAACGCAAATAACTAATAAAAATATCTCAAACCAATGCTACTAATGTATCAAAAAACTGCTTAGCAGTTGTTATTCTTATAAAAATTATAAATTCATCTTAACATATTTTTAAGCATGTGTAACAAAGTTAAATTGATTCAATTACTATCATGTGAATGTAAATAATAATTTTACACAATTAAAACGTCCTAAATGATTAGATTTTAAGAATAAATGTTCACTAATAATTTTTTTTTATAACATTGTACTAATAATCACTACACTAGAACAAGAGAAGATTTTAAATGTTGCAACTAAATTTATTTCAAAAGAATAAAATAAAAAAAATCTTAAAAAGTAAGTTTTTTTTAAACTTCTTTACTTATCAGGGTAGTTTTTTTACTTTCATCCTGAGAGATGTCAAACTAAATAAGTTATCTTTCCTAATTCTTCGGTAAAACTTTCAAAACATGACCAGCATAGCAGCCGTAGGTATAATTACTACCTACTATGTAACTTTTAAGATAGTTGCATAAATACTGTGATAAAGTATTAAAAAACTTCAAAAATTACTACTTTTTTGACATTATTCTTGATAGTGACTATCGTTATTCACTTTAATTGTGTAGATGTATGCCAAATACTACATGTACTGTAGCACAGAGAAATATCCTAACAGAGGGTCCACGAGGCTATTTTCAAATGCGTTACTGATGTGAGGGCGCCACACTAGATTCTGGAACGTATGCCGGCCGCTTAAATCTCTCGCCAAATTAGAACTCAGCGCATGCGCAGAAAGGTGTTTTCAATCTCCCATAGGCAGCCGGCGAACGATTCAGACTGGATCCAGACGCTAGTGAGTTTAGTGCGATCCCAGCGCCACAATTCTCCCAACCTGTAACAAGATGTCATGATTTTCGATTTCCATTATGGCCTATGGCCGTGGACTCTCTGTTCTAGTACTCTGTGTACTGTAGTAAATAATACTGTTTGTTACTTAGCCTAAAATGAACGAAAAATGAATGTAAAATGATCTCCAAATACAATTCCAACAGAAACCATTAAATAAGTAAGATATTATGTATTAGCAATTTTAGAGCTTTATCTTAGGTCAAGAGAAATTTTAAAAATATCTTTCTGTGATTATTTTAGAATTACTTCCATTATATAATCCATCAATTTTAAGCTACTATTAGTATGATTTAAAAATATCTAAGTGCTTGATTTCTCTTAAAAATAAACTAATTTGTTTTAAAAACTATCGATAAGCAATTAGTTTTCTAACCTCCTTGTTGTGATGCCCCTCTAAAATCATCATTATTGCTTACTTTTCAAAAAGAAACCTTTTCCCAAGAAATTTGAATTATAAATGGAATCAGGAAAATTTGTTATTTTATCCAGCGTAGGAAAAAATGTTTTAATTTAATATCGGACGCACTTTTCTAAAACCTAACTGAAGGAAAAAAAATTACTTTCCAATTTGATAAGAAGTCTTAAGAAATGCTAAAAAAGTAAATCGGTTTTCCCCTAATCAAGTCAGGGTATACGCTTTGCTCTTCAAACATTGCTTTGAAATTTAATTTTCGGGGATAATGAATAGATTGGAAAATGCAAAAGAAATCTTAATCAGGGATTAATTAGGATTTACATGACGGTTTTCAACTAAATGATTTATACAGCGTGATCGATGGAGCTGAATTGTGATAACAAGTTAGAATGTTATTTGTTTTGCAGTGTCTGAGTTATGCTTAAAGTTATGAATACAGTTAGTGACAGATGTAATGAAAAATCTTAGATTATTTTCGAATTAAGTTATTTAAGGTCTTCAATATAATTTTTAATTTTTTATTTAAGTAATAAACTTTTTCTTTCAATACTTCAATTTAAGCTTTTTTATTCAATAGTTAGTTCTATTTTGGTTTTGCTTGAAAAATAGGAACTATGTAAATATTTTGTATAAAATTTTATAATAGCTGATCATGCGTATATTTTGCCCTATTATATAAAACTACAGAAACTATAATACTGCGGAACAATAGGACTTTAAAGATTGAAAACATTTTTATATTGAAAACACTTTTAAATGTTTTGTAACTTTCAAAATGCAAATATGTTTAAACTCTAAATTTTAATAGAGCATTTACGATTATAAATTCGATCTTTTTTTAATAATGTTTCAAAAACATGCATCTGAAGGTAGGTTTTTGAAAATAAACCTCGAAAACTTTCTCAGTTTGTTTTTTATACTTATACTGTTTTCTGTTCGCTACTTCTATTTAAAAAATATTAAATACATCAAAACATTGAAAAAGTGGTGTTAGTGTGCTATTACATTATTTGTTTAAGTATTGTAAGAATTTTTTATTCTTGTTGTAAATAGGTTATATAATATAGAGTTTGAAACATAATATTCAGTTTTAAATCTACGAAAGTTATTTTGTTTTTTATCCTTATATAAGATTTAATTAATACTAAAAGCCTTTTAATTTTTAAGTTAAATTCTTCTTAAGTACCAATTATTCACATACTATTTTATTACAATAATTTTTCTGGCCATAGCCATGATATACTATTTCAGAAAATATGTCGTAACTATTTGTGTCCTAAGGTACTAGAATAAACACATGAAAAAAATATCGTATTATCTTTGCTATTGACGTGTAACATAAAAGCTGTTTCTGTTCGTCACTTTGTGGTAGGGATATATCGGCCACCAAAGAAATAAGTCTGCACTCAAGTTATGACTGAGTTCGGGAACATTTCTTCTTACGTTGCAGATATTTTAAAAAATAAAATTATAGAACACCAACGTTAGTCAACAATTGGTTGCATTTGAATTTATTTAAGACAGTTTTAGTTCCATCATGGTGTGTGAGATGTGAACTAATTAAAACTTAAGCTACTTTTACTCTTAAAAACTTAACTCTTCTAATAGTTATAGTTCTTGTACATAAGTTCTATATCTATACTTTTATGGTCTAAAATTCAATTAAAACTCATGGCATCTTTTGTTAAGTAAAAAGTACGTAGTAAAATACGTTTCCTTAAACTATCGTATTATCCTTTGTTTTAAACAAAGACATATGCTATTCTTAATTTCCCAAAGAAATTAAGGGTTTTACTTATATCCTAAAACAATTATTTCCTTAAAATATATTTTTTCAAAATAAAAAACAAACTGACGATACTATCAAAATTAGTATCAGGAAATAACGTTTTTGCAGTAATTGACGAGTTTTTCTAGAGAATTAGAGAATTGCACAACTTTTTAAAAATTAATCATCCGTATTGAACAACTGTTGAATTTAACAGATCAAAATTATCTACAATTACATTAAATTAAATTGATTTAAGTTTGATAGTTTTTTTAGTTTTTAAATTTTTAAATTATTTTAAATTTATCTTATCTTTTAAAAATCGACTAATGTAGAGTATGAATATTTCTTTTCCAAAGAAATTTTAATTCAAACAAGTAATTCTGAAACATTAAACTCTAGCCACTTTAGTGAACACTTAAATGATTTATTACTTTGCAAACCTAATATTTCTCAAGTTTAATGCACTTCATTTCTCTATTAAATTTTACTATATTTAAACTCTTCATCTGAAAAATGTCTCTTCAAAATGGAAGGTCTTTGAAAAAGAGCTCCTTGAAGATTTTTACGAGAAGCTTTTTGAACTTGGGTAGAACGGCAGCTTGAGAAGGAAGAGAATTAGTTTTATTAATTTTAAACACTCAAGGGCATTCTTCTCATCAATTAAAACTCGATTAAGAGCACTTAAAGTATTAACGAGGTTTTGAAAATGAGTTCTCAAAATCACTTTAATGGCCCTATATTGCCTTAAATTTATAGATCCTAACTCTATTAGTGGTCATATTGGCTTTATCAGGGGTTTAAAATAGCTAAAAATTTTAAAACTTCAAATGCTTCAAAAAGTTTAAAACTGCACATAAGTAAAAGCAATTTAAGGATATTTTTAGCATTTAACTTGAACTATTCTCATGGAAATTTTAAATCGTCTTAGGTGGTTCCTAAAATCCTCGTTTTGAAGATGCAAACTTTGCACTGTAAAATAAAATTAGTATTATTACTCCTATTTTGAGTTCAAGAAATGCCAAACACTTTGTAAACTCGGGTGTGTCACTGATGTTGTCTCCTCTAGTCGGTGTAATTGTACTACATACACTATCCTGATGTACTACAAGCCCGTCATGTTTTAACTGTTACCCAGTTGGTTTGTGTTGCCTATTGTTACAAGGATTACATATTACCTCGAATAAAAGTGAACAGTTTTTCATCGAAAAATTTGGAACGCACAATCCTTAATATGTGAAATTTGCAGCTACTTGGATTGATATCTGATAACCCGAATAATTCAAATTACATTACAATTTTTAAGACTAAATATAGTTTACTAAGAAACCCATCATTGCAAAATTGTGTTCCCTAATGCTGAAGCAACTAGGATAAACGTATTTAGGAATTTCTAATATTAAAGTTTTTCTGTTTGAAAGAAATATATTTGATATTCCAGGATTTCAAATGCATCATCTCTTAATATCTTGTAAAATTCTGATAATGTATTTTCCAATTGAATTTTATTTACCAGGAACCTTCAATATCTTGTTTTATATAAGGAAACTATCAACATCTCTAAATAGCATACGGTACATAAAGAAATATCTCTCTTACACCCTAATAACTTTTTAATAATGCTAAAGCATTGAGAAACATTCAAAACCAAAAGCAAATATAAATATACATTGATCGCAATAAAATTTGATATTGCGTGCTCTTGAAATCAAAGGAAATTAAGCTATAGAAATCGTAAAAATAAATCCCATGATAAATAATGGAATGTTTCCAGTTACAAACAATATGGTATCATTTAATAATTTACTATATTTCAATAACTTTAGTGTTTCAGAAGTATAAAATAACAAAATATTGCATTTGTTGAATAAATCCTGTATATTCTTCGAGCGTAAAAATACCTCGGTTAGAGTTAACATTAAAAATTAAAATATGTACAGAGCACAGATATGAACAAATATTTCTCCAACTAAGGAACACTAAAATTAATATATTTAAGTTGATTCAAGCGTTGAAGCTATACCTTTTTCATGTTTTCTTTAATTTTTTTAAATGTAGTGAAACTATTATAGCATTTCAGTAATTTAAAAGATGCTTATTAATAGATATTTCATGAACGATCATTGATTCATTTAGAAGTCTATAGAAGTAAGGCTTTTGTGTAACGACTCCAGTCCAATCTATTTGTTATTTTAATACAATATAGAAAGGGGTGGTAATATTTGCAACTATAGAAGAATATTGATACTACTTTTATTCTCAAAATTATTTAGAATACATTCATGTACAGGAGGAAGAAAAAGTTAGAATTTTTAATTAACACAAATTTTAAAATTGATAAAAAAAAACTTAATTTTACTTTGTAATAAGTCTCTTTTTATTCTCTTAAATTCTCAAATCCATTAGTATACGTGAAAGTAGTAACTAATAAGAAGAGTTTTTGTCGGCAAATTAGTTACCTTAATTCTATGGGATTTGTAGATAATGATTCAGGTAAGGGGATTAAAGTAACTTTCTCTTGGTCACCTTCTAAAACAGAATTAGTGCAGTAAAACTTAGATATAGGTGGGGGATCGCTTGGGACCGATGTTTTTTTCACTTACTCAGGTATTCCACTTAGATAGGTTTGATTTTATTTCCATTTAAACATCCCTTTTACAAAATATTGTCTCTATACCTAACAAATATGCAAAATGATGTATTTTATCTTTTACTAATGAGTCATTTAGTGAAATGTATTTATCACTGCATGATCTTATTAATTCGAAAACACACATATTTCAAGATATTCCTACGGTCGAAGTGAAGAAATTTTCAAATTTCACCTATCGAGGAATTCCACTTATCCAGTTTAGGCAGTATTATCATAAATGAGAGCAAGAAATAATTGATATTGCTCACTCATCTAGAAAAGAGAATTGAATAAGATGGGCTTAGTTTTTTCTTACCCTTTTCACTCTTTCATTTGTAATTATACTAAAATAAATTAGAAATATTACCTTCCCTACTTATCTCAGGTGTTAGTCTTTACAAATTGAATTCTTTTATGAGACTTTACCTTAAAAAAATTCGTTATTAATGTTCCTTTCGTTTCCGGAGTTAGAAGTACCTAATGACCGTACTTAGAGCTATTTTTAAGAAGCTGAAAGTTTTGAGAGTAATTTTACTCTTAAATTTTCTGGAATAATAAGGTTTTGGTGGTCGGTCGAAGGGAGTAAGTTCTTACTTTAATTAAAAGCTTTAACGCATTAAGTTATTGAGTGTGATGACACTGAATGGGGTTTAGTTTTCACAAATTGCACATACCTGTATTTTTTTAGAAATCCTGTAACCGCTACATAATTTTTTGATACATTATAGGCGCAGTTATTGTCCACCGCCTTCTTGTGATCCCAGTGTTTTATTTAAAAAATATATTAAAATTATAATCCTTATAAGAAAATAGTATAATTTTAATTTGTTGTGAAAAGGCATCTGCTTAAGAAGTAAAGCTTACCTACAACTATTCAAAATAAAAGATGAGAATGTAAAAAAGCTAATATCGAAACGAATAGAAACAACTATCTCTTAAGTCGTTAATTCAAATGTCCTTATTAATTTCAATATTTTTACTGTAGATCTATGTTAACTTTGATTTGCTAAAAGTTCCTTCAAATAAAAAGTGTCTTAATATACATTTTACGTATACATCAACGCATTTCAGTATTTGGTCTTGAAAATGCTATAATTAGTAGTAATGTGTGAAAACGTGTTTTAAACTCATTATTGAAAATCTGTAAAAAGAATCAAACATCCTTATATTATATTTTATTATTATAAAAGTGTCCTAATATACATTTTACGTTTACATCAATGCATTTCAGTATTTGGTCTTGAAAATACTATAATTAGTATGTGTGAAAAGTGCTTTAAATTCATTATTGGAAATCTTTAAAAAGATTAAAATATCCTATTATATTTTCAAATGCCACAAAATAGAAGCATTTCCTAAAGTATTTTTTACACAAATTAACGATGTAAGAGATTTTTTGGAAATTGATAAAAATTCAAGTTTGTTTCAATAGATTTTTCATGCAGTATTAATAAATGATGACAATAAAATCAGTAGGTATAAATTTCTCCTAAAATTCAAAATCAATATAGGTAATCTATGGGTAAATTTCCGTTGGTCAACGTTTAACAGGGGGTGCTTATTATTTTCGTGTACCGAATGGGCCGGTTCGCGTGATGAGAAGGCATAACTGCGGTATCTTGACATGTTCATCAGGGGTAAAGAATTTGCCTGACAGAAAAAGCCTTTTCGCTTAATCGAAACTTCCGATTTCCTCTGAGGGTTTTATTTGCTTCTATGATGAACCATTTCCCCTGTACGAAGCCATCATCTGGGAAGAGTTATTGGGTATAGTTGGCAAAGTTTTGAAAATTTATCGGAAGAGTTAATGCAAAATGTGGGATTTATTGTAATTTCGTTTAAAAATCCTTTTGAGGGTTTTTACTCATTAATGAGGCAGGTTTAGTTATTTGCTCGTTGAGTTGCTCGTAAGCTCTAAAAATTTAATTTCACTCAGAATAGGACTGTTCTGAGTCTTACAGAGATTTAATTCACTGTTCCAAGTTTATCACAATTCATCCCTTTCGCATAAACGTCTCAGTGGACGGCTTTAGAAAGAGTAACTATCTCATTGCAAATGAAAAATCAAGGACGAGAATTCTTGTCTGAGTTATTCAAAATACTTGTGAAACTTAGAGAGAATGTCACTAGAAGTCCTGATGGATCTAATATCTAACATAAATTATTTATACAAATATAGGAACTTAACCTGTTTTTTTTCAAACTCTACCCCAAATGTAGGATGTCCCATAAACCTTTCAAACAATGACTGTCTAACTCTTAATTCAAGGCATAAAACGTAAGAAGGCTATAAAAGTTAACATCTTTCACTTCCGTTTAGTTTTTAAAGGTCGTTAAACTATCTTTAAAGCAATCAATGTTTTGACTAGTAGTTAACACTAAACCACAGAGGCAGGGTGATTCTGACCTATTTAATTTAATCGACTGAGTATTTCTACAGAAAAGTGTATTATTATATTAACTTTATTTGTAACTATAGTAAAGAAAAGGTTAGTTGGCACGGATTTCCATTTTTGATTTTTTTTGTTTGATACTTAAAGAGACCCTTGGGAATGCAGAGAAAAGTTAAACTTTCATTTAACGAAAACATGTATGGTTTATTAATTAAATATTGTTGAGGTAATATCCCCTCATCCTGAGTTATTTGGGAGTTGGCATTTCGGATGTTTAGGCAGAACACACGTCAGTTTTCAAGGATAAGCAAAGATTTAAATTACAATAAATGTTTTTAAAACAGTTTTTTTATTATTATCACAGCTACTTTTAATTATTCAAATAGAATTGGCCCAGTATTCCAAATCTTCCTCGACAATAAAAATAGGATTTTCCAGTCGCAGGTCAATTTTTCTCTAGTATTAACATATAAAATCATCTTCGCTATGCCGCCCCATCTTAATTTTTTTCTCCTTTTTTTACCCTGGTGGACACTAGAATATCTTTGTCATGGATTTCAAGATATTTTCTACCGACGATTAATGTAATAAATGTTTGATGAATAATTACACATAAAGAAAATATAAAATTTCGAACTTATAAAAATACGTTTTTAAGGTTTCGCACTAAAAATGGAGATGACCCTTCAGTGTTGCAATATTTGTTTTAAAAGATGTATTTTTGCTTGCTGGTTTCTCCCTGTTTTCTACTCCTCTCTGTGAAAAGTAAAATAACCCACTGTGAGACATCTACTCTCATTTCACAAGTGTAACGAAGGAAAAGTTTAAATTTTAATAAAGAACCCCTACAACTTCCTGATTTAATTAAACAATTTTTTATGAAAACTATGTATCTCTCCAAAAAGTCATAAAAAGCGACTGTATGTTGCAAATAAGTCTAGCTCAGTCGTTGGTAGCATCCGAATTTTTCCAAGTTCATAGGTTTGTAAAAAACATTAAGGTACTTAAATTAAAAGTGTGATTATTTCAAAACTTTCTTTCCTTGCTAATGCACTTCTGTGTTTTTTCTGGATGCTAAAAAAATTTATTTACCCAGATTTGTTAAACCAATTTCGTTATAAAAACAAATTTAAACGACAGCATTTATCTATAGTTGAACAGAAAAGTGAGAAAGAGCTTATAGTACAAATTATGCCAATAAATTTGTTATTCAAGCAACACGGCCTTGAAAAAACTTTTCTTAAAGAATCAGTAGTACAGTTGGAAGAAAATAAAATGCATACCTATTTCAGTTGCTGGTATTACTCGTCCCCCTGATCTAGCAAAGCCTGCACCCCTATTTCAGTGTTGGATAAAAACAAGACAAAAGGGGATAAGTATTTGCCTCTCTGAGGTTTAAGGGATTCGGTTAGATTTAGGAACTTTAATATAATGAGTTGAAATGATTAACGAACAAAATCTGAAAAGTGAAAGTTGCGTAGCTTAATTTATTGAAGCTTAGTGTTTGAGTTATGAAGGCTAATTTGTAAACATTATTCCTGCCGAGAATCCTAGTGCCTAATCATGATGAATCAATGTAAGAAAACGCGATGTTAACGCCTTTCATTTGTTTTTAATTTGCTAAAATCTTTTCCTGGAAAAAAGTAAAGTAACGCATTATTCCATCTCTACATTGTACAAACTATGTCGAGAGGAATACACACTTTTAGTTTTTCGGTTAGTTACATATCACTCAGCATTACCTCCTAATTTAACCTCGAAACATGTTTTAAAGTTACGTAATAAATCTCAAGTATCTCGGAAGAAATTAAGAGGAACATTTTAAGTCTTTTAATAAAGAGTTAAAATATACGTTTAAGAGAAATGTGCAGTGCGGGAAAAGCCATCTTACTTTAAGATAAGTGTAACGGAACTGACAGGTATTAAAGAGGTTTGTACTGTTTCATTTCAAAAGCTCTTTTGATTCTTAGGTCTGGTACTTTTTTTTAGAGAAAACCCAAGCGAGAAAGCATTTTGTGGCTGCTGTTAAATGTCTGACACCTGAGGAAAAAACACCTAAAATTTTTTGTCTGGGAAAAAAACAAAAAGAAAACATTCTTTGTTTCACTTTAGTTGGAAAAATTAAATCTAATCTCTGTTCCTTCCTCCACCTAACCTGTCAATCACTTAGTTCCCATGACAACAAAAATTTTGACTCGCGTAAAGAATTCTTAAATGCACCCAGGGTAAAAATTTTACATTTAAGTTTCCATTCATAAATATTGGAAATCCCTGTTTTGTTTGGCCAAGAATATTTTAATACTTCCTCGCCTATTGGATGTGGGGTGGAAAGTATCTTTGTTTAAGGTAGAACATTTATTTTTGATAGGTACTCTTTTCGCTGTTGCTTTTACCATGTTGCGTTTTTGCAAAGCTGTGTTTTTATTTCGGTAAGTAGCAAGGATACGCTGTGTCTTTTACGGTGCTCAAGTACCTTCTGGGAAAGGTTTTAAGAAGTGTTAAAATCCCTCACTTTTACCTAAAAACACTTTAATATTTTAAAGTGCTCTCTTGGATTTAACATATCGAAGCTCAAATCTGAAACCTACTGAATATTAATGTTTTCTTTAAATAGGCTTGTTCATTTAGCACTAAAAGCTTTTAAAATCCATCAATCGTCAAGCTAATGTCTTAGAGAGAGAACATAGTGTTCGCTAGGATTTTTGCAAATCGTGGATTATGTAATGCTTAGTGAAATCAACTTTTAGTATTTGCATGCACATTAAGTATTTAAAAGATGAAGATATTTGCTATTTCTTTAACATGGATGCATTTAGACATCTTGAAGCAATGCTTAAAAGATTACCCTTAAAAAAACTACATCTTTACATACCTTAAAAAACAAATGCATTAAATGAAGCTGTGGAAAGTATTCCAAAGTTTTTTTAAACATATGAAGTTCTAATCCCAAAAAATCAATATTTTGTAAAACTTTCTGCTACATTGCCCCAATTTTTTTTATTATGCTACCATTAGAAATCCAAAATTGCCCATCTAAACACATATATTCTAAAAGAAACTAAAATATTTTTTTGTTCTCCATAGAAAACAGAAAATTTTTACTGTGGTTGATTTTCTTCTTTTTTCATTTTTCTGATATTTATTATTTTGTAATTCTTTTGTACTTTCTCTGTACAAAAATTTTTATCCTTATTTTGTACTAAAATTTTGTATTAATGACTGAAGACATAAATCTTTCAATGCCACTCTCTCTGACACTCGGTGTTTGTTTTGGCTAAAGATTTGTGTATTTATTTGGTCACCTACATGTGGACCAGGAGGTCCCAGGTGATTATATTAATTTTGTGTATACTTGTATTTTTTCTGATTCATAAAAAAATACATCAGTATCCCGTTATTTTACTGCACATTTACTACAACATAGTCTGTAAATATTTTCGTATTTGACGAACTTTTCCCAATGTTTACATTGCTAGAGAGGATTTTATATTTCAAAGTGCTACCCAAGATCTTTCACATAGCTATGAAAGTCAGTTTATATCCCAACTCATAAAACCCGCAATATACTCGTGGAGGTTTTTCATCAGGTCCTTACAATGGGCCTAATGCGTCAACACCAAAAAGAACTGTTAGTAGAGGAATTATTCAAACTTTATAGCGAACATTACTTCTAAAATCTCATAAAACATTTTAAGCCTGGAGAAATATAATAGAAAGACTAATATTTATATAAAAAGATTTAATCTCTTTAGGTGAAAATCCAGTCCATAAGATTTCTGATTTAACAAGCTAGAAGTTTTCTTTGAGGTATACTTTTTCGATGCTGACTTGAATATTTCCTTTCGTGTACATGTTCTCATTACGTTATACAGATTTTTAAAGTAAACATTGGATTATATCTGGCTTTTGGTTACAGAGTAAAATTTTGTTCTTGTATAGAGCTAGAAAATTTTAATAAAATATATTTAACTTTTATAAACGTTATAAGTAGCTGTAAGTTTTTCATAGAGAGGTATGTAGTGTATATTCTTTAATTAACTAGGAAATAAATTGCACATACAACTATTATATCTTTTTAAAATGTTACTTGATAATTATTTTACGTTTAAAAAAAAACTTTTATTTTAAAAGATATTTCGTCCTTTAAGAATTAAAATTTGCTTAAACTTTTTAAAAGAACCTTATCAAGTCATTTTGAATGACAACTTTTTTACACCACTTTTTAGCTATCTAAGTATTTAATCTCGTTCTTGGTTAAATTAATATATCTCTTGCAGATATCATGATTTATTACTTATTTACCTTACCCTTTTATTTATTCGCCCTGACACTCTCCTTTCTCATTTAGGGTATCAAAATGAGAGCTCTTATGCAATATACGAGTACCTCTTGGAACATGTAAGAGCCGAAAATATAATAAAAACACACTTAAATACACTTCTACCAGCGAAAGAACTTTAAAGTCACATTTTTTTGCATTATCTTACTTAACGTCTCGAAAAACAACCTTTCAGAAAAAAAAATCAGTCTCTATATTCTCCGCTTTGATCCCCGTTTGGACAACTGAAGAATTCATTACTATTTTCGCAGGCGGGCGGTGCAACCGTAATTGACTTTGCATGTTAGAGGCGTAATAAAATAGTCCCCCCTGCTGTTCATCGATTCATATCCCACTAACACACAAAACCAACATTGAATGTGGTGGCTTAAAATCCCATATTCTTTTCCGAGGAAAGTTTTTTAATATGATAGTTTTTCTTGGAATATAAGATCGGTTAAGGTTCAAAGTTAGAGGGTGTATTTTGAATTATTAAGTAATCACGTCTCTGGAAATTCAAATACCCTTTGATTTATTCATGGACATATTGCCACCGGGCAATAATGTCTTACAAGCATAAAACGAAAAAGAAAGTGTTCTTTTATGAAATACGAGTTAATGAAGGAAATACGTTTAAAGGTTTTAAAATTTCATTCTTGGGGGATATTCAGATTTCCCTAGGTTATCCCAAGCGCCTGTGCTTTCATTTTAAGTTTATGAGTGAAATGTTTTTATTGTTTTCTTGAATTTACCGTGAAGTAAGCTAAATCATTTTCAGAAATTTTACTGCTTTCAATTATTAGAAATTCAATGAGAAATAAATTAGATGCGTTATTTTGCAACATAAAAAAAATGTAAGTTGGATTAGGTTTTTATCATAAAATACTACTATTTTATAATTTGTATTAAGGTATCCGACTACGTTGAAATCATGGAAGATATTTAACAAACCCAATGATAAAACTTAATGTTTCCTTGTAACAATTACGTTTTTATACATTTCATACACATTCATTACCAAAATTTGCATTAAAATATACCATACAACTGAAAATTATAACATTGATTACAATTTTTAAGTATTTTATTTAAGCAACAAATTTACTGGTGTCTGGGGTCATAGATGAAAATAATACAGAAACTTTATTTTAGTTCTGTTTATTGTTAAATTTGGATTTTGCTTAGAAGTTGTTCATAGACACGCAATTGTCATTTCATTTATGAACCCCCCCCAAAAAAAAAAATGTTTACAGAATTTCCATATTTAGCTTTGCACGACGTAATTTCATTACTTGCAACACGTCATTTCTATTTCAAACCTACTATATTACAGTTTTAAGAGATTCTAAATGACCTCACTTTCAATCCTCAATAACTAGTAATTGCATTAGCCAAAATGACTCTCCGAAACGTTGGACCTCAAACTTCCCGAGCTCCCAGTCCCACCCCCGAACTCGATTGCTTACCTTTTCGCAGCCGATCCACCCACACCTTTCCCCTGACCCCTCTTCACAAAAGGGTAGTCTCCGCCCTTCTTTGGTCGTTTGGGGGTTAAATTAGAATTGGATATTGGATTTCAGGGGAGCCTTTGAAAGTTTTGCTCAACGGTTGCTCTTAATGAGCTCTACATTCGGAAGAAGCGATATTTCCGAGGACGTGTATTAGGTTTCCGACTCATGGGAGTTTTGAGTGATTATGAAGTTGTTTGTGCGGTTCATTGGGGAATGAAATCGATGGTTCTTTCAAAATTTTCAGCGTCTTTAGCAATCAGGGATTGAATGTAGTGAAGATTTTCAACCAAGAAAGAATGGGGAAATTTGTCGTCCGGAATCGTAGAATTTATATGCGAGTGATTTTGGGAGGTGTTGCAAGAATTATTTTTATTTTTTAAAATGAAGTTTATATCTATCATAATTTCTCCAGAAAAAATATCAATGTAGAAATTACGTTTGAATAGAGAGTACTAGCCTTAGTAAAAGGTTTTAAACTAATACTTGAATGATTAAAAATATTTTCAGAGTTTAATTTATTTTAAAGCAATTTATATAATACATGGGATTATTGATTTAAAAAAATCGTTTTCGTTAATCTCTTCATTTCTACGATGCTAAAACATCTCTAAAAACATTAAGACAAAAAAGTTAATCGAAACCCAAATCTTTGCGTTGGTAATTCTTCTTCCTTTTTCTCCAATGTCCCAGATTTAATGGAGTACATATTGAAGTGAGTTTATCCCTATTAAATAAGGAAATAAAAAGATGCCTAATACCAGACTAATTTAATAAAAATCTGGTTATATGGCAAGTAAGTAAAATATTAAATACAGTACTCATAATTCATATAGTTAATTGTTTCTTTCTGTGTTAAGATAACTATTATAACATTTTTTAAGGTTTATTTAAACATATTTTTAAATAAGAACTTATTTTGTTTTACGTATGTAAAAGGAAAACTAGTCCTTAAATAAAGATTTGGTTATTGGTTGGTTGGTGGGGTTTTATAGCGCAAGGGCCCTATTCGATTTGGTTATTGTTTTATGGCGCACGAATCAAGTATGTCTTTAATAAACTATGATTTCACAATCAAGTAATGAAAATTCCTATCGCTTATCTTCGCAATATCAAATTTAGGTTACAATATCTTTAAACGAGGAAACTAGAATGTGATCGAAAAATCTAAACATCAAGAATCCAAGCATATAAACCCATCCAAAGTCTAACGCCCCCATAGTGGATTGATTTCGAGATTTGGAAATTTTCCATAACGTCCTTTGAGAAGTCAGTAGAAATATGTTTCTGAATGGCTTCTGGAAGAAGTGCATTTGAGTTGAATCTGAGTCTCAGGTTTCACATACGGTTGCAATGTTTATATCAGTAGTACTTGAAACCATATTTGAAAATGGGGGTGCTTTATTCTTGGCAAAATCGAAAGCCAAAATTTATTCTGAAATAGTATCCGACCCAATACTTATAGATCCTAGCATTCGGTTTTATTTCTTTGTTTAAAACAGTCACTCTTGTACAGTATTCTTGAAGTGTGTTCCAGTTTGTTGAAAGTATTAGTAAAACTCTTTTCTCAGACAAACAATATCGTCAGACTTAAGCTAGACTGTAAGTTTTAACCACTGATAGAAGTGACATAATTTCCTTTCACAAAATCACAAATATAGGGGAAAGGGTGCACATTTGAGCATGGGGGACATTAGAACAACTCACATTTATATATGATTACTTTAATTTTAAAATCTGAAAAAAAAAACTCAATGGATAGCAGTATTAGTACCTTATTTTGCCTAAATTTTCAAAGCAGTGGGCCAATAGAAACCCTTTGAAATTTGCCTGTTTTAGAAAGTGCAAAGAAAGTTTTCTACTAATTTTATCCGTGCTGAAATTCAATCAAAATATTTTTAAGTAGAATTTCTGCATTTCATTCTCTATTGTGGAATTAATAAATTCCCAATTATAATTATATATTTACTTAATGGTTGTGATGGTAGATGGACCAAATTTAAACTCAAAAAGTGTGGGCACATTTGAGCAGTTCAAATATATATAGTGCTGTCCTTTAAAAACCACCCACTGTTTAATATTTTCTCCATTAAAAGCTTAATAAAAAGGATAATTAAACCAAACAAAAAACTGTTGTAATGGCTCATCCTCCTTAACATTTTAGTGCTTAGCATGTTTAATTCCAATTATCCTTTACAAATTGGCAGTCAATTAAGTAAGAATTTGAAAAAAACCCACTTTTTCCTAGAAGGACTCTAATTGGCGGACTGAGCTAAAACTTTAACATTTTATTCTCATAGTAATGGGATAACATAAAAACGCGCAAAAAATGCTCTATAACTTACTCTTACTTACTTACTTAATGCTCTAATAAAAGTCTTTATAACTTACATTTTTACAAAATCTGTAAATCTGAAGCTCATTTTTTGCCAAAAATCTACATTATCTCAGCTTGTTTAAAAATTAAGTAAATAAACAGTTCTTTGACCAGTTTTTACATCCCTGACACTTTAAGAGGCATAGAAGGACAGGGTATATGAGATGGTAAAATCATTTTAATTATGTAATTAAAAATATCAATGGGTTGTTTTTAGGGTACAATTTGGAGTGGGATGTTTAGGACATCACTATACTATCTTTCCTTTTCTTGGTAAAAAATTCTTTCTTAGTCTGTAAGTGTAGTATTTTAAATAGTTCGAAATTTAATTTGTTAATGTAAATCAAGTTTTGAACTTAAAATATATTTTTTAGGATATCTTCAGTTTCTTCTGCTGCCTCATCTTTCCTATTAGGGAAATTAACCAAATATAATATGTATTTAAATTTTGCTAAACAGTTTTTCTTAATTTTCACCAAAATTGTATTTTAGAACCACCCTTTAAACCACTTAAAATAATTAGTACATTTAAAACTTGTTTATCTTTTCTATCTTTCTTCTTGTTCTAAAAAATAGAACGATGTTAAATAGCTTCAATTACACAAAAATTCTTAATTTTAAACCGTCTCTCAACGCTTTTTTGTCATCTGTAATACAAACGTTCAAGTAATTTTAGAAATTGAAAAGAAAAATGGTTAAAACGGATTCTAAAACAATCTATTCGTAATTAAAAAAGAATAAATTTCTAAAGTAAGTAAATAACATTTAATTAAATAAATCTTTTAAAAAATCTATTTTTGAAGACTTTGGATGAGGGTATTTGGTTTGATATGAATATTAAGCCGTAAGAATTATTCGAATTCCAGAAATTACCTCGAAGTAATGGAAATAATTGACCATAAATTCTCTTCAAAGAAACAAAAAGGTCCTAAAAATCTTTTGATGGAAGTTTTGTAGTGAGGAATCAATAATTTCCCCTCCTCGCCGATTATAAGGGGAAACTTGAAACAAAAACGATCAACTGTTGAACACGTCAGAAAGATTAATGCTCTTAATGGTGTCTATGGACCGTTTGTTTTAGGATCGGTTTTCTGCAGTTAGTTTCCTCCTGTGAGGGTTTTTCAGTTTGTTCATTATAAAGCTGTGAAGAAGCGTGTGATGGATGTTAGAACTTCCTTGGGATCGACTTTTAGTTAATAAATAGAAACTACGTTAAGCTGTTTTTACTGGAAGAGAATCTATTTTTATCAACAACATTATTAGAAGATCCAAAGATTTAAATATTTTTTTTTAAACAATTGATTTCACTCATATGCGTGTAGTACTAGATGTGTTGATATAAAAAGTATCGCAAGGTAAATTATCTTACTGAAATTAATTCTGTTGTGTAAGTTTTATATTGCATGAGTGCAAGCTAAATGCAATTTCAGTATTAATCGAAAAAGTATTGGTTAAAAACAAGAATTTCGGAAATAAATGTTTGAATTTATAATTGGATTTTTATTTGATTTGATATCGTATTCTAGAACGAAGCTAAGTTAAATATTTTTCAGATTCCATACACACAAACGTCGCAACTAAAAATGTAGTATAACATAGCTCTCATTCTTATTAAAAATCGTCAGTGTGAAATTAAATTTTAAATTTATGAGGGTAAAATAAACTTTTATGCAATATCTAGGTACTACCGTTATGGTATTAAATGCTTCCAAACTATAATACTACAAATTTTTCTGTTTAAAAATTGCACAATTTAATGAATATTTATGGGGATAATGTACGAAATAATAAAACATTTATACATTGAATGAAATTTTAATCTCACCGTACAAATAATTTTATACTCTCTACTTGAAGTAGCAAAACATAAAGTAAATAAAACCCACATAAAAATATAAAAATAGTGGTCTTCCTTATACGGGGAAGGAACCGACTGATTGTTTCAGTTGATTGAGCTTACACGACGTATTTGAACATTTGAGCATTATAATTAATAGTTTATTGCCTAGTTCCCCTCATTAAAGTATGGGTTTGGTTACTAACACGAGCATAGCGAGTTACAAGCTCAGCGTCTAGATATAAACCCTCCACACAAGGTGTTTAGTGCTAAAGTATAAATTTGGCTGAAATTCCCGAACTTGAAACACGAATGAGTGTACCACCTGAGACAGAAACATAAAATTCGCGTTTATGAGTGAGTTTCGGCAAATTTTATTTTCACATTCAGGGGTGTCGGTAATATTTCTCTACAAGTTCTGCCGAATATTGTACTATATTTATTAAGGACATTATATTCATCTGTAAAAATTGTCTTTTTATACTTGATGCCATAAATTTGAGTCTGATATAGAAATAAGGTTGTAACCCAAACACAACCTGGTTGAGAACATAAAATACTTTTGTGGAGATATTTAATATGATACCGTATGTTACGATCTTTTTCCTGATTTTGTATGTTTTTAAGTCGAAGATGTATTTTGATCTAATTAAGGAAGACTCTAAACAAACTAAAAAATCGACATTATTTTAATTCTTTTCATAAAGTATAGTCATACCGCAAGGAAAAAAACTTTTAACCTCTTTGAATATTGTTGCGATTGTTATGGGAATTTCAGTCAGTAGTGTATTAGTATGCAAGAAACCTATTGCTGCACAAGTCTTTTTAAAAGTTATATATTTGTATTATACAAAGTATTCGCTTATTTAAAGCGTCCATTCCAACAAAATACGGTATTGAATTTCTAAACTTATGAAAGTTTGACTATAGTTTTATTCAAGAGTTAACTTTTTCAAACTCCGTCTTGAAATTTCCAAGTCGGGGGAGAGGACATATCCCCCAGAAAATCATCCACTCAAAAATATTTTGATAAAATCTCTGAAAACAACATTACGATCTCCATATTTTAAAACAAGGATTAAATAAAAAAAAAATAAAATCTTAATCCCCTCTCCCCGACCAAAGATTCATGAGCAAATATTATGAGTGCGTTTATACCAGATGAGAAATTCAAATCTTTTGTGGGGGTTATCCATTCCCCTAGACCTCAAAACCTCCCCTGTTTGCAAGAGCCGAAAGTAATCTGCATTGATCCAAGCCGAGAAGTTTCAAAAGCCACCACTTGATATTTCCGTTCGCTTTTTTGAAGCCGGGAATGTTTTCTTTGAGTGAGGAACTTGATTGAGTGCGATATACTGAACGAGGTTTTTCAGGATACTAACTTTTAAGTTCAACATGAATTTCGGGATTTTGGGTCTTGTGCGGCGAAGGTAGGGAGTCGGTCACATTTCTTTTTGGTTGTTTTCGTCTAGTTGATCATTCAGGGGGCGTTCTAGCTGAGAAGGTGGTTTATTCTTTTTTATTTGTTTTCTGGATTCGGGAAATTTCTTCGGTTCTGATATTTTTTTCTTGATGTCGTGAAATGTTTTCCGCTGTTTCGAACAAATGTGCTGAATTTCGGTTCTTTATGGTCGTGTTTTGAGAAATAATTTATTTGTTATTATGGAAAACTGATTATCTTATGCGGCATTTTTGTATTGAATTTATTTTCATGTAAAGTATTTATATTTTAATGTATTTGAAAAAAAAGCATTTTTATCTCTTTTAATGCTTTAAACTGATTTTTCTGATTTTCTCAAAGCAATAAAAAGTAGATTTAGCAGGTTATAGTATTGAGAAACAACTTGTTTTAAAATAAATATTGATATGGTCGAATTGAGGGGAACCTCATAAAATAATGACAAAAACTGATAAACATGCTTTGCAAAAAAAGAAAAACAATCAGCAAAATCAGTTTTTATAGTATATTAAAAGAGATAGAAATGTCATTTTTCAAACTGAGTTTTCTATATATTTTTTTGTTTTGCATTCTGATATCTTTTATATTAATGCGATAGGATATAGGATTTCCAATAACTCGATTTTTTTTTATCATTTATCAGGTTTTCAGGTTCGGTGACTTACGTTGTATAACTTTTACAAATCAAAGTCCTACTTAAAGTAATCTAGTTTTTATTTCTTAATAAAGTTTTTAATTATTACGAAATTATATAAATAGTTATATAATAAAAATTATATAAATGTCTAAAGGTATATAATAAGAGGAATTCCTCCATTAATGAAACAAAGATGGTCGGTCCCAACCCCTAAAGTTCTCTCTGAGTGGAATTTCAGGAAATATTTTTAAGTAGAAATGAAAATTTCTACAAACAATTGCAAGAAGAAAGCAACTAAACCATTAAACTAATTCTCTGTAATTAATAAAATGCGAAAAAACTATTATAAAACATGAAAATCACTACATTGGTTATTTTTACCTGAGTTGGTAAAATTGAATTTTATTTTTAAAAATAGTTACAGAAAGAGAAAATAACTAAACGAACAATAAACTAACTATCAGTTCTAAATTAAAATGTGAACCAAAACCTTGAAAACCCACAGATTTGTCATTCTTAACTATAACTTCTTAATGTGTAAGCTACACTGTAGGAAAGTTAACCAAATTGGTTGCTTTTTAACTTTTCCCACTCTGACTTGTCTCCTAATTAAATTACGAAATTAAAGAGTTAATTTCGTTTAATGTTTCCAGTTTCAATCATTTCCCTTTTACTTGAGTAACTGGGATTGAAACGAGAGAACAAACCTGTCTACGAGGAACAGTGGATAAGTGGAATCTAAACGTTTGTCCCTGGAGATTAAGGTTCGACTATATTTAAGAAGTATTACTATTGCCTTTATGAAACACCCTGTGTTTTATTCTGAAAATGTGAATTTTCATACTCATACCTAGAGAATTGATTATTACTCTCGGTGCAATAAATTCGGTAGGATTCGCGACAGTTCGAGATTTACCCAACTGTCTTTTCCCCTTCCATTAATCACGCACATGCGCACGCAAGCACTCTCAAACCGGGTATACTTCCCCCACTTTTTTTTTCACAGTTTCGTCCCCCCTACATCGCATTGTGCATCCTCGGGTTTCGACGAACGAAGTTTTCAAATTAAGACGATGGCGAGGGACATCTATTTTTCCCGAGACGAGTTGAGGGTTTTAGTTATTTAAGCGAATCGTTTGCGGACGCGTGATTGGTCGAAGCTCTGTTGATGGAGCTTGTCGACTTCGGTGGCGTTTTCGCTTTTATTTTCTGTTCGAACGTAATTACGTTGGGGGGCTCTTTTAATTATGTGCCAGAGCAAATATGGATAGAGTTGTTTTTGCTGCTGGATTCCGTGAATCAGTGTGACGAATGACTGTTTCATTTAAGGAGATTTCGAAGTGTATAACGAGTTTACACTTTTCATTTCAGTGATTCGTACGCCATGAGAATACGTTTCGAAAACAGTTTCTGAATAGAATCAAAGTATATTTATTTCTTCGTTTTGAGTAAGAATAAAAGAGGATATACTGCAAACATAAACAATCCATTTGTATTCTATCCTATTCGATTACTATCAATTGAGTTTGAACCCTGGGTTTGTTTAATGGTACTATCTTTAAAATATGTGTGTTTCAAAACGGCATTGTCATGTCCTGTAACTTAAAATTATTCTAAAAGTATCAAATAATAAATATTAATAATAAAGATACATTCTTCTTAAATACTAGTACCCAGTGACTTTTTTTTTAAGATTTTTTTGGAATACTTATACTTAATCCTTCAAACAATACTTACTAAATATTTTTTCTAGACTTTATGAATTCCTTTAAATAGGTATATAATATTTCTTTCAGCATTGGCATCTCTGTCTTGACTAAAAGGTCCAATACTTTAGATTTCTTCTCTAAATTTTAGAGTTTCCTTCTTATGTGTTCAACACAAGAACATTTGAAACAAAAATATGATAAGATTCACAGTATTGTTTTTCAGGTTACTTTTACGATAGGGGAAGTAATGACTTGAGATATAAATGCGAAATAAGCAACTTAAAACCCCAGCACGTATTTTATGGTTCATTTAGGACCAAGAGGTCTATTAAACTCAATTGCAAGGTACTAAACGCCTAGTTTGCTTGCATTAAAACAGTTTCTAAAATCATCTATTTAATTTATACCAAAAATTTTTAAGGTCGAATTTTCTTGAGATTCAATTACTAACTGCAACATCTTTGTTTTGCATTTGAAGAAGTTACTATTTATAACTAAATGAGGCAAATAATTTTTCCATAATCATCTTCCCACTGGGTAAATTTTTAAGTAGTAGACTGGAAGTAGATTTCTTTACACGTATTTTCTCTGTCACTTACTAATCAAAAGACATTAAACTTTTAAGTATATAGAGTTCCTAATCATTTATATTATGTGAATGTAATTTTAGAGTTAACTGATACACCCTCCTTCAATTAAAATGTTATAACGAAAGCTCTTGATTTACGCAATCAGGTTCCCCTCCATTTTGAAACATTCTCTGACTTAGCGCCTTTTGTAACAATACCTCCGTGCCCACCCACGCTTTGATCTAAAGTACCAAAGCGTTGTTTTAAAATTTTCTCTTCCGGCCAAACGGAAAAAGTAGCCCGAAGGCTCGCTGTTTGTTCCTTCAATGCAATCATGGCTCTCCAAGTGTATTCCTCTCCAAAACGTCCCCTGGAGATTCCAAAGTTGGCACTTTCAGCAGAAGCCGAGTTTAGTGTCGCATTTCAACTTTATACGTGATCCATGGATGAGAGAAATTACTTTCGTTTAAGGCATTTAAGGGCGATGATTTTTTTTATGTTTTTGTTCGAGTAAAAAGAAGCCTCAGTTAACAAGATGTTTGTTACTAGAGGACATAAAGTTGGCGAACTCCTATCCAGTGAATTCAACGAAAGGGGTAAAGTTAAGATCCTGATCCCTGTATAAGTTAGTTACGATTTTGTGAAAAAGTGAAAGAATCTATGATTAGTATTATTTGTTACTTTTGAATACATTTATGTAAATGTATGAAAAGTTAAATCTAATTTATTAAGATAAATCTTAAAAATTAAGTTAAATCTATTTAAATTAATCTAGTTTTTTTTTACATATTTTGTGAGATCTTAAATATTTTTATCCTTAAAATCACACCGTGAAATTTTAAAGTTTAACGTTGGTATAGTTGTAATGAATATTTATCCAGAAACTGAGTGTTGCCTTATGTCTATCTACTAATAACCGTAATAGAATAATAATATAATTTTTCGGTATTTGTTTATATTTTGATTTGAGATATAGTTTTAAATATTAAATTTTAATTAATTTAATAATTTAATTTAAATTAAATTAATTTTTAAATTAAATTAATTTAATAATTTAATTTAAAATTTAAATATTAAATCAATATTGGGCCCATTTTGAGTTTAAAGACTATTTAAGTAAAACTGTACAACACAAAATAACTTCGTTTTGTATCAATTAAAGTTATTTTTAAATGCGTAAACATATCAATTAACATGACAATGATATTTAAGAAAATCACGGTTCCAGCCAACAACATTCAATGCATCATTTATGCCACTACTATTCACTCACATTCAATAATGAATAATATTTCACGGTTTATGATACCTATACAAATCAAATGTGTATTTATCTAAAAATAATGTAAGAGAGTAAATTATTAAATCAAGGGAAACGCACAAGTTCATTGTTGACTTGAGAAATTACATGGCAGCCACCTTAAAACCCCATGTCTTTCTAGATAATTTTAAAAACATATTTAAGAAAACAATTATAATAACAGTTTATCTTAACTCTGAGACCTTTTCTTCTTCGTCGCTTGGCTACCTCGGATAGAGAATTCTGTAAAATACGGTAATCGAGTTATGCATTAGAAAGCTTGCATAGTTCCTCACTTGCTTTCTTTAACACCTTTTAAGATTTGTTTGCTGAGTGTTTGTAAAATTTGAGCTTTGATGAATTCATATAAAAGGTATACCCATGTGTGATTATTTTGTGAGTATAAATGTTTATGTTTAAAATAACCTGCATTTTATTTCTTTATTTATAATCATTATAATTGGTATTGATCTTCGGTAACAAATGTAATGGTGAAGATGATGGAATGAAAGCACCAAAATAAGCTTTTGTTTAGAATTATTAAGTACTGATGTTTAGAATTTTGCCAATTAAATTTATCTATATTTAAATTTGAATTAAAATATAGATCGCTAATTCAATCCTTTGACTTGAAAAATTTGATGATAATTGGATACGAAATTTTCCACGCATCATTGGTCTATACTTTAGGATAACTAGGTGTAGGTTTCTGAATACTTTATACTTTAGGAACCATACACATTATTTATCTTCAGTTGTAGGTGAAAAAAGTGATATCTTTGACTTTCCAGTTAATTTAAGAGTTATTAGAAAACAGCAAGTTTGAAGCAGATAAGATTTTTGTGAGAAATAATTTTTTTTGCATAATGGATTAAAACAATGGTTCCAAACTCGTTTAAAGTCCGACTAAGCCTGATATTGGAAGTCTTACAGACTACCTTTATAACTGTATTTTTACACTTTTTCTTACCATCCGCCTCTAAGTCCTACAAAAATTCTCTGTTGCCACCGTAATTTAGCTTTATAGGAAACATAGGGTAGAGTTTGAACTTTGGCACTTCAAATTTTTATATTTTGTGGATAACAGAAAGTATCGTCTCGGAGTCCTCCCCCAGAAAGTTTTAATAAATGTTACTTTTAAAACCTGGATTTCCACACATTTTTTTGGTAATTTAAGGTAGTACGACACTTATTTAAAAAATATCACAAATTTTGTAACTGCCCCATGTTGAGAAACACTGATTTATAACATAAAATCAATTTAATTTAAAATATTTTAGTACACACGAATTTTTTGTCACCATTAACATAAATTTAACTTAATATGTTGTATTATCATAAAATGAATTATGTGCGATGCCGTATTACATACACGTTTAAATTTACAGAAGATGAATAAAAAATTCAAAAATATTTTTTTTTCATATTTTGATTAATTTCATCTAGTTTCTCAAGGTGTTTCAAAATATTCCTTGAAAAGGTTTTCCCGAAAATGACTGGACTATATGTATATTATTCTTAAACACACGTATAATTTTAACAAGAAAAAATGCATAAATTTTCATAAGAAAACTCACTCTTTATCTCAAAGATTTTATGTTAAAAGAGGTCAAGAGTTTTTCTTTTATTATGGACTACCATAGTAGTTTTTTAAAACACTAAAAGAAATCTGCATATAAATACATGTTTACTTTAAATATTTACTCCATATTCTTTATGAAACTGTCTTTACATTTCAACCCTTAAACTTTATATACTACTTCATGAATTTTAAGTTTTTCCACATAATAATATAAAATATCTTGATACTAGGAATTTAAGTTATTTAGTAAGGATCTAGCTGGTAGGTACTATCTTACTATTTTGTTTCCATCAAAAAGTTGCATATTTTTAAGTTCTATAAATAATTTTAAAATCTATTAAAAGTGAAATGGTTTTATATTGAACCATATTTCTTAATTTCTTATTGCATATAAGTACCTATGTTTTATTTTCTATCGTGTAATACTTATTTTAAAAAAAAATTCTAGACAAGTAGTTTAGTTACACACATTAGAAACGTATTGATATGGCAGAATAAGGAAAATGCTAAATTCTCAAAAAGAGAAAATTATCTCTATGTTTAGTGTGTTTCAAATCTGATTTTTCTAAAACATTTTTATTCCAAAAGATTTATTCATAATTTTTTTTTAATCATTTGTCGGCAAATAAAAAGAAACGGCTCGAAAGCGTAAATTAGTATCTTTCGTATGGACTTTTTTTTTACAGATGAAAGTTTTTATCTCGTGAATCTGTTCCATAATCAAATTAAGAATTCAACTTCATCGGGAAAACGCTTTAACAAAGTCTGAATGAATTCATTAGCAGTGGGATTTTTAATGTTTGATTTTTAATTCGTTATTGAGCTATTCATCAATTTATTTGGAACTTCCTTTTTAATTTATCAGTTATTTTATTTTATTGAAAAAATATTGGAAGTAATCTTGTAAGAACATTATTTTTATAGAGGAAATTAATGAGTTTAATCTTAAATCTTTCTAAATGACACATACTTAGTGTTTATCAATTCTTCATTATTTGAACTGTTTTATTCGAAAAATTATATTCCTTTTTTTTCGATTTGTAAAAATGAATATAAGGCATTTGTTTTAACTAAAATATAATGTTCAATTACAGTGCTATAGTCAAAAATGCAGTAAACAACTTACGAGTTACATAATAAAATGTAAACCTCATAACTTACCTCATTCAAAATAAACTTTATCCTTAGGGGAATTCTTTGATTGCTTGCCAATTTCAAAGTTTATAGAGCCTAACTTTCAGCAGGTCATAAAATTCCGATATCGTCCAACATTTTTAATACACTTTTTGAAATTTAACCTTCTTTTTTATCCGCGATTTTACATTTATGTATCGGTTCAAATTTTACTTACATCCATCAAAATTTTACGTAAAATATTTTTACACAAGAAGTCAGATAGTGCGTAATAGATAAGATCCTTTATTAACTTGAAGTTCTGATATACACTCTAGTCTAGACTAGAAAACTGTTTACTTTTAAGTGTTACTGTGATGGAAGCGTACTGATGCAAAGTCAATACAACCTTAACTAAAGTTATTTTACTTCTGACATCCTATTTTATTAACATATAACGTTTTTGCACTTCTTTGTATCATACTTCCTAATTTCTTTGTGTATTATGCAAATTTATTTTGATACATAATAAATTTTTGTTTAACTTTGTTTTTAAAACAACATATGTTTCAAATCAGGGTGGGTTATTGTATTCAGAAATAAAAATACTTGAAAAACATATTAAATGAGAGAGTAGTCACTGTGATATTTCTTAAAACTTTCTTATAAGTTTTATATCTTTTTTAAACAAAAATATGTCAAAAATAAGTTTATCTTTGGTTTGTATCAGTGCTTATGTGAAATTATCAATTAAGTTTTTTGCAAATCAAGTTTTCTAGTGCTCCAAAAATTTGTATTAGATAACAAAATTATTATTGATGCAAGATTTTCTTTTCCAGAATTCCCTCTAAAATGGTTAACACAATGCATTTAGCCTTCATCGTACTAACTGTCATGGCCATCATCCTCACAGTCACATGTGATTCACTTGATCAGGTACGTTAATTTAATTTACATTGTCATACAAAATATAGAACTTTGCATTTTACAGATAACTAAGAAATATTCTTTGGAATTTACTTTATTGTAAAGCGATGCGTAGATCTAGTCTAGAGGACAGACCAGACATGGCCTCAATATTTATGAGGAAGCTTCAAAAAACTTAGTTACTACTCAGTGAGGTAACTAAATGAAGCATACTATTAATAGCCTTTTCAAATAAATCATGATAGTTACAGAATTTATGTTAAATGTTTGTTATACTTAGATAGGCAGTCATTTTTGCAATTTTACGAATATATACTGGAGGTTAATTATGACATTCAGGTTAGGAACATGTTTCTTGTGTTTTGGGTTCTTTCAACAAGTGACCAATTATTCTCTGATGATTTCCTTCCCTTCATGTACCAACTTTCTACATCAACCCCACCCAATATAAATGATCCTCCGTTTACACTACCCTACCAACAGTGTTTATGTTTTTATCTCTAAGACTATCTATATCGACTCTATATCAGAGAAATACTTTATTCCATGCTTATGATAAAGGCCATGTGGGTAAATTTAAAAAATTGTATCAAAAATGGCTGATTCAACAGCTTTTTAAACAGTTTACTTAAACAGTTCTAACATTACTATTTGAACTTGAAATTGTAAATCAGAATCCTATATATTTGAAAAACTAAATACTAAATTAAACTATAATGATAAAATTGAATATTTAAAAAGACATTTCTCAGAGCTTATTTTTAACTGAAATTTTAGAACACCTTTTTTTAATAAAAAACACTCACACTAATTTTCTAATTTCAATAAACAATTCAGTTTTGAATATAAAAAACAAAAATATATGATCATAGAATAAAATGTTCAGTGGAAGTATTATTGAAGACAAATTGACGCAATTTTCTACTAACATTAATATACTGTAGATTTGTAATTAGGTTTGGATTTATTTTCAAATTTAAATGAATTAAAAATGTTAATTTAGTTTTGTAATTAACTATAGACCGACTTTCGCGAATTCGCAAAGCAATCAAGATTTCATCGGATAATCACTAATTTCAATCATTCCACGTCACGTTCGTGTCCCGTTTCCTACAGGGTTCATTTCTAAGTGCAACGCAGTGTTGACTTCAATGAATTGGAATAATGAGTATGCGACCAATAATGATACACAGTAGTTATAGTATACACGTCAATCCTATACGATCATTCCTCGAAGTGGAAATCATTTTTCTTATTGATTTGAAGTAAAGCATTTAACGCCTTTATTCGTTAGGATCAGATGGACCTGCCGGTGCTCCAGAAGCGGCCCTTCTGCAACGCGTTCACCGGCTGTGGAAGGAAGCGAAATGCACAGAGGTCCAGCAGCGACTTCGGCAGCAGACAAGGATCCCAGAACAAGCTGTACGCGCTGCTGCAACAGAGGATGGCGGAAATCGAGGCTCTCAGAGGCATCCTGGACGAAGTGAGTTACTAAGCAACGAATTTGCTCTGCTTTCTGATCCTCGTGCGGTGCATACCGTGTATATTGTCGATGTATACTATAAACTGTAATGACAGTTAAATAAACTGCTAAATATAAGCACGGTGTGTCGTAGCATCTTAACTTAATGGTGTTCCCAAAGGGGTACCGTGCTCTTCTCCAAGTCGCTAGCTTCCCTCCCAAGGTCCTAAATCCGCAAATGCATCAGCTGTTCATAGTTTTTGAAAATAATAAGCGGAGTAATGTAACCCCCAGAGCTTATGTCAGAGGAGATAGAATGCAATTGCAACTTTAAAAGTTTGCATCTTCACGAGTATCGCAGAATTTTACCATTGCTTCTCCACCTCTACTTATGGTGGGACTTGACACAGTCCGTTGATTTGATACGGTTCTATCTTAAGTTTCGCGTCCGAACTTTTTGTACTCGAATGGCGCGTTTCATGATTACCTTTCAAACATGCTGAGTGTAACGAAACTAACACCTCGCTGTTTTTTAAACCATTGAGCACACGCAGATATATTTCCCTCAGGAGGTTATAGAGTTTGGGAGATGCTACAGTTTTCATTCAGACGGCAATCTCTGTCGTTACGCTGCCGTTCACTGAAGCATAAAAAATATTCCTCTAGTTATTGAGGAAAATGGACAGAAAAAATGCTAAGTTTGTAAAAGCCTGTTTGAACCCACTGTTATAATATTTTTAAACGACACGGCATACGTTCTCAAATATTGCTTATAATAAGTAGAGTACCTAATAAAATGATGCATTATCGTCATTTATTTCTAAAATGAGCTTACAGTGTTAAAATATCAATTAAAATAAGTAACCACAACGAAAGCAAATCGCCTTCTCAAAATGTGTTTAATTTTCTAGTAGAGTTTTATATCGCATTGCTTATGTGTGTTTTTTTATTGAATTTCAGACTATAAATAATCCAAACTCTTTTATTTATGGATATTATTCGTAGTTTTAAATTGAGAGGTAAATTATTGTACAGAAGTTGTATGAAAACGAGTTCACAAAAATATTTTTTAGCCTTAAGCCGTCATTTATAAAAGTCCGTATCAGTTTAGATTTTTTTAGCTTTGGTCTCTGATGCTTAACTTAGAACTGTTTCTAGATATTAGGAACACATGTTTACAATATTTGAAGGGGAAAAAAGTTATTTTAATAATACCTATTACATTTAATTAAAGAAATCTTTCTTAAAAATCATTTTTACCTCAGGAAAACGTAAATTTCAACTTTCCTTTCGTTTATCGTTTTTGAATAAACTATACTACGGTTTAAAGTAGTTTTCAGCATACTTCATAAAACCGAAATTTCAGTTCCCATAATCTCAATAAGTAAAAACATCCAAAACTGGTTAAATAGCAGCAAACAACAACACACAATTTGAAACCTCAAGGACGTCTACCACAGCCCTAACTGCATCATTATAACTCCCTCGTCGTCACACCCACCCACCACTTAAGATGGAGTGGAGTGACTGCATATCGAAGAACCGGACGCCCGAGTGATTTCCCTCGATGCTGGGCACACACTAGAGCACCCTAAGATCCACAAATCTCCAGTAATTCCACTTAGACTAAGGGACGTCAACCGCCAACATGTGGTTGCTCCTCACAAGTAATGGATGAACGGTGTGAAGCCACATGTTGGAACTGGTGGGAGCAGCATGGGGCAACGTCGAACGGCGTTAATGGAATGGCACAATTACGTTGATTGATAACTCGAATTAATATTGTTAGAGTAAGCGTTTGCTGTTCTTTATGTTATGGTGGATATGTTTGGGGCGTTGATCGGCATGAGATAATCGGTTTTTTCATGTTTCCATCATCATCTTCGAGATTTATCTAAGATCTCCAAGATACTTCTGTTATATCTATTTAAGTATTCTCCAAGAGTCCGAATCAATTCATTCCTGTGAAATATACTGAAACTACTTTAAATTCACAGAGGCATTCATCGTGTTTGGATAGGATAGATGTTATCTCACAGTTTCAGATAAAGTTTGAAGGAATGAAGATTATACATATATTTTTAAACAATTAAAAACTTTAAAAATCCCTGTTTCATTTTATTGAATATTCGGAATTCAGTAGGTAATCTTAAAAATAACTATTGGTTAAATGAACCATAGTTATCATGGTCTTAGAATTTTTAGTTTAATTGAAAAAATTAATTATGTAGTCCGATAACTCTTGTGTACTACTTAAGAATATATTGTTATGGTCAAAATTAAATAACTGCAGTTACAATTTATTTGGGAATACATAAGGTAAGTAATCATTTCAGGTCTCCCTTTATTAAAGAAAAAAATGAAAGAGGAGCAATTTTTGCCTTATCAAATAGTATTAAAGTATTTAAAGAGTTTAAATTTAAAAAAAAAATGTGCTCTAACCTATATTTTACATTAAAAAGGCATTTATCCGATCTTTGTGCTCTATTATATTTCCCTCCAAACATGTGAATTTGTTTAAAACTAATAACCAAGATCATTTAATCTGATTCAAAACCAATTACTTTTGCTGTCATGAAGCAAAAATAGTAATTCTAAATGCATAGATTTTTGGAACTTAATAATTTAAAAGATACTTTTATATATCAAGTTGCCCTTTTCTTCTCATTCTTTCACATATTTTTTTACCTCCCACCTACAATCGCCTTGTAATAACACAATTTCTGGTTTCCGTGCCGCAGCATTCTGAACATAAAGCGAAACATCCTTGAACGAAAACCAATATATTTCCCGAAGAAAGTCGATACTATTCTAGTCTAGCCCTTCAGAACACCCTACCGCGGGTAAAAAGCAAGTAGTGCTTCTGGAACATTTGTGTTGGGCCGAGTCCTTCCTTTGCCGAGTCACTTCTTTGGGCCCTCCGACAAGTTGCGGAAATCCAAGTAGTGGTCAGATGCTCAAGTTCTGCTGTTTCGGCGAGAACATTGTTGTCCCGAGACCAAAGTGTCCAAATCAGTTTATTCCCATTGTTCCCTCGAGGCTTCCCCCGAGGACGGGAAATGTGAGGAATCTTGTTTGCTAATTTCTTTCCTATAACAACTCCCAATGAATTGTTTCCTTGGATTCTCTTGTTTAGTGTTGATCTTTTGATTGTATGTATTTGGTTTGTGTAGATGGTAGGTATAAATAAATCTCATAATGATCATCTTTGAAAAGGGATTATAATTTACTTTGATATAAGCAAAACAAAGATTGAATTGCATTTACAATGCTACACTTCATTTTCACTGACCAATTTTTGTCACACATTTTATGTACCAGACATTTATATAAACAGTATATTATATTTATAAAAGGGTTTAAGATAATTTTGGACGTATTCTGATTAAAATACCTTCAATTTAGTTTTAATATCCAATTTCAAATGTCTTAAATAGTTAAATTATTATTTTTTAAAATCAATTCAATTGAAACTTATGTTTTTTAGTAATGAGTTAAATAAAGTTAAAAAAGTATGGAGAAATTAATAACTTTTGAGCGATCTTTTTTTGATGTTGTTGTAAGGATATTTATTTCTTTTATTATTTCTATACACAGGGCAGAAAGATGATTATGTGTAGTGTATGCTACCTTTATAAAAAATTAGTCTCAATAATTTAAAGTTATTATCAGGGGTGGAAATGGATATGACGTTTTGTTACAGAAAATTTTTGATTTTACATGTCTTAGATTTTTATTTTTGGAGAGTTATTATTTACTCTTATTACATTATTTATATTTTCTTTTATAAAAGAGATAACTGGCAAACAAGTGAGATTAATCATAATTTCTTTTTAAAACTCCTAAATTATGTCATTTAAAAACTATTAGAACTCTGAAAAACAGATAAAGTATAAAGGAAGTTATTTCTTTGTTAATATAACATGGGAGAAAAAATTGTGAGAGAGTAAAACACAGAACACATGAAATATTGATGCCAGTTCTCAGAATTTTTTTTTTTTATAAAAATCACATTTGAATTATTGGTGAAACTGGTTTCATTCAAAATTGAGAAAAACGTCTTGTCAAAACTGGTGAAACAGCGAAATTAATTGCTTCACAAAATCTTTGTTCGAGGTGAATCAATTTCTTCAACGCCTTTTAGCAGTGGATCCATCACGATTCTTGCCAGGGGATATATTTCTTTCGAACTTTAATTTTACTATGTGTCAATACAACCCTACCCAAATGATTGATGCATTGGGATATAAAGGTGATGGATTATTTGAGGGAAATAACAAACCCCAGGGCGATGCTCACTCACTCCTGACCAGAATCAAAATTCCGTTATTTTGTGAGGATCTGTGACCTGTGATTTATTCCACAAAAGGAATATTTTTTATCATCAGGAGCGATTTGTATGCTCCGTCGCTGACAAGTTAATCAATTTGTAGAAGTGATTTTGAACCGAAAGCCATATAAATCACAACTTATTGGCGAATGCAGCTGTTGCCATGAAACACTTCTAGAACAATTTTCACATCTTTTTGATAATTGGACGATCATACGAGGCTGGTGACACGTGCCATGAAGAATTTTGTTTCTTAGGAGGTGATGTCATCGCTAGGTAATTTTGCATTGATTTTTCGTTTGTGTTAACACGCTTTATTGAATGTTTGGTTAACCATATGACCCACATTTTAATGCTTTGAATGACGGAAACTTAGGGAACAGTTTTTTCATTGCATACCATCATCTTTAAATTTTTTTTCTATGTTATTTCATTCTAGAGGAAACATTTCATTGCAATCATGTAAGGTGTAATTTTTTAAATTGTAAGGGGATGTTTAGGTTAGCTATCTAGTAAAATATACTAGATTATTAACCTTTAACAAGTTGATTCGTTTTAATTATTAAATTAATTAGTTTCGTTTAATGACTGGTAAATTGTCTTTTGTCAAATATTCAAGTTTTTTTTTTTTAAATTATTATTATTTGTGGATGAATAATAAAAATGTTCTTAGTTTTAGCTTTAAATATAAATATTTGTATGGGTTTAAAAATTAGATACTTTTAAAAGGAATGACGTTTACTCTTTTACTAGTTATTAAAGAACCTTTTACTAACTATAGAAAAGAAATTAACATAACTTACTAATTAAATTGTTAAATATTAATATTTCTCCCTGTATAAGTAAATTTAAATCATGTATGCAAAAATAGTTTTATTTTATGATTTAATTAAAGTATTAATTATTAAAATATTCTCGTGGGTAAGGGCTTATTAGAAGAAGCTAACTTTTTGTGTGATGTTGATAAAGTGAAATTTATACACAGTTAGTGATGATTCTGATTCAAAATAGGAGACAATATTTACTTAGTTTTCTCACTTGCAAAGCAGTAAATATTAACTCTTAAAAACATATTTAAATTATGCAAAAAAAACTTAAAGTTCATCTTTAACAAGTATCACAAAAACATCCTCAAACTTCAAAGAAGAAACTAAATCTCTGAGGTGTAAAAACAGATTTGCTAAATTAGGGTAACACACTAATTAAGAAGCATCTCTAAAATTATGCAACCAACAAAATATGTCTCTCAAAATTTCGAAACTGGGTTTATCACCTTGAGAAATTATCCTGAGAGTAAAATCTGAAAGGAAATCGATCAGGTAATTTATGCTAATGGCTTATAATAAATGCTAGTTTGTTAAGCGCAAACAAACATATCTCTTTGAACGGCTGCTTTAAAAAAAACTTGTGAACATAGACAAGGAGATGATAACAATCATTATAGATAATTCGCTTCTTTTTACTTAAGAACAAACAATGTTACTTGTCATATTGTACAAGAATGGCCTAAGTTTACTTTTTCTCATGTCATTGCTTTCAAACCCCTTATTTAGATCAAAATTTTGAAACTTCTGATTTATCTTGTAATATACGCGTAGGTTGGAACTTGGAAAAAGCTGAAGAATGTTCTACGCTTTTTATGCAAATTTTGTTATTTCCAAATTTATAAAAACTTATTCTACTGCCTACTAAAATCATAGTAAAAGTATCTTAACATTTAAATATTTATTGTACTAATAATAGTCTATTATTAGTAAAATATATATTAAAATGCTAAGTTCAATATCGAACGTGTATAGAACTGACAATAAAGCTTAGGTTAAACACATGTTTATCAAATCTTAACGTATAAGGATTATTTTTAAGAGGACTCGCGGTACCAATTTTTTTTTCTTAAATAACAGGATTTTATTATCTTTTTAAATATCTACAAGAGTTTCGAAAAAATAAAAAAATCCTTGAAATTTAGCATTTTTTTTTTCAAAAAAGTAGGTGTTCCAAGTTTCTACTTTCTCTATTTGCAATAAATATATTTTAAAATCTATACATAGAGGTATTGAACATATATTACTGATAATGGCTACAAAGTTTTAAATGATTTGGAAGACTAGAAAAAATCCTTAGTTTCTTAAATAATAAAAACCTTGTTTTGAAAAAAAAGTCGCTTAAAGGTTGAAGTTATGCTTTAGAAAGCCTATCTCAGAAAACCTCAAACGTTTTAAACTTAGAACCTACATATCGTTATGAAACTTCGTAGGAATAATTCTAAGGGTATTTTGAACCAAAGTTTGATATTGGGTAGTCTTAAAATTTTTACTTCTAATATTTCCGTAGTTAAATTCCCTCTTTAAGTTATGTTTCCTCTTTAATACGTATATTAAAGTACGTACGTATTACTCTTAAAATACGTATATTAAGTTTAAACACTCAATTAAAATAACTTGTTGGTATGAAGCAAACGTATTTTCACACATGAACACGACCATCTACCTAATAACTTTTGGATGAAACCACATATTTCTAGAATGAACCACATATTTCCGCATACTTCTTTCTTCTTACTTTAAATTTTCTTTTTTCTCACGTGCTATTGAGGAACCATTGGCCACACTTGTTAATAAACTAAAATTATATTCAATACTTCAATTTTTTGACAATTTTTATTTTAGTTTTCAGTTTATCTTTGTTTGTTAGCTGGCTGTAACCATAGACGTTAAACACATTAGCACTCTATGGTTGTATCCTCTTGATAGGCCTTTAAATGGGCAACAGTATTTTAAATAAGTAATTTAGAATGTTCTGTTCACACACATTTCTCCATTTCCTTTCTCTAAACTTTTAAAATCGATGTGATTTTTGAGATTTTTTTTTCTTCAAGCAATTCAATTTCTTTTAAGCAATTACTACCAGTTCGATCGTTATATCTGGAAAATATAATTTAAAATGGGACTCTAATAATGGCTAGGATTTGGATTATCTTTTATAACTATTAATCGACTCTACTCAGTTAGTCTATAATAATGACTGTTGATACACAAACAAAGCATTATTCCCCTCGCCAAAATAATCCCTCCTTTTAAACGCACCCCAGAAACAGCACCTCCCACTTAATCCCCGGCGATCCCATTCCGGCCATGCAGCGGGGGCGCTCTTCATTAGCCAGCGGTCATCGCCGCCCCGCGATCCCTTAATCGCCCCCGCCTCGACCCCCAATCGATGCGTCGTAATGAAGGGCTTTAGACGCCGATATTAACGCACCGCGGGGACAAAAGACCGCGCGGTTTGATTGGCGGAGAGGAGAAGCGATGCGGTTAACACGTGGCAATGTAGGTTAACATGCGACGGGGATTGTTATATCGTTTGATGGTGATCTCAGGTGGGGAAGATCTTGCTAATGGATTTAAGTCGGCTAGATACGGTCGCGCTTTGTATTACGAAATCTTGAGTGCTTGCAGTCTAAAATGGTCGAGAACTCGAGTTAGTATGGTTAGGTGGGTTAATGTTCCGTAATCGGGAACCATCGCCAAGGAAAGTCGCCAAACTTGGCGTTATTAAAAAATTATTAAAAAATATTATTATTAAATATATATTTATTATTAAAAATATATTATTAAAAAAATTATTATAAAGAGTTATTAAAAAATATCGCCAAGTTGGCGATGGTTCCCGATTACGGAATCTTAGCCGTTAGGTGATAGTTTTAGGACTGTTTTAAATAGGTACTAACATTACCTGGTATTAATAGGTATTAACATTACCACCAAATTTCAAGCGAATAGAAGGCATGTCCAGAAAGTGTATAAAGGAATGAGATATTTGGGTTTGATATACACTCTAAAGCAGTGGTTCCCAACTCAAATATGTCTGCGGACCACTTTACTTAAATTTGAACCTCGTGCGGACCATCCCTATCCCCAACTTTATCTTTAAAAAAACTAACCTTTTTTCAATGCATTCATTCCTCACAGAGGGTCCGAAGTTTTACTTTTTTTCTGAAGAGAAATCAACTCTTAAATATATGTTTCTCAATGGAAATGGAAATCAAATAATATATTAAACTTAAAAGAAAAATTAACATTACTTTAATCATAACAGTAGTATTCAAAAGGAGCGATTAAAAAAGAAAATAATAATTTATCTGTTTAAAAACTTGCACTTCAGGCAATAAATGTTTCTTATATGGATGTTTTGTTTTTACATTTATGGTTTTTTGACTATTTCTTAGATTGTGTGATGAGAAAGACTATTAATTTTTTAAATTTACACATATTTTTTTGATAAGTTTATGAATCTACGGACCACCTCCGATGGTCTCACGGATCACCAGTGGTCCGCGGACCACCTGTTGGGAACCACTGCTCTAAAGGAATAGAAATAAACATTATTTCATTATTACTTGGGGGTAAAGCACAGGTTCAATAAGTTTGTGGGACCAAGAAGGATTTTGTATGAAAAATAATAAGTAATAGCCAAAATAGTCGGAGAAGCCAATTCATCACTTCAGAAATTTTATTGAATACCCTACCTCTGAAATATATTGTTGAAGTATAGAAAACATCTATTCGATTTTGTTAAATTGTATTTTTTACTTATAAATCAAAAGGCAATTCAATGATTAAATTGAAGTTGTAGGAAGATAAGTTTTTAAAAACTTAAATAGTTTTTCTGTGCTAGATCCGTGGGGGGGGGGTATTTTAAAAGATGGGCTTTATGAGACAAATGCCCGAATGAGAAGAATTTAAGTTCTTTTAGATATTATAGAGTGAATATTTTCAAAAATAGTTTGAGAACCTGTGAAATATACTTAGAACCATGGACAACTAGAATCATAAGCCTGAGATAATTAAAGCTATAAATAATAACTACTTCAATTTCTTTGGATTACTTAGTAACAATGTATTTAAAAATCATCCTGTTAATATCATTTGATAAGTCTCAAAAGTTTCATTAGAATAAATTTTAATAATTTGATTTTATTCAGAGGGAAATTAAGTTGTGGTCAAATAGGAATCAAAAGTGACGTCAGGATTTCCATCACACGTCACAATTTTGAAAATTTCGAATCCTTTGTTATAAGACTTCTTTACCAGACCTTTTTTTTTTAGTAAACTATACTTTAATTATTGAAGCAAAACAATTTTGTTGAACAAACATTCGATAACTACTAATTTTGAACAAGCGATTACATTCAAGACACTATATTAATCAGATTTTTCTTTTCTACTAAAACCCTATTTGAATTTTGTTGGAAAGCATTTCTCAGTTTTCCCCTTGAAAAATATATTTTGAGTATAGGAGTACTGGTAAAGTGGTATGAGATAGAATCAGAGCACTGAGCAGCCAATTTCAGCAGAAGCTGTAGGATATACGTTATCGGTACGATGCATATCCATAAGGATTTAAATTAATTTAGTGGGTTACTCCCAGTGTGAGAATATATATGATACTAACGTGAAATATAATTAAAGAGAAAGTTGATTATGTTCTTCTATTATTATAATTGTTTTAAATTAGATTCAAAGCAATTTTCAAAAACAAACTTGTAAAATTTTATTTTAATTTATAATGTTACACAACAGCATTTATATTACTTATCACAGCATTTATTCTTAAATATTATTTTAATAGGAATTTAATTACATTTATTAAACATAAAAGAGATTATTTCATTGAAAGTAATACTTTACTTTATTTGGACGGGATAGGTAAAAAGAAAAATAATTTCGTTCATTATTATTATTATTTAACTTTTACTTATATTTAATAAAACGATTTTAAAGCAACCCTTAGATAAGATAAAAATGTTTACTTATGTAAAAGGGAAAAATTGGATAAATGTTTTTACTTCAGCCCTTTGCACACATTGATGTATTTCTTTGAGGTTTTTTTTTCCGAGGCAGTAATATAAAAATTTTAAAATTATTTATTTCTTAATGATTTTTGAATTACTTTTTGACAATAAAGGTACGAATTTATTCATCAAATACTGAAGTTCATCCTTTTCAGGAACATGAAATTACTTTTCCTTATAATAAAAATAAATCAGTCTCGATCCCTTTTCCTGTTTTATCATATCTCATCATCCAATCTCAACGTATTACAATCTAGTTTTCTCATGCACATCGAGAGATACTGTGAGGAATAAAGAGAAATTTATGAATGTATTCTCCCAAGTTTTGAACAATCTGCCATCACTCTTTTCTGTGTTCCTTTCACCAGTTCTCTTGAATTATGAATGTACTTTCCAATGAGAAACGTACTCAAAATATTCTTGTGTATTTTGTACTCTTTCCTCATCGGTAAAATTACAAAATGGAGAATACTATTGTTGTTACACATAGTAGTAAATAATATTCAGAGTTTTTTTAAAGTTTAGCTTATCTATAAAAGTTAATTTAATTAGGTATATTTTTTTTCATTTGAGTTTGTAATGTTTTCATTGGTATGTTTTATAGGAGATACCCGCATTTTCTTTCTTTGTATACTTTAATTCCATTAAAGAAAATATTTTTTCAAAATATTTGTTTATTGTAATACCACTTTATACCACTGAAAATTACAGCTTAAATTATTTCCTCACCTTTGTCCCTAACATGAAATTTTATTTATATAAACACTTCAAGTTTTTTTACCTTTACGACAAAATATTTCCTTTTAAATAGTCTTAAGTATTTTTTCAGTTATTGTTATCCTTGTAATAAATTACTCTGATTATCAAGAATGTTCTGTATTAAAAATGAAAAAGTGATTATCAGTGAAAAATTTTCTTTAAAGAGTTAAATAAATTAATTACAGATAAACTAAAAACTAAAAATAAAAAATACCATCAATAATGTTTTACATCTTATAGGAAATATATTACAGGTTATATTTTTACGAAATTCATCATACATCTGCATAAATTACCGAAAGTCTAATGAACTGAATTCTAATTTGAACTTCCAAAATTTATACTTTCTACAGTGACACGCCGTGAAACGAGAATGAATCAAGAGATGGGATTATCCAATAGTTCCCAGACTGAGTATGAGAAGCAGAAGACTTCACAACCCTAATCTTATAAATCCCCAAATGTCATAAACACGAAGTTGTCGAAATTGGATCGGGCAGTAAAATATTGGCCACGAAGCCTGACTGGCAAAGAATTTCCAGTGAGGATCCGTAATTAGTTGTAGACAGATTCGATTTTAATTACGCCATGTGAAACTAGTCACCTTACTTTTGGGCATTGATGTCACACATGAGTCTTAGGTTGAAGAGCTAATTGAAACAAGTTGTGTCTTGAGAGCGATTTGAGAAAAGGGTTTTCAATGGTATAACGTGGTTTTTTATTTTGAAATTGTAATGAATTAGGTTTGGATAGGTAGTATAGTACGTATAATTCATTTATCAAATATGCTTGTGGTATTTTAATTAAAAACGCATGTGGTTTTGTTTGTTAATTATTATTCATATTCAAAACCCTTGGTTTCTAAACCACGAAATTTTAAATAGTCTGACTTACGTAAACGAAACACCGATGTGGTAATTGAAAATTGACCATAATATAAAAAAAGGTCTGTTAAAACTGGAGAAGAGGAGTACAGTGGTATATATCTGGATTTATCTACTTATTCATAAATATTGGGGTAATTTTTCATGTAATAATTACACACATTTTTATACTTTGCTTGGGTTAAGAAAGTAAATACATAGTTGATATAAACCATCGTTAATGATATAATGATAAAACTTCAAAACTTCATTGATTCAACTGTTCTAAGCTAATTCAAGTACCTATAGAACTTTTAGAACCACTTTTTTTATCTGCTATAAATCAATATGGCAAGCATATGAAAAAAAGAATTAAAAAAATTATTTTTTTTACTTTGTGCTCAAAAGTACTTAATTAGGTTTAACTTTTGCACCTTCACTAAGGCATTCGTTAATTTGTATGACAGAGGCCTGTACATACATTGTATGCTTGCATAAGCCTCTTGCAACTTTTTCCGAATCGATCCACCTACTAAAATATTGTGAGAGACACTATTATATTTTGTAGTGTCTTATCCCCAAGAGACACAATGCTTTCTCATACTTGTTCCTAGAAATAGAGAATCGAGTTTTACTGTTCAATTTCCTTTTGGAAAGCTTTTTTTTTTCAAACAAAAGCGTACAAGAATAGTTATTTTTAAATTTAAATCAGGAGAAAATGTCCTTCCCGAAAAGTACTACATTTGTGAATTTGATGAAATTGAGCATACCCCTTTTTACTATAAAAAAGGAGATTATGTATACATGCCTTTGTAACTTCAGAAGAAGTGGCAAATTTCATTTCATATTTCATTAAAAGTCAGTAAACATTAAATCTAAATCAAGAACACATATATCTTTAAAATATTTTAATTAACGTCACTTCATTAAAAATGAGTACGTCCTCTATTTATTATTTAGTGCATATCGTTACTACCACTCCAAAATCACCATATTGCCTTTACTAATTTTAAGAAAAACTCATACTAAATCTGTTGAGAATATGCGTTTATTTCTACAGATACAAAACTGTCTAATTTTCAACTAATCCATTGGGATTTACAATTGTTGGCAGTTCAGACAGTCGTAGGATAAGCCACAACAGCAAAAACAACGATTGTTGGCTTTGGAATGATAGTCTATCTAGCAGTGATTTAAAAAAGCAAAAGTGATGGAAAAAACGCATACTTGAAGTTTTGGCATTGTGTTAACGATGTTATGCTTTAGATTTCAAATCTGAAATTTAACAATCCATTTAAAATCCAGAACTTTAAGAAAAATTGTTAAAATATGATTTAAAAATATAAATACCTTTTCAATCTTTCATAAATGAATTAACTAATATTAATACTATAACTTAAACGTGTGCTAATAGACGTGTGAGAAATTTTCAACCAGAGAGAAAATAAATATTCAAAACTGCTGCATATTTTCTTAAACTCAACTAGTATTAATTTTGAATTTTTTGGTGAGTAACAAAGAAGAATAACATTTACGCTTAAAAACCGAAAAATAGGTACATAGTATTTTCATAAAATTATGCGAGTAAAAATATGATTTTCTTTCTACATTGAAAGTACTACTCTGTTCAGATAAAAAATTCTCTTTATTTTAAAATTATCTCTAAAGAAAAAGTTACTGAATGTATAATACTATATTGTGCATAGTTTTTAAAGCATTGGTCAAAGCGAGTGGAAAAACTTTTCTTTTTAAACTTGCTAAATTATCTTAAAATAATTTAACGTTAACCATCTAAAACATTATCTTAGTGCTCTTTTAACTTTAACATTTTACAAAATCTGACAAACGTTCTGCAATTAATTTAGGTAAATTAATGTGGATAAAGGAGTGAATATCTCGTGTAAGCTTTAATCTCTTTAAAGTTTAGTGTACGAGCCATATTATTTTCAAGTGAAGCAGGAAAATCACGAAATAAGATTTAGAGTACGTTGCATTTACCCATAATTTATCATAGAAAAGATAGACTGATTTCAATTTGATAAGTCCAAGATAATCTGTAATTCCCATGAGCTTACTATGATAGATCTTTGTGTCAGATATTTGTATTAATGCGTAAGAAAACTTTTACTCATAAATTTCAAATAAAAAATGTATATATATACTAATATTTTTTATAACTACTGATAAATTTTAACTCGGAGAAAAAATTCCACTTCTCATGTGGAATGAAAATATCACAGTTGATATTTTTATTAAATAGTAAAAATAAAAGGTCATAAATCTCTGTCAAGATTGAAATAACAAAAAATGTGTTTCAGTAGTGAAAAAATTTATACTATTTATACTAGATACCTATAATGTGATAATTTTTGAAAAACTAAGTAAAAATTTCAAAACTTAATTTATTAAAATATATACTTTAAAAATAAGATAGCAAATATCTTAAATATGTTCTAATAATTCTGAAATACGACAACATAACTACTTGTATTTTATGTTGCTTTGAGGATTGCAGCCCCGTAACTAAATTTACACACTCAATTAATTAGGTTAAATGTAGTTTTCTAGATTATTGAAAGGGGGTTTGAACCAAATCGTATTATTTGTTAAAATTTCGTCTTGACTCTGAGTTTTATACCAAACACATGATTTTGAAAACCGAATTAGAAATTCGAAGCTTAAATGTGTTTTAAACTCCTTTTCGGTGTGTGATTCTCCTGTGACACCCGAGGAGGAACGATTTTTAAAAAAAAAAACAGACTATAAATAATCCTCATGTTGAACCCTACAAATCCTTTTCCTTTGGATACGACAGTATAAAGTTATAAAATCTGCGATTTCATAGGTGATTAAAAATGTGTGTGTGTTGTTGTAACGCATCACCTATTTCCAAGATTATAGATCCACAAAGGTTCTAGATGTGGCATTCGAGTTAACTAAAGGTGCAATTTACAAAGGGATTGTTCTGTGTCAAATACCTTCTGAATACCTGTTGCAAATACTGGAATAAAGCACTTGCAAGAATTCGCAAGCACTTCGCCGCAGCTCTAAATTCTCTCTACATTCCTCAAAGGTATCTATAACGATATCTGTGAAATGATAGTACAATGAATCATTCAAATGCTCCTTAAACATTCATCTGAACACTGGAGTGCCAATTCAATTCTAAAACCAATCATCTGAATCTTCATTGTAATGTACTATTTCTTCAAGATAATTTCAATACCTCAACCAGTTAAAAATAAAGTATCTACATTTAATGGGACAACAATTTCTGTTTATAACCTTCTTTTATAAGCAATAATTGTATTTTTGGGTCTTGTATAATTTAAAGTAAACTTCTATATAAATCAGTTTTCATTGAGATTTGAACTATGTAAAGGTGAGATAATTAGTAAAATATTATCATGTTTTTATATAAACTAAGTTCAATTTAACTCAGATTCTAATAAGTTTTATTATTTTTCGTGATAGAATCGTATTCAGCAAAGCATATCTCCTCGGGGAGATAAAATAAGTTAAAATATTTACTTAAAAAGGTATACAATAAAAATTTAAGATTTTAAGTTAAAATTTGTTTTGAAAAAATTTGTGATGTTTACGTAAATGATAAAATTTCCCGAAACGTAGTTGAGCACTTTATAATTTTGATATTTTTAAAAAAGTTTTTGGTTTTGACACTATTTAACTTGCTCAGCTAATGTTTTATGGGTCTATACGTTAATGCAAAACACACTAATAGCTTGGGCTTACTTTTAAAAAATTATCTCTTCATATAATATCAAAGTTATAAAACTCCAGATTCCAACTGGTTATGGTTAACATTGGTTAAGATTGAATGAACAATTTACAATAGTAAGAGATCTAAAGATAAAGCCAACAAATTTATATACATTTAGCCAAGTTTAATGTAGCTAATAAACATTTACCCAGAAAATTAATTTTAAAAATATGAAATAAATTATTCATAATTTTTAAAAGAGAAGTTATAAAAGAAAGGAAAGTTTCAAAACGTTTCAACGTTTCAAAATAAACTTACGATTTATAAGTAACAGGTAAAAGTGTCTTTCTTATGCAGTACCATGCTTTCATGTAAAATCGTTTCAACCATATAAATTCTAGATCTAAGTAGTGGATTTTTTTCAAAAACAAAAGAAACAATTCAACTCTTTCGTGTTTTCAACACTATGTTTGGAGTAAAAACTGCAACTGTTTACCTCAAATAAATCTTGAACGAGGAATTTTCTAAGCGAACTGCTTTTTTTCTCTCAAATATTGTGGTGTTTTGAAAGGAGAAGCGTTCGAGGCATTATTTTCTTCACGAAACTGCAATTCTAATATTTTCAGCTCATGGGATTTGAAAAGTGAATGGATATGACAGAAGTAACTTTCTGCTTTAGCTCGTACGTAAAGATGAGGTTTTTCATACTCAACATCGGAGACCTGAGTATCTGAATTGCGAAGTTATGTTTGCGTTAACATCATGCGAATGACAAAACCTTTTTAAAAGACGATTGTTTTTACGGTTATGTGAATTTCAAAATTTTTTTGAATTTATTCATAAAGAAACTTATCTAAATTCAAATTTACCTCAACAGCTTCTTTTGAGAGTATTAGAGAAGGATTAAGGTCTAACAATGATATCAACGCACCAACGGTAATAAAACACATTTAAATACACTTTTTATAATAAAAGCTAAAAAGCACAAAAACAATATTCAAAATTAAAATACGTACTATGCATTTTATATACTGCTGATTTTATCGTAAATCACTATATAGTTGAATACACTATAAACAGTAATTTTGTACAGCACTAGCTGACATACCCAGCCCTGCACGGGTTGAGTAATTAAAGTTTTATAAAGTTAATGCATTTTCTTTTCTGGATATTCTGATACACAAGTATGCCGATTCAGAATGAAAATTGGTTCAAATATCCTTTTGAAATATCTAGTTCGTCACTCAAATTGTACTTTGACCCAAAATATTTTTCAAAGATTAATAAAAAGATTAATTCTTAATATAATTTTACTTTTAAAAACACTTAAAACATACAAAACTAAATATTTTAAGAAAAATAAGCAATGGTATTAAAAACGCGTGAAAAGGAATACAGCTAGCTACGCAAATGCAGCTAGAATGAAGAAATGAAAGCTGCTCGGCACACTCAAAGTGTGCGATCGGAGAGAGCGGCTTTTTCGTAGGAAAGAATTTTCTGATCGAGCCAGGCTCGGGGATGTCTTTCCTGCCTGCCTCACTGCCATTTTTACTGGGGGTTCACATGCTCATGTGCTCCCATGGACAAACCGCCACTGCTCCTAACTCATCCCATCCCACATTTAACTTTGGCTGTTGCCAATTTATCCATTCTGTAATCAGGAATATCTCTGTCAAATCTCAATCCCCTGGGCCCAGATAAGATGTAACAGATAAATGTTTAAAAAAAAAGATAAAATGTTTAGTAACTAAGGGCTTTCTTGATATTTTCTGAAAATACCAATCTTAAAACAATTTGGATAGGAAGAACTTAAAGGCGAAATGCCTTTTTAACAAATTGTCCATCATACTTACGTTTAAATGTAAATGAACTTGTTATATGCTACATTGTTTTTATTTAACTCATTCATCTTTTTAGTGACCTTAAGGAATAATGAAAAGAATAATAAATAGTATTTTAACAATGCTTGTATAATTAGCATTAGAAAAACCATCTTGCGAACTTTTTAAGCCCTCTTTAACTTCTTTTCAAAAGTAATTATTTAAATTAAATTCAATTGGAATCCCACAGCATTGTAGTTCAATTTTGTAAACCTAAGGAAGTCCTTTGTCTTACTTTCAAATAAAATTAAAACAACACACCCAGATTAGTTCCTTATTATTAAGTGCCTTATTTACTGTAAAAACATCAAAAATAATTGGCTTAAATATTCGAAGTTTGTGGACTATTTAGGCTAATATAAAAAGAAATTAGTATAGATTTTTCTTTCACCCATTAACATTCCTTAACACCAAATCAACAATCAGGTCACGTTCATTTAAAAACACCGTATAAGAAAAGTAAACTTTTATTACTTACAATAGAAAAAATATTCTTGTTTTCCTCATCTCTGCATTCATTATTTTTTAGTTCAATTAATCTCATTGAAGATGGATAAGAAGAGACGAAAATCCTATGAGGATATAAAAAGATTAGATTCCTACTTTTCTAAAAAAAATAATATGCGGATTGAAACTTCTTTTGTAAATAAATTGACTAAGCATAAAAATAGACTTTCTTTAAGCATTCTTTTAATAAGTGATATGCATCATAAAGTTTGGGGTAAGTTAACTAAGAAAGAAAGCATAATAAATATGTTATTCTGAAGGAAGATAAAGAAATTCAGAAGGAGCGAGCTATTTGTAATTAATTTAAGTCTTGACGTTTACGAAAAATAAGTGTTGTCAAATTCTTCTAATTAATAATATTTGACAAAATACAATAAAACATCAATTTCTAAGTAAGATTCGAATAAAAGGGAGTTGAAAGAAATGTGGAACGTTTGTCCCACTGTTCATTAAAAGTAATTAATTAAATTATCTGTTTAATTTCAGTTATGCTACAAAACGATTTTTGTCATTTTTTTGTTTCAAAATATAATAGTAGAAACAGAATAAATAGATATTTTGTTTATCATTTCTAATGAGTAAAAAATAAATTTAAATTCATTTGTTAATGTTCTAATTTATATCGAAGCACAATTTGATTGATATGATGTTTTTAGGGATGTCTGATTCTTTACTTTATTAAATGGTAATATTTTAGCAACCAACGACAACCTTCTTTTTAATTATATTAAATTAGTATAACGTCAAAGACCTTACTAAATTTTACCTGTTTAAATGAAGTTCAGTTATGTTATAAATAAATTTTCAAGACAAAAAATAATAACTTTATAAAAACGATATACTGCTTCTTTATTGCAATCTATTAAAATATTGAATGTTTTAATGATAATTTTTAACAAAAAATTACTTAATTTTAAATTAAAGTGTTGAAAACGTATCACAACCTTTAGTTTAGTTATCTATTTTGTTTCATAAATTCAACATTCCTCTTACTACTTTCTATGTCATAGACTTCGACATATCACCACAAATAGATTACGCACCTTTGCGTGGTATTCAATTCAAATATTTAGATATTCAAAGCGTGACATTTTATTTACTTAAAAATTAATATTTCTTGAAATGATTAAATTGAATTCTATGCGTGGGACGATTCTTATTATATCTAGAACGTACAAGTCAACCATAGGTCGCAAGGTAAAACTAGAAACCACGTTATCAGAAGTGGAGTTTCGATGTTAAAACTTAACACGAAACGTATTAAAAATTCATTCATCTTTCAAAAGATGAAGATTTATCAGTAGGAAGTCCTCATTAAATCGTCATGTTGAACCACAAGATATCTGAAATAGGAACTTCAATACTAAGGCATACCATTAAGACAGTTTCGGTTGGATGGTTACCAAATATGCTGGTGTATGTAAAGATTATTTACTAAACTGTTGATATGAGCTATTAATATTAATTTGTCTAGTTTTTAATTACTTTCTCGATTTGTTTTGGAGCTTTAAACGCTTTCATATAAACAACTTGATATAATAGTATTACTAAAGTTTTGATTAACGCTTTCTGTAATTAATTTCCTGATAGCTTTAAGAAAATTTATTTTGAATAGTTCCTTAAAGTTTTTTTTTTGCGTTTTAGTTTATACATACAAGCAGCGTTGTTAATAAACCTCTTTAATAGAACTTTCAAGCTTTCATACCAATTGAAATAGAACATACTACATTAAATCTAGTTTCAAAGAAGTGAACTAAACTTTTGATTTATTACTTTATCCTTATCCTACTATTAAAAATTAAACGTTTTATTAATTGAATTTATTACGGAAAATAAATTCAACCCTTATATTTTAACACAGGGGATGTTAAACTGCGGTAATAATAACATACCTACAATACTTGGTCAGCTTCACCCTAAAAAACTGTCTGAAAAAAATTAATCTAAAAACCTTTTAAAAGCAGATTTTTTTATAAAGTTGTTCAGATATTAAATGGATATTCCTATTTTTATTTTTATATGTAAGTAGATTTTTGCTACTTAAATGCAATTAAAGCTATATCTTTGGTAAAACACTGTTATACTTAATTTGTCTCCATGTAGTTCTGTTCTGAAAAAGATAATGTAAAAATCCTCTAGATAATATCCCTTTCCCTTGAGAAGTATTGTGTACTAAAATATTGATGTATATCTGTTGTGTCGGATAAAAAGATTTTAGCAAAATGAAGACCGGGATATTTGATTTGCCATTCCAGCTGGTATATTGAGATGCTTCGCTTTCGGGATTACTTTTAAAAGTATCATTTTATGAATAAAATAGGAACTAGTTTGTTTGAAGTATTAAAGATTAAAGAGCCATAACAGACCCAACGTCTTCGGGGAAATACAATTTACTACAACTTTATAGAGGTTAGGATTTTTGTACCCAGAGGTCAATCCATTATACATTATTTGTATGAATGACTGAAATAATATTTATTGGTTTATTTTATGAACAAACACGTTATTTTTCAAGAATTTGAAACAATTCGAGCATATTGACTCTTTTACGATCTGAAAACTCTATCATATAGTGCTCCTAAAATAAAATTATACATATATACAAAATAAATGCGCAGAAGTGTTAATGCACTAAGAGAGCTTGTGATATTAATATAAAATATAAGAATATAGTAAGATCGGGTGAGTTCAATCTACAGGACAGGGACAAGGGCATGTACACTAGGGTGGTTACAAAAACATCAACTTCCGAATTTCTTCGGTGGGAACCCCCTAAAATGTGACAATAGGCTAGAAAATAAGATTGGCAAAGTTTAAGCTCAATCGGATAATATTAAGACCCGCCTCATCGAGGTCAAAGTTCAGAAAAAAAAGCGAAAAATCGTAGTTTTTCGCCCATAAAATCTGAACTATTTGTCCTAAAAATATGGTTTGTGTCTCATTTCATAATAAATTCTATTGGCTTCAAGTTAGATCCCCTAAACTTTTTTTACTAAAATTTCTAGAGCGGAAATATCAACATTTTTGTCAGGTAAGGTTGAAGAACTCCCTGTAAGTTAACTTTCCAGCAAACACGTAATATCTTCTAATTATTCGATTAAAAAGGTTTTTTTTTAATTTTTTTTTGGTATTTTTCACTTTTTGCATCAAAAAGACTTCTTTAGTTAGAAGCATGGGCGGATTTAAGGGGGTGTTGGGGGCAATGCACCCCCCCCCCAAAAAAAAATATTTTTTTTCTGGAAATTCCGTTTTTATAAGCTAAATTCCCTTTTTTTTCAAGCTAAATTTTGTTTTTTCCAAAGCCATCGGGGACCATCTTGCCTCCCCCAAGGTTTCCAGGGTGCCACCCCAGGGACCAACATCTAAATCCGCCCATGGTTAGAAATATTTTCAAAAGAATATGCTACAAATAACACTATGCGAGAAAAAAAATGGGTCAGAATGCCACAGAAACTTTGAAAGCAGATTCTTATGTATAATGATCCCCTGAATCCGAATCCAAACCCCGTTTTTCTCTATCAGCCTCAGATTTTCGGGGAACAGCCCCTCCCCCTTTTTAAGTTTTTTCGACGACTATTTATAACTTTGAACTCGAGTTTTAGGGTCAAAAAGCATTGCTTTAGTCTTCAAATTGCCCCCCAGGAGACAAGAAAGGTTCAAATTAATAAAATATGAATATTTGTAACAAGTGGATAGGTTTAAGGGGTAATTAACCCCCTAAAAACGCAAAAAAAATCGCTAAAAATAGTAGGATTTGTTATACCCTATTTATTTCACTTATTTTTGAAGCAATTCATTTTTAAAGGGTCCTAACCGTTCCCCAAATACCTAAATTTAATAATGTTATGCAGCAATGAGTTTTAGGAAAAGCGGTTGAGGAGTTATCGCCCCCGAAGCACCCGCGGAAGGGTTCGGAAGGATGTCTGAACCGCGCTAGCTCTCGCGCGCTGAGGAATTAATATTCATGCTTTGAAAAGTTAAAAAATGAGAATTTTTTATATTTTAGGACTTATTTTAGTGGAAATTCCAGTGGGGTTCGTCAGTAACTGACTGGTTTATTGGTTTATTTATGTCTTGGATTAATTTTGACTTGGAGGGGGACATTTCCCCCCATGACCCCCTTAAATCCGCCCATGCTTCTAACTAAAGAAGTCTCTTTGATGCAAAAAGTGAAAAATACCAAAAAAATTTAAAAAAACCTTTTTAATTGAATAATTAAAAGATATTACGTGTTTGCTGGAAAGTTAACTTACAGGGAGTTCTTCAACCTTACCTGACAAAAATGTTGATATTTCGCTCTAGAAATTTTAGTAAAAAAAGTTTAGGGAATCTAACTTGAAGCCAATAAAATTTATAATGAAATGAGACACAAACCATATTTTTAGGACAAATAGTTCAGATTTTATGGGCGAAAAACTACGATTTTTCGCTTTTTTTCTGAACTTTGACCTCGATGAGGCGGGTCTTAATATTATCCGATTGAGCTTAAACTTTGCCAATCTTATTTTCTAGCCTATTGTCACATTTTAGGGGGTTCCCACCGAAGAAATTCGGAAGTTGATGTTTTTGTAACCACCCTAATGTACACCCTTAACAAAATTTCAAACTATTGCAATTTTTTGTTATTCTTATAGAAACTAGCAATTATAAGCTTTCAGTTCCAAATACGAAATAACTTTTTTCAAACATAAATTATATTTCTCTTTGTATTACTTGATATTTTATGCGTTATTACATAAATCAGCAAATCATTGAAAAAGTATTTGTAGGATCTTTCGCTATGAAGAACTGTTTGCGCTATTGAAGACCTGATTCGATTTTTTCATCTTTCAAGTAAAAGACAAGAGTAAAAACAAAACTACGCAAAATCCAAACATTATTCCATTTTAACTTCTTAAAAGAAAGGATTTTTATCCTAACTAAAACAAAAAACGAGTGTTGCAAATATGATCCTCAAGGTAGAAATAACCTTTTCTGCTAAAGATTAAATTGAAAACAATCATTCCAGTATTCTCAAAAGGAATAGCTTCAAAGTACTCTAGACTCATTACATTCCTATTGTTTATGGTAACAACTGCATTTCTTACATTTGATTCTTTAGGTGTCTTTCAAATTATTCTATTGTTTTTATTCATTACATTATTTTATACCATTAGCGGCATTAAAATCCCTCAAGATCCCTTTGGAGTAACAAGATCGGCAAAACAATTTCTAAGTACATGCGTTACAAAGACTTTCCTTAATTTTTCGACATTAGACAGTGTGATTAACCCTGCTGTACTGTTGGGGTCTATTTGACCCAAATTTTTTTTTCATTTGCTCATAAAAAGGAACCCCCCGGAGATATTGTCATGAAATTGCATGACTTTGTTGATAAAGGACATAAATATGTAAACACTGAATGATTTTCATTTATTTTTATTTACAACCAAAATTTTTCAACTTATTCTTAATGTACTGTTGGGGTCAATATGACCCAATTCTAGTATTTTTTTTCTTGTGCCTTCACACTTCCATATTTCTTGGAATCATCCAACGGAAACGAACAAAAATAACTACTCAAACATTCCTTTTCGAACTGTTTATGTTTATTTTTATTTTTTTTCTCGTTTTCTTTTGTGTTTGATCCACGTGTCAGGGAGGCACATGCAATAAACTCCTCTGGACCAAACGGTTGGGATATGTGAAAATGCAAAGTTTTGGGATGTTTGTTTTTTGTTATTTTTTTTATTTGTATGTTTAGTTTATTGCTTTATTCATATATTTTATTAAATATAATTTAAAATATACTTATACAACTTAAGATATAATTATTTCCAAAATTTAAGTATTTTTGAGTTGTTCATTTGTTTTTTATTTGTATGTTTAATTTATTGCTTTATTCATATACTATTTTATTAAATATAATTTAAAATATACTTATACAACTTAAGATATGATTATTTCCAAAATTTAACCTTTCATTTAATGGTAGAGAAGTGATAATATTTTGAATGGGGTCATATTGACCCCAACAGTACATGCGCGTAGCAAGTCGGAGCAGTGCAGCAGGGTTAATAATTTTTTTTACCTATTTCTTATAAAATTGATGGTTTTTACTTATTATTTTCTTGAATTTAAGTGTTTGAAATGTAAAAACGTTGTTTATGTTTAAAATATCTCAAAAAGTAAATTTTTTGATTTTTTTTTAATTAAAATTACCGAGGTGTTTTTAAAATTTTTAAAATCCGTCATCACCTACAATAAATTAACTTAATATATATTAAATTGTGTAAATACAGAGATGGAATTCAACTATAGATTATTCGAACATAAATTCTGGGGGGGGGTTACTTTAAATTTTTAAAAATAATTATTACAAGAAATATTAATCTAATGAACAAAATGTTTAAATTCTATTTTTATTAATAACCTAATAAAAAGATACGGTCTTTTATATTCTTTAAAGAATCTTTGTTATAAGAAGTTCTTAAAATTAAAATATGGAATGATAATAAGAAATCGTTCATTTTTCAGCTAAGATCTCAGGCATTTTGTTTGATAATAGACAAATGCAATGAAGTAAGAATAGAAAAAATGAAAACTAAGGTGCACCATGCCCTCTTGTTTTAAAAACTAAATATTTTCAAACTAAAATAAAAATTAAATGGAAACAATTAACTAAAAATATTTTATTTAACTAAGTAAGGGATAATCGCTCTTACCCATACAAAAGCGTAGATATACCATTAAAATACGACTCATGTTTTGGATCCCTGTCTTCTGAAATAAAGTTATCATTTTATCATTCACCTTAAATCTTACTTCAAGAATAGTAGGTCAAAAGATTTCTCTCTCCCTATCTCTCTCTAACCAAATTTAGAAAAACTCAAGATGAGTTTTTGAAGGAATAAAACTAGTTTTGAACTTTTAATAAATTATAATAACATGTCTTTTCCATAATAAATATTTTCATAAAAAACTAAATACTCCCATGTCCTCGATAATAAGTTCAAAATCAACGAGAAGTAGGAAATGATAGCTAAATCTTAATCCTCTTGATAACAAACAATTTGTCAATTCTTAAATTTTTTTATACTAGGTACAGTAACGTTTCATAAAACGAACTAGCTAGGGTTTTAAACATTCGTAAATGATAAGATTGCCAAGTACCTATATATTAATTAATCAAATTAGATGAAAAATGCTCTTATCTGTTTATGAAATACAATCATGATCAATTGAGTTTTAGTTCAAATTCAAATTAATTAATTCATTTCTGTTTTTATCTATGGAATTTATTTGGGTCTGAAGCTTAAACAGTCCTATTGTTTTATTCACTCACTTTAAATTTGTTTGTTTGAATTATTATTTAATGAAATAGAAAACTTTTACTTTTTGAATTTTTAAAATTAGTTTAATAGTAGTATATTATAATTAGTAAATGTTTCAGAAAAAGCTGTTAAAAAATAATCCGTCATTGTGTGTTTATGATTCTTCAAAGGGTGTTAATTAAAATTAGTTTTTATGACAAATACTATATTCTTGCTGTTTATCTTAAAAATCACAGGTTGGATAATGGATGATCGATAATGATAATTAACTTACCCAGTTAAGCTTACTGGTACACTGTGTAATAACACAATAAAGCTTTGAATAAGAAAAAGCTTTTTCCTCCATTTTGGGAAGAAAATTATATCCAAGGATTTACGCAGGGAATATAACTATGTGAAATACAAAAAAAAGTTACAAAATTCTCTAAGGATATATTTTTTGTTCTCAAAATATTACCTATTCATGGAAATAAATATTTCTATGACAGTTTTGAAGTAAATAATCACGGGAAATTGTTTATAAATCTGAAAATTCTCAAATAAGTGACGTTTTTCTCGAATTATGCAAATACCGATGCGCGTACCCTTTTACACGACAGTTTTCAGCTTTGCATTTAGGATGTATACTTCTGAAGCTTCTTTCGGGGAATTTTCTTATTTCTTCTTGATATTGGATAAAACGAAGTGAAGTAAGGTCTAAGGTAATATTCTGAAGAGTAAGGTCTTTTAAATTAGTTTTATTCACATTTAGGTATTTCCAGTTCGAGAAAACATTGTGAAAGGACTAGAAGGCTAACGGATAAAAACGTAACTCACGAAGTACTTTACCAGAAACTATCTAATTGAATGTAAAATAGGATACCTTTTTTATTAAAATGGTTTCATTAAATGTGAGAAAACATGCGTAATTAATTTTCTTTTATTTTTCAGAGGTTTTGAGATAAAAAAAATTTATAAGGTTTTTATCCAATATCCATTTTTTAAAAAGGGAACTAAATTTACAAGCAATTATATGAATTTATGAAGAGTTTTACATAATGCTCTTAATAACCTTAAACTTCCCTTAGCATGTTTCTATAAAAATATCTTTAATTAAGCCTTACATGTTTAACCTTATAGTGTTAATTCTTTTTTTTAGAACAGAAAATGAAGCTGCAATTGTGGACATGATTTGAACTTTCAGCACTTAGAAACTTCATCTTATCTTTTATTGTAGAACACAGAAATTCCTTCATTAACTCTTAACTTTGCATTTTCTGTAAACAGAACTATTTTTATTTCTATATAATTTATTTAACATGTATTACAAAATAAAAACTGCTTAATAAATTGTCATGAGCCTATGTAATAAAATGCTGTGAATAAAGTAGCTTTTCATTTCTAAAAAAAATTCAAGTTTATTTATCAAACTGCATTGAAACGCTTGTTCCTGTACATATGGCTTATTTTAACTTTGAAAGGTAGGTAATGCTATACAAAAATGTCAAATAAAATATTCTTATTTAAAATATAACTTCACTGCTGGAAAAAAGGCCTTACAAGATGAAAATGTTGACAAATGATAATAAAAAATATGATAAAATAAACAAATCTCTATATTCTAAAATTATTTAAACATTACTTTTCATTAAAACATTTTACTTGATTAATGTAATATTCAGTATGAATGAAAGGTAAAATAAATAAATAACCATTGTTTCCAACACATTAATTAATGAGTAAAAAGTTCTAGAAGCACTCGTGTAACATATTTCTTCGATTTTTGAAGATCACAAAATAATAGTAGTAAAATATAAAGAATATGAAATTGTAGACTAGATTATTTCTTTTCTCTACGAATTCTTCAGAACAAATTTTCTCACAAATAATGTTGAGAAAAGAAAAAACGGTGGTTAAATATTCGAGACTAAATATGATCCATCTCAATTATGTAATTTGATCCAATTCATCACATAAAACGTGCTCCCAGAAAAATACTTTTTTCCTGAAGAAATATATTTTCTGTTACGTATACATATGTGTGCCTATAATTAAAAGCTTCAAATTGTTTTACGGCATTTCAGAGTATCCTATTTAATGAATAAAATCCAATGATGCAATATCAGCATATTCTCGGACTGTATTGTCATAAATTATATTTTATTAAATTTTCTGCATGCCAAATTCACATTCTAAAGTTTTTTGGAGGCAATTTTCCAAAGAAATTACAGTGGAGATAAAAGAGTAATTGATGTGAGATGTGAAAGGATAGATATTTTTTTGTTTATGCGTAAAAACAATAATACTTAACTAAATAGAAAATGAAAAGTGAATCAATCAAATCAATAATGACAAATCTATACAGAAGTTCAATCTATTTTTGAAATGCATTCAATCATATATTATCTTTATTAAAAGAACTATTTATCATATTAAATATTTTTAACTTTGTTTTTATATCTTTGGTATTTTTATTTCCTAAATATAAATAAGATAATAATAGTTCCTTGATATTTGATACCAGAAAATAATGTTTTTCTAAAATTAATTAGAAATGAAATAGTGTTTAAGACAATAAAATACGCTTTTCTTTTAGAGAATCGTTTAAATTCTTCATTCATGATATATGCAATGTTCAAAAGGTTAAACTTAACCGACTTAAATGGAAAATCTAAAATAGCTTTGCTTAAAATATCATTAAAAGTAAAATATCTAATCCCATTTATTGTGCAGCAAAATTCCTATAATATAGGTAATGAATGGTTGATGTTTAAAAGGATTAACTACTAAAATCCTCTAAAAAGAGTATCTAAATCCAGAAAATACTGATTGTTCATTAAGTTTAAATGAGATTAAAATGTAAATGACATGAAGATCAGAAAGCACATGAGATAACGTTTAAAAGAGTACGCTAGAATTTTCAGGGTAAATTTACACTCGAATACAGACAATTAGATTCATCAGAACGGGCGAGTTGATTGCCAACGGGTTCATTTAGGGATTAATTAGACCTTTAGTTATGAAAACTGAGCTTAATACATTCTATCTCTGAGCAACTATAGAAGCTGGAAGATCTATAAGGATTGTACAATGTACAGCATTGAAAAGTTTGTTTTGGTAAATGAAATGAGCAATTTTAAATTTAATTGAAAAGGGGAAGATTTTGGAATTTGTTTTTTATCTCAGGTAATTGAAACGCTTTAGGTTCTGCGTAAGTTATACACATGTCCTATGAAAAGTAACACATATAAGCATTTTAAGGATTTAAGAGAGAAGAATGGTTGATTCCAGTGTTTGTTTAAGCTATCATTTTCAGTAATTTAGACAAGTGATTCAAAATTGATTAAATTTTTAGAAACTAGGGTACAATTTTAATTTTAAACTAAGCTTAGTAAATCTAGGGGTCCATTGTTCGAAGTTTCATATATTTTACTACTGTTTTAAAACATTTCTCTAAATAGCTAATTTTAGATGATTAATTAAATTACTGTTAAAATTCTGTATGATACCGTTACCACCACGCCAAAAACACGAATCTGCTATGTATAAGAATAGCAGATTCGTGTTTTTGGCGTGGTGGTAACGATTTAATATAAGTTGTTAAAGAATAGAAACTGGAAAAGTTTTAGAGTTTAAAAAGCAAATTTTTTCTCTGCTTTAAGTTTTATTTTATTAAAAACAGTTTTTTAGTAGTTCAAAAAGTTTTAATTATTTATCTATCATAAAAGTTATTCTACATTTAATTTCTCCTTTGAAATTTTATTTTTAAAGTAAAAAACGCATTTTGCTCATGGCCTCACCCAGTGAGGCTGTGGCTGGTTATACTGGAGTTTGAAGGTCCAACGACCTAGGTACTTTCTCAAGTGTCCCCCTTGAATCCCTAACTCCGGAACGCTCCAAAATCCGGAACATTTACAGATTTAAAAAAATGTTTTGTTCTGAGGGAGGGTATTTTTCCCAGAAAACTTACGGAGCCCCTGATAAACTGTTGAGACAGAACGATCGGAAACGTTTTAACTACAGCACGCAACTCGATCGTAGCTACTGCGGCGAAAATTCAAAATTCGGCCATACCGGTAATTTTCTGGACATTTCTACATCTATTTGATCAGGTTAGAAAAGACCACACATCCCTTTCTCAAAGGTTGCTTTATGATTTTATGGTATGATAGGAGTTTAATGGCACAAAACCCCCATTTTAGGACTGTAAGATCTTATCTACTGTTTGGAGATTACAATTTGCACCCTGTGCTGTACAAGTACAAGTTTGAGCCTTATGTCCTATTCAGTTGCAATACATATTTCAAATCTTTGAATAAGGATTGACACATATAGTAATTTATTAGAGATTATATTCTTAACATTAAATTTTGAGTGTTAGGGCTAGGTAGGGTAACTGGGAACAAAATTCGCTACTTTAACTTATCATCACTGCAACCAAGTAAAAGCATTTAAAACTTTTTTCTGCAGCATACACTTGTTGATCCAGATCTCATTGAACTTCGTAACGTGTCAAAGATAAAAATTGACCTTTTTAAAGGCTCAGTTTTTCACGTTCCCAATTACTCCCATGGATTCCCAATTCCACCATAGGTAGGGGGTAATTGGGAATGGCTAAATTTTTGCCCTGAGTCTATTAAACTAACTCAAACCTTAAGTATCAATGATTTTCAGTACCTTTTATTCATCTTACACTTTGAGATTTGATTTCTAGCGTCCGGTTCCCAATGACCACAATCTAAGTGCTCCATTTGATGCGTTGGGAAAAAAAAAAACGTTTTTGGGACTCCAAAATCCTAAGCAGCTGCGGTGGGAGTCAATTTGAGAGTTAGAATATCTTGGACAGCTGAGGCCACATTATCGACTATGTATAAGTAATTTTTGGGCATCCTGTATCACTACAACAATCAAAATTTTACTAATGACTCCATTGCTTTTTCTATTAAATTTGGCCTTTTATAAAATAATCTGCATTATACATTAAGATTGATTTAAAGAAAGGACTAGCTCAGCTCATTCAAGAAATCTTCCACAATCCACAAACTTATAGTAAGTCTAAACACAGCGTAAATTCTCTTGTAAAATGGATACTAAATGAATGAAATAAAGTATGTAATAAATTAAATATTTAAAGCTTCAAAGAAGTTATTTAAACTATTTTTCAAAGATGTTAATTAATTTCTTTCAAGCTAAATGGGTCCAATATTTATAAAAAATTGGAAAAAATAAGTTTGAAATTCAGTTCCCAATTACCCCTGAGGTAAAATTATCAGGGGTAATTGAGAACAGACGTACCAACGGTAGTAAAAAAAGTGTTGAGCAAAAAAACACAACAAATTCTATTAATTAAACTTAAGAACAACAATTATTAACAATGAAAGTCTCTTAGCTGCGAAATCTGTAGTAACCAGTAGCTCTTGAATTAAGGGCACAAACTTTGATTATAAGAAAAATTAGACATAACTTGTTATCGTTTAGAACTTTCTGCTAGAGATCAGAAAATGTGGTAATACTTTCAACCACTTTGTAAAGATAGAAACTTTCAAGTTTCATGCCACTTCGGCCCACCAAGCTCCTACACTAATGATACCCATTTACCCCTGATTCCCAATTACCCCTATTCACTTCAATAAAATTCCAGAAAATCTAACTTTGTCCAGATATAAAGCTACAATGTTATACTGTCTTAGTTTTATTCTTGAAACTAGCCTTTATTAACAATTAATATGAAAATAAGTTAAATTAATAGAACAATGTGGCTATCTAACACATTCTTAGGTTGAATCTGTGAGTAAAATTTGCACCTTGATAAAAGTAATATGAAAAAAATTGTGAATGATGGAGCTTCAAGTAGAAAAAACCCTCTAAAAAAGGGGTTTGAACTAGTTTTGAAACCAAGTTTGGGCTCCAATATCCTAAAAATTTAGTCAAATACAGGCCCAAGGCTAGATTTTTGTACCAAGGGGAAGGACACAAAATTATCTTTTAGGCTTTTCATGAATATTGGGCTGGTCTAAATAATTTGGTGATGGTGTCCTCTCCCACCGATCTCAGCTTCAACTTTTTCCATATTAATTCAGCTTTAAAATAATAGGGTAGGTCCCCCCTTATTTTTTAAGGGACAGCTTGATATTTCCATCAATTATTTTTCACCATTTAGGATATCTTCCTTATTGATATCCTTCCATCTTTCCCTAATTTTTTCAGAGTAGATCACATTTGGACTTATTCCAATTTGGGGCAGTTCTTCCTTGAACACACTTCTTAATATTAATTTGTACATGTGATGGCGACATGGAAAATATGTAAGCTCTCGGTCCACATAGTGTTCCCAAAGATTGACAGTACCCTTCTTAACTTAACCCATCCAGAGTTGGAAATGGTGGTGACTGAACAGATAATTTGAACATTTAATTTTTTTTCTTACTATAAAAGATGCTAAAATTACTAAGTTTCCTTGTATTTTACCAGACTATCTTTATCACACATGCTCATTTAGGGTATTTTATTTCATATTTTCACCATTCAGATCTAGAAGAAGCGAGAGAAGAAGCTATTCCCACAGTAAGCCATAGTTTACTATGGTGCGCTATGGGATTCAAACTTCAACCACCGTGCAGCACGGGTTAATATTAAAAGATCGGAAAATCCTTTAGCACAATTTGATTTCATGATAAAAGGAAAACAATTAAGGGGATGCCCTAAAAATATTTGACTCTGAAAAATAAGAGCCGCCCTAGTGTACACCCTACGATGATAAAAATATAAATCCATCATATACATGCATCATGTGCACACTGTGAATGAAGTAATTTAGTTTTTATTGGATATATCATAAATTCCAAAAAAATAAAAGCTGTGAAAGAAGTATAGTTCTTGAGGCAAATTTTATCTACTCCACACAAGGAATCTTTCTGTGCAGTTTGGACAGACTAGTTGAAACATCCTGTGTAGCAATAGATAATGAAATCACAGTGATACTAATAGCACATATTTTTCTCATATAATATTTTTTATGTGAAGTAAAAATATAAAAACAAAGTTTGATTTCTGTTTTATTAAAAATATATACCATACATCCATGGCAACACATGAAACAACTTCAGACACTAAACATTTAGCAGCCCAACTGATGTTTAACATCAACATTTCTTTGTTTCCAGTTGCAATTGAAATTATAAATCAAATTAGTTTAAAAATATTGCTTTTTTTAAATGCAATACTAGAAAATGAATAAGGAAACATTAAATGCACATCATCACTGATAGTTCATTTTAAAACACCTTAAAACACTAATGAAATACATTCTTTTCATAAAATATTTATATGGTTTTATACAAATGAAATTGCATGTTATCAAAAATTAAAAATACCAATGCAAATGGATATTTATAATTTCTTAGAGTTAAAAGAGTTATGAAAAAAAAAATAAAGGTTATTAAAATATCAGATTCATCAAATATCAAACAGTTAAAGACAAATGAGTGATGAAAGAAAAAATATTATTTTAAGATGCATACATAGGTCTACTTAATGCAGGTTTTTTCATTGGAGGTGCTCCTGAAAAAAAGTCAAAGAATTATTTTTCTTTTACAAAGTAATTTTAAATTAAATAAAAATGAAAGATAGTGAAATATACTCAAAATATACAAATATGTTTTTCATAATCAGATAAATATAAAATTTATTAACAATAGGTCTAATAGTAAGTAATATTAAATAATGCCAATGAATTTATTCTTATTTTATAATTAGATTAAATATGTTTAATTCACCTGAATGAGGTGACCTCACCTCCTTGGTGATACAAATGTTTTCCATTTTTTGTAATTTTCTAATAGTTATAATGTAATAAAAAATTGATTGATTGATTGAATATTGGCATAATCTAGAAAATTTTTACATATTTAAGTCAATTAATATATTTCTATTCAATTTAAAAGTAAAAAACCCTTATGAATCAATATGAATTGAAACAAAAAAAAGCTAAATAAAAATCTACCTTCAGGAGGAGCTCTCAGAGCAGCAAGTCTTTTTACCAGGTCCTCATCAGATACTTTCATGGGCGAATCTTCTTTCTGTTCCTCATTGTCCTCTTCTTCAGCCAAAATTTGTTCTAACTCAGATTCAAATTCTTCCAAACTAGCATCATCCAGGGTTACTGACTTGGATAAGGTGTTTTGAATTTCAGAGTAATCATCCAAAACCTAAAAAGTTGAAATTATGATTCAAACAGACATGACAACTTCCCAAACAGGGTGCCAGAAGCAAACACATAAGATCATTCATCACTACTGATATTGTAACTAGCATTTAAAATTTACAAAAAAGAAAAACAAATCCCTTAAATAGAGCTTACTTTGTCTATTTACTGTAGGTACATGATTCTACAAAATGTTATTCCAAGTCTAACGGCATGAAACATACTTTTAAACCAACCTCTGCATACATAATCATGTTTAAAATGAGATACCATACCGAAAAATAAACTTAAAAACACTAGCTCTCTTTTATTCAGTGAAAAAAGTATTAATGTACTTTACTTGAAATCAGCATAGTGCTGATGCTGATCTAATTAAAATTTAAACTGTTCACTATTCACAGGGTTATCTAGTAAAAATTTAGTAACACTTGTGTTGAAAATTTTGTTATACATACATTGATTTTAATGTACTTTAATGTAATGCATGGTTTTTTAAGAGAGTAAGAATTATACAATAGAAACAAATGTTTTCACACATGTTCATTGCTCATACAGTAGAACTTCAATTATTTAAATCAATTGGGACTAGACCCCATTCAGATAATTGAATTTCTTCCGAAAAAAGGGTCTAATTTGATTAATTACTGTATGTTTGCTGAAAATTGGAGAAAAAACTATATTTCCAAGAGATTTTTGGTGCTTTTTCACACCAGGGATGAAAATTCATCGTAGCACTCAGTAAACAATGCTGCAGCCATCCAAGTCTGGGATTAGTTTTTATAGAAGAGGGGAAGCTTTTTCACATTTTAAAATGCTCTTGGGCTTTTCAACTTTTCATGACAGTACCTTTCCATAGTAATTTTTTCTGAAATTCTGAAAGCAATTCGATAGTTGGAGTTTGGATAATTTGAGTTCTACTGTACAATTTAATTTAATCATAACTTTGCATGTCTTTTGTCTACAATCATATCTCATCTGAATCAGGCCTGTATAACTTATTTTGCTGAGGGCCAAATTATTGATCATAGTCAATCTTATGGTTGAAAAGACTGATTTAAAACCATCACTGCTAGTTAAAGACATCAATCAAACTACAACTGTTTAAACCATATAAATTTCAATGAAACATATTTTTTGATAGCTAAAGGTTTTAAAATCATTGGAAACTGCCTTTCCAATTATTTCCTTTTGTAAATTGGTAAACTAAACATTCCAGGCTGGAACACAGTGGTGGGTTGTATGCAGTCCACCATAGTATACTCCCTCACCACTATGATGTTCAAGTGATTCAAATTCAAATGTAGTATATAGGCAACTGAAGCAATTATGATTTTGGAGTATACTTTATATAAAATACGACTTTTGGATTGTATGGTTGTCTTGTGGATGGTTACTACATGGAGCAGACCTGACCTAAATCTCAAACAAATATTCATGATTCAACCAACTAAATTTTAATGGTCTGCAATGAAGAATCCTTGAAGGTATTCACAGAGATTCCAAGAGCTAACTCAAAGCTATGTGATAGCCATCTGTATGCATTCAGGTAACACCAGCTCATAAAACACCCTTCCTGCATACTACAGGCAGAATGCTAGGGAAAGATGGTTTAACTCTTTTTTTTAATTAGATAATAAAAAAGCAATATAAACTAAAGCCTACTGAAAGGAATGTTTAAAAAGTGTTATTTCACTACTAAAACCTGCAAGCCCTATAGTACCAGAGCAAATAGTTTTCTCAGCATTGCAATGTGGAGGCTAATTACACAACTGAATATATGTTGGGTATGAAATCAGGTGTCCTAGCATGTCAGAATAACAGAGGACAGATATAAAATACCATTTTACTAAAGTAACAAAATCATTTTAACATAACAAAGTAAATTATTAAGATTGTGAAACCTAAAATAACAATGTGTGGTTTTAGCAGTTCTATATTTTTTGAGTCAGTATTATTATTTTTGTGTGAGGTGTTTGGACATGTCAAAGGAGAGGGGACATCACAGTGTACTGAAGCCAAAACTCTTAATGAAAGAGTTACTGGTCATACTGGTTAGACCCCTGAGGGTAGCATTTTTTACACTTGGATTTTTCATGACAAAAATAAAATTAACACATAATTAATAAAAGTCTTACCTCTTTAACATCGGACATAATGTCATCAATATTATCTAACTCTAATTCACCAGATGTGCTTTTCTTCATAGCTTGAGCTCCACTTTTGAATGCATTAAGAACCTATAGTAAATAGTTCAAGTTATATCTTCATCCATCATAAAGACTATGGAGGCAGTAACACTATCCATCTTATGAAGAAAAAAATAACTAACAATTTTAACTATATAACAAGAATTTTGAGTTCATTTTTTTATAGAAATCAATGAAATGGCTGATGCAATTGCTTCACAAAATTTTACTGGAGATATTTTACATTGCATTTAGTTCCAAAAATTCTTTTTGCTTCTTTACTTTATAAAGAGCTTTTAAAAAAGAAACAAAATTAACTTTATGAATAAATTTTTTTGAGAAGTAATATTAAAGTTGTTCCTTCAATTTGAGACAAACTTAATTCTGCATGTTTGCTTACAACTAACCATTTTCTCAGATCCTACATTCTTCAATTGGCTTAGCATATTTTCAATGTTGTCAAGGGCTATCGTTTTTTTCCTTAGCAGAATTTCCATCCTCTTCTTTTTCTTTAGAGTAAACATAGCCTATAAAATAAAATCATTAACACTAGAAAGACGGCACTATGCTGTATACCTAGAAAGACTGAGTGGGCCTTTTTGGCCCATCTCTGATTTTTTGCATACGGAGCTAATTATACATCTAAAATGTAATAATATCATATAAATAAGTGTTAGAGTATAAGATAGGGACTCAATCTTCAGATTTCTATAGGATTTTATAATTTTTAATTATTAAAATAAATTGTAATTATGGGCATGAAAAGTGCTTTGGCCATATTTTTATCCATAGATCTGATAAATGAGTTGCTACTCTAGATAAATGACACTGATAGGAATAATTAATAAAACACATTCAATAAATAAAGCAAAGTTTTTAAAACTGACCTGTTTATTCGTATTTTGCACATTTGGAGCAATGGATACAAAGCATTTCTCTAAATGCGCATTTTCCACAAACCAATTTTTTAATGTCGAAACATGTCTTTAATGCATGGTTTCCTTTAGAGGGTACTATAATTCTACAAATAACCCTTTTTCTCACTGCTGTCTTCTCTTTTTATGCTTTTCCCCCCTTTTTATGGTAGAAATGGTTGTTTCTTTGGCAGACACATAAGGGGCACGGAGCTCTTCACATAATATCAAGATGAAATTTCTACGACTTAATTTCTTTTTCCCGGCTACTACCTTGTATAAGATCCATGCATTTACAGCAGAGATATCTAATATGTTATAGAAAACATGCATAGGCCAACCTTCCAACAGCTAGAGCCTGATTTGGTGCTATACAGTCGTATCACTTGATCCACAATGATGTCAATTCCATACTTAGTTTCGTTGTAGTAAGCTATAGTATCCGGCTTTTTCTTTTCCTTCTAGTTGTCTATAATACGGTGTTGTGCAGTTAAGGTTATGTCTTTATTTTTTTAAATAAACAATTGTTGAATAAAGATTTTTTTTTTCCGAATTTGGCATGTGGCGGAACCTCTCTACGGTTTCTTCTAAGTGTTCCAACCAGGCTAGTTTTGCTTGGGATTTTAGTTTTTCACACAGTTTTTATATTGTAAAATTAGCTGTCAGTTGTTAAGTTCCTTTCTTTTCCCCAGTATGGCTGGGTACACTTCACAACGCATCATTTTCAATACCTCAACAGGGAATGAAGGTTAGCAGTTTCCCCATTCAAAGAAAACAGCTGGTACAGTTCAAGTTGTAAAATGTATTTCTTTTGTGAGAAACAAACCTTATTGGTCACCTTGTTGACCGAAATTCAATGGTGAGAACCTTTATCTTTATGGTGGGCACCATAAATTCATCCTTTGAAACGTCCTCCCCTCGACCACAACCCCAACTGAGAAAGGGGCGTTCTAAACCGAATCGAATTGAATGGAACTTGAAAGAGATAACACTTGTAAGAGATAACAAACAAAGAAGATCCCCTCCCCTTTCTATAGGAAAATTTCATGGAAATACGAGCGGAACGAAGCAAGGAAAACACAGCAGAGGTGGTACGGTCCAAAAAAGCCCGCTCCGTCTTTCTAGGTATACGGTTCGCTATCTTTGCTCCTATGAGACTAAAATGAAAACGGTTTGGTATGCACTTTAATTGAACCAAATAAGGAAAAGTCAGAAAATTTCAAGCCATTCGGTTGATTAGAGTTGAAATGATTAAGCCGCAAACAGTGCGATGGGCCAAAAAAGCCCATCCCGTCGTTCTAGTGTTAAAGCAAACTTTTTGTTTTAAAAGTATGCATTTTTATGCTAAAAAGGGCAGTTAACACTATTTTTATAAATTCTACATTCCACTAAAATATGTAATTTCTAACAGTCTTGTACACAGGATGAATTATATTTTTTCTAAAAATACTCAACTGAAATAAAACTAACTTTAAAGCTGCGGGTAAAATTTAAGTGATATCAAGAGTTTTTAACCCTTAAGTCCTAGTTTCTAAAGGATTCAATGACAATCTTGAGCAGTCTAAGAATGAAAGGGCTGAAGGGAGGGAAAAAAATAACTGAAGAATAAAAAAAATAACATGTTAAGAAATGTGTGTTCTAAGCTTCAAATAGTTGCACAAAAAACTAGATAAGATGTAATGTCCTTGGGTGGGAGAATGAAGACTGGATACAGGTATCAAATATGAATGGCTGTTGACGACTCGTCTGCCAACTTTCTATTATGAACATGACATAACAGAACAATTACATAAGTGTATTCACTTTTCCCCTCTTAAATATTTACGACTTATTACTCAAGATCATTTAGGACTTTTTCTTGCAGTCTCTGAGAAGGATCCAATGGAGGATCAGGCTCCTCTGTAGTTGTTCCATGGTTAGGGGGTAGAAGTTTCTCGGGGAGATCCGGAAGTTTCTCCTCCAGAAACTTGGCTGGTGATTCCAACCTATATTGATGCATGGCCTCTGGGGTTCAAGTGGAACCTCTTCTATCGGAACTTCAGACACAATCCTCTGTATTAGATGGTCTAATGTGGCAATACTGGTGTTGTCCCATCTCCCACACATCGTAGGTGACTTTTCCTCGTTGTCTTAGAACTTTGACCAGCATCCAGGATACTTTTCCTTCTCAGACAGTTTGGACTATCAAAGGTAGTTTCCACAATTTATTCCCTTGTTTAACATTCACTAAATATTTGCCCAAAACTTTCAAAGATTCACCTTGATAAGTATTTAGTTTTGCACTATCATACAACAGCTTCATATTAGAAAAGTTCCGCTTATATGTTCAGGTAGAATAGACATTCAAGCTTCCGTATCTATCAGCTTATTTGTATTTGTCTTCAACGTTGACAGAATAAAACCATCCAGAAATATACATAAAAGAAACATGAGCAATAAATTCAGAGCTGTAGTTTTCACTGTTATAGAAAAAACCCTATCCAATTCAACCCCTCATTTCCAAAACAAATAATTCCTCAGAAAACACTGTCAAGGTAATTCCTATAGTATCTTCTGAAGAACGTATAGATATAGTCTGTATTTCATCACTAGGTGGCAAGTGTAACCCCAAATGGGAAAGGCCATTCCCTCCCATGGTTAGGGAGGTATATAGAGAGCTAAACCGGTTTCTTCTTGCCAATAACTACCCCATCTCCTTTCCTTCTTCCTCGAAGAAGAAGGTGCTTTAAGTAGCCAAGCTTGCTACCTTCGCACCCCTTCTGGACCTTGGATTTCCCCATTCTCAACCGCCTAGCAAAGAAATACAGACTATATACCAATGGCACTTAATTCTTCGGATTTCCAAAATGTACATATACGTGGTATACTTATATAAGGGGTTAAAAAGTACCTCAAGTGAATACTCAAAGGGATTAATGAGCTTTAGAAATGATGGAAGGATATAGAAGTTTTATCTATGTTTCATAAGGTAATCTAATCAATTCAGTGATAACATTTCTGATCTATTTAAAAAGTTGACCAGATTAAAAAGCATAAAATCTGCCACATAAGGAAACTGTACTAATAACAGTCCTACAATGAAGAAATGCCCTGAAAAGTAAGTGGTGATTTTTATGGTTTTATCACAAATTGCATTTTTTAATGTATTTTATGGAAAATTTAAAAAAAAAAAACTGTGATAGGTGTATTTATGAGCTTAAAACAGTAAATTGGTGGATAAACAACTAAAAAATTAATTAAAAACTATTTTAATCCAAAATATTCCTCTGAAGAATTAGTAAACTATCTATTGAATGCATAATTTTAAACACAAATTCAGGTACTATTATTAATTTTTTTTTTTACTTTTACTGTTTTAAGTGAAATTAAGTCGTGAGAACCAATTTTTTAAGGTTTTAACAAAATAAGTTAATGTTCCAAATACCTTTGTGAACATTTCTTATGTTTATCTAAAGCAAAATTGAAAATTTAGAAAGGATTAAGGTGAAAGATTTCACCAAAATAATAAATGAAATCAAGAGGTAACATCAAGAAAAAATGAAATGTCGGAATGATAGCCAACTACTGTTGGATGTTACAAAGATACCATTCTTACAAATTTAACAAGAAGAACACTGTAAAAAGGACTTTTGATGTAAAGAAAAAATGTTACTATTAGAACCTATGTTTAACATGTACTTAAATATTACTTGAACAAGGATATGAATGCAATTTATGAGTAATTAAAATTTAAATGAAGTGTTAAATTTTTGCTACTTCAACTGTTTTCTTCAAATTAAACAATCACTTTGTAAAAAATCCTTATGTGATGGAAGTAAATAGATTTTATTTTAAAAATCAACACTAACACATTTATCAAAATAGAAGGAATTTTTAAAAAGTATATTTTTACAGGTCTATGTAATTACATATAGCAAATATAATTAATAAAAACTGTATGTAAACTAAATAACCTATAGGCTTTAACACCTCATGTCGATTATTCACAGTTTCCGGAACGGAATGATGTGCCATGGTCTATTACAACTTATATTGCAACCAGATGTTTTGTCTAGCTCTGAAAATATTATACCTGCCAACATTGGGATTATAAAAAAAGGAAGGTTTTAAAACTCAAGATACCCACTGCATTTTTTACACTGATAAGTCAACAAGGGTACCAACCACGTTCTACCTAAGTCTATAGGTAGCATAAATGGACATCTTTCAGTAAAAAAATCTTAAGTAAAACATACATTTTTAACAAAATATCTATTTTTCAGTCCTTGCACATCCCTAACTTTTGGCAATTTTGGAATCTGGAAACATTTTTTGAATAATCAGCACAGCTGAGAGGAAAATAATGATCAATTATAAAATCTATCAATGAAAATTCTGCCTTGGTGACCACTTTCTCATGCAATTAATATTTTTTTTTTTACTATGAGATCTAGCTATTCATTAATTCCAACAGCAGAACAACTGCTTTTAAGCTTTAATCAAGTCAGATTAATAACTAATGAGAAAAATATCTTTTAACTGAGCAAAAAACGGAAGAAATTGATTGAAAAAAGGATTCTCTTAACGGAAGATTCTCTTAATCTTCCGACTAAAACGGAAGAATTGGCAGCTATGAAATATTAAAAGAAAATCAGGGCAACAAGCAGCAATCTCAACTTTCCCCACTGAAGATGTCTAGCACAGAGCTAGGCTAGATATTTGACATAGATATAAGTTTTTATAGACCACAGCCTATTATCCCAGAAACTGTCAATAGTCTATTACATAAACTATTATAAAAATTATAATTTAACATCAATTTTTATTTACTTAACAGTTTATAAGTTGTAGTTTACTTACTTTAGTTTTTAAGCCATTTTTCACAAATTCTTTTGCTTGGTCATGAGAACTAAATAAACAAACATATAAGACAATCAAAATAAAAATTGTGAGAGTGGAAAATGGAAAATAACTGTAAAAATAGTTCATATAAAACTCAAAAAATATTGAAACTCATATAATAAACTAAAACTTTGGATATTAGTTAAATATTTTATAATTAAAAAATTATAAAAAAAAATAAATTAGAAAAATTAATGCAAGATAATTAACTACTTAGCTACTTTAATTAAATAAAGCTATACAAAAGTCTATGGAAATTTAGGCAAGAATCTTCCTGACAAGCTAATACATGTATCCAATCTTAGACCCAATGTCAAATCAAGTTAAACTAACATGTTAAGAGTTTAAAAAAAAAAAAAAAAGTGTGTGATTCCTGTTCCAATTCCATACATACAGGGTGTTCATAATAAATAAGGAAATTCCAGTATACATTATTTTCTGGGATATGAAAGAGAATGATACTGTAAAAAAATTCTACCCGATACAGTTACTGTGAAAAAGTTTAGAATGGCAACAGTTACTTCTTGGAATGAGATCTTTCAAGTGAATAGTGTTGGAACAATATTAATAGCAGCAGGATAACTGCCACTAGACTTGGCAGAGAAAAAAGCCATAGTGTGCAATGGTAGTACATAAATTTATTTATCTAAGAGGGGAGTTGGTGTGTTGCAAAGGCACTATTTTAATGCTATTGAAGGTGTTTCAAAAAGTCCTCTTAAACTCTGCCCAGAACGATTCATTACATGGAGTAGATAAAAATATAATCCTCTATGGCAGCTTTTATTTTTTGAAAAATGTGACACCATATCTGTTAAAAACTCAACCCACAAATGCCTAAATTTGTCTTCAAAAGTCAAAAGCCTCAAAACAACAGGAAAAACAGACTTTCATAAAAAAAAAAAGAAAAACTAGCAGTACACTATAGGGAACAAATACCGTGCCTAGTGTTCCTTTTTAGGGAAGCTTTAATGAGAGCAAAAAAAATATTTTGGACAAATGAATAAACCCTCCGACTGATTCATTAAATAAACAATATTATACATCAGAATTGGAAACATTTTAAAATAATTACCATGATTTTTTTAGGCTTTTTCTTTTAAGTTTCATTTTTTTAAAAATTCAATCTTCCTAACCTCAAACATAAAAAAAAATCATTCTTTTTTTGTTATGTGAAATGGATATTTTTATCACCTTAGTGTGCAAACATATCCAATAACCTTGTCACATTTACCATAGACACCTTTTTCAGTAAAAACCAGATGTGACGTCATACCTTTTTCTGTTGATTTCTTGAAAACCATGGGCATAAGGGTATAGTACTTTTTATTTTTGCAAAGAATCTGGCTGCGCAGAAGTTTGGCCAAAATGTTTGTAGTTTTTCAATGTAACTGTTAAAGAGTTAAATTGTTCTTCTCCAAGAATGGAAGATTTATTTCATTACTACCATGCAATACATTTTTTAATACTTAATAAAAAAACCTAAACATACTAATAGTATCATAGAAAATTTTAAAAATGTCACAAAAAACTATTTTTTTTAGGAAACAATTGTAATAATGAAACATAACAGGTTTAGCAAGAATGAAAATAAACAAGGATCTTTATGCCTTTTCAGGCATGGAATAAAATGCTGTTTACCTTAATATTTTCTCCTCCAAATCATCAATATCTTCAACAATAGTGTCTCTGGCTCTTTTAAGACTAAATTAGAACATAGATATTAGCATATAGCAAGAATCAACCTGTCTAAATGAAACATTTTTAAAGAATAGCTTACCTTAGAATTCCTTTATCTAGTTGTGAGAGTGGTTCTATTTTCTTCTCTTCTTGTTTGCGAAACTTTATAACCTAAGGGAAGAAATATATCAGAACACAGAGGCAGAAATCCAAAATCTTATCCGAATAATATCTCGCATAAATATTCCTCATCAATGAAAATCCTTCCTCCTGAATGAGTGAAAATGTAAGACAAGTGAATTTACCCTATCAATAATATATGACAGAAACAAAAATAGATGGACATTTACATAACTGAGTAAAAACATTGTTGAGAGTAGTGCCTAGAAAGTTATTATGATTGCAGGACATAAAAAACTGTGTTTTCCTTTAAAGCATCACATCCTAGTGTCTGATCCATTATTGTAAGGTAGTATACACTCCAATGATAATGGAGTTCCATTCAGTACCCACACTGAGAAATGTTCATGTAAGATATCTTATAGATATTATAATAATGGTGTACAGGATAGTATAAAATTTTATTTATAAAAGCACTAACCAGAATAAAATTTATGCCACAAGATTGAAGCTTTAATCTGAGTGTCTAAATTTTATTTGGCAACTTTTTAATGAATAATTAGATCCTGATAAAATTCCATTAGAAAAAATTTCAATATGGAGCCTATAATTGTTTCCCTATATCCAATCTCTGTCGGTTCATAGCTGGAAATAAATGTTTGTGTAGTAGGCATTATTGCTTATCAAGAACAACTTTTCCTAGTCGATTGTCTATAATTTTTGTTCTATAATTTTTGTTTATATCAGGGGTCTGCTTAAGAGCTAATTTACTATCTACTATATTACTACTTTTATAAATACACTGTTTGACAAAAAAGGTACTTTCATAATTCCAGTAATAGGAAATCAGCTATACTACCTTCACAAAATATAAAGAGCAAGTTCTCCAATAAGCCATAAGCTTTTAATTCTAAAATTGATAGTTTTTTCAAATTAAAAACTAAATTTTAGTTTGCTTTTAATATTTAAAAAAAATTAACAAAACTAAATTTTTTAATCTTTCTTAAGAGATATTTTTAAAATTAAATTACGACATTTTTGTGATGATTTTTTGCTAATTAACAATATTGCAGAAAATTTCCATAAAATACCACAAAAATATCAATTTTAAAATAATAAAGCCTTTAAGAAAAGGTTAAATAAGCAAAAAATAAGATTCAATACTAAAACAAAATAGCAATAAAATAACTTAAATAAAAATGATACCTTTTCACCATATTCTTCAAATACATGGGCCATCTTTTCTTTCTGTAATTGTACTACAGCAAGATCAAAATTTGAGTCTGTACATATGTCTTTACACTCTTGTTTCAAATGCTCAAGAAAAACTGCATTGTCTGACCATTTTGTATCCACCAATGAGTAATAACGTTTTAAGACTTTGGCTGCTAAATCCTGAAAAAAAAAATCCATTTTTCAATGTGCCGCAGGTAGAAAAATTAACCAATTCACAGAAAAAAATATATTTTAAAATAAAAGATTTAGTTTTGAAAGATTAAATTTTATCTGAAAATTTTAAAAATTAGATAGGCATGAAAAATAAGAAAAAATACAAATTACCCTACAGTACCTACAGATAGTTTATATGCATCTAGAGGTAGAAGCAACTATTTCAGTAAACACATTTGATGCAAAAAATATAGGACACAATGAAAAGGTCTTAACTATATTTTATTCACATTTTTCCAGATTAGATTATACCCAACAGCTGATTGTGACTGCTGCTTTTCCCAACTAGAATACTGTATCTGTATGAATGAATACTGTTTATAAGAAAGAAATACACACTGAAAGGTAACCAGTGGTGGATCCAGGGGGGTGGCACCCTGGAAAGTGCCCCCCTTGGACCCAAACAATCACTCACAAGTACGGAAAAAAATCCCAAAAAGTACTCAAAATGAGTTAAAACCCTACTTTTACAGGTCAAATTTCAAAATTTTTTCTGGAGGAGGACCCCTATACCCCCAACGGTACCAAAAGGGGATCTTGAGTGATACTTTTTAGAAAATCCCCAACATTTTGACATTTTTCTCAAAAGGTAAAGGTGATAGTCAGAAAAAGTGCCCCCCCCCCCTGGAGCCATGCTGGATCCGCGCCTGAAGGTAACAGACCACTAACCACTTTTTTTAGACTGGAAAACCATTAAAGAAAGGACTTTTTTATTAAAACATTCATTAAATGTTCTGAAATGCAGATTAAAACATATACAGGATGATTCAAAATTCATGACCAAAAATGATAGGGGGTGTAAGCTTCTCAAAGGCAGTTCAGAATCACCCTAGAAAGAAGGGCCCCGAAGTAATTCTAAGATGCTAGAGCACTAAAAAAAATTGCAATATACTGTCTCCTACAGCAGAAAAAGGTACTAAGTCACTTTTGGTGAATTTTTTAAGACAGTAGAACAGCACCAAAAACGAAAAAAAAAAAACTCGCCAAGCTGAAATGTAATTGGTTATTTAGTGATATAGTATGATTAAAAGAAAACGATTGGGTATCACCTTTAAATTCAGCATAGTCTTTCATATTGCGGTTTCCGTTAGAAGGAACTTAGAACCTTTCTCTTGTGAGCCAAAAATCTTAATGCCAAATAAACCCACATTTACACTTTCCCAACACACTATTTTTCATTGACCAAGCTATAAATGCCTTACTTTGACTACTGACAAAACAACAAATTTGTCATCTTTCTTTGGGACAGTAAGAAGATTCTTCATAGAAGAAAATCCCCAGGAAACAGGTTTCTGAACAAGTACATCAAAGCCCCATCCAATCCATCCTTTTTCCTGTTCTATTCTGCTATATTCACTGGGGCTAACTATTAGGTTATTTCTGAAAGAAATAAAAATTGCATATTTATCTATTCTTTTTTGTCATAAATACAGTAATTTGTACTAATTTTCAAGGATTTCAATTCTATCTTAAAATATTTTGGTAAACAATCTCCTTAAAAAATCTATCAATCCTGAAATTATCTAAAGAAAGGATAATATATGTGGTTAAGGTGAATGAATATTGGCAGCCATCTCATCCCAATCCATCTTTTGCAAGTCTGAATCTATGAAAAGCTTCTGGTATACTGGCCAATTGGTTAGAGCAACGTTTCCTAACCTTTTCACCCTCACGGGACCCTAATGACAATGAGGAACCCCTAATAATATCGTATTACGTATTACATAACATTTTTTTCATTTTTATAACAGTTTATAACTATAAGTCATTCGTTTTAAAACAAATGCAATCAGTGTATAAAATAAAATATACCTGCTTGATAAAAAATATTTAAATTATTATTTATTGCTTCATACAAGATGCAAATCAACCTAAAAATGAAACAAATTCTGAAAAGAAAATGTCAAAACTGAATGAATTGTAAAACTATTGAACATTGGTAATTAAAGGATTTTCGTTTAAGCTCTTTCAATTTTGTGTAAAAATATTTAGTTTGTTTGCTTAGGGATACTCTCTCAGAAAATATTTGGGGATTGATTTTAATTAAAAAGAGTGTTTCAACTTTACCCCTTGATTTTAGAAAAAGACAATTTCAACTTTTTTTCCATGTCATAATCTCTAGGTAAATGGGGGCGGGTGTCCTCCCCAGAAAAATTTTGAATCGTAGCATGCCAAAAAGTATTATGGTACTTTCTGCATCTGGAACCATAATTGAGTGTTCATATTGCTTGCGGAACCCTTGAGAATGCTTCATAGAACCCCAGGGTTCCGCGGAACCCTGGATAAAAAACCTTTCAAAACCATCCAATGGCAGGCCTTTCAATGGTGTAAAAAATGTTCTAAAAGCTTTTTTAAAGGGTAGAACAATATTATTGTTAAGTCTATTCAATAGAATAGTTCCTTTTCTTTACCAGCTTTAAAACAGCCTAGAAAATTTTCCTGCACAAACCGCACATATTAGGTAAACCCTGGGTCACATAAATTTACCGAAAATGGTTTGTACATATCCTGTCGATAGTCAGTTTCAGCAGCACAATTAACAGGCTTAACAGGGGTACATAGTTTGATTTTTAAAGGTACTACTTATTTTGTGAACATTTAGTGCTAATTTGTGAAATTTTAAGTGCAAAATCAACATAAAAACATGTAGGTACATAATTTTGAAGCATTAAGTACAAAAGAAAATTTAGTCTAGAAGGACTAAAAATTTAAACCTTCCAGAATATAGCTTACTAGAGAGAACTTTCTTTTAAAAATATATTTTGTAAAGGTGCCTTTTTCCTAAAACTGAATTTGTGAATTTAGGCTATCTATGCATTTTCGTTTTTGACAGGATAATACAGAAGTATCCCGAAAAAGTTTTAACAGGTTTTCTTTATAAAGAGACAATGCTTGTACAACCACAGAACCTATTTTCAACCTTGAAGCTAACTTTGTGTTACTTAGGTGGGATATAAAACAACCAAGGAAAATTACAAAGTGAAACCGAATGTGATATTTATACCTTAACATATGGTCTAAAACAACATCAAGACACACTGGTTGGCGGTTTTTTCTTTCAAGAGCTGAGCAAAGAGAAATCAGGCTTATAACTGGGGATTGACTTTTTAGGCAAAGTTCTTGAATAGTGTTAGACCAAAAGTTCATTTTTGCATCATAACCCTCGGGGTTGACACATCTTTCGCGGAAAGTACTGAACAAAAAGTTCATCCGAACATCATCATCCCAATCTTTCGGGAAATCATTCCTCCGAAATTTTAAACCGCTAGACATGTTCAGCTATCTTTTAAATAAATTAGACTAAATTCAAAAGTTCCAATTACAGATAGTTATATAGGTATTTTATAAACTGAAAAGAAACACTTTTAAATAAGGGTGCATAATGATCAAAACAATTTTGAAAAAACAGATGAGACTCAATCGAAGATCAAAACATAAATGGAGGAAATTTATGCCTGGATATGACGCAGATGTACTCAATGAAGCCATAAAGCTTTATGGTTGCAAGAAAGGTATCATGAAGATCAATTTTTACAGAGTTAAAGGAGTTAAACGGTTAAATTATCACAATTTATTTCAATTTAATTTGAATTGCAATGAGATTTCATGATTATTTAGTGCAATTTCTATTTCATAAGACCAATGCACTACAGTGGCGGCACCAATGGTAAAGTATATTAGGAGGTATATTAGCTGGGCTAAAAAAGCAACATTTCATTCCTCAATTCCTCAGCAAATTAAAGAGTGAACGGAAAGGAACGTACGTACACATTTTTAAAAATCATAAAATCTAGGGAAAAAACGAATTAAAAAAACCGGTTTTCAGTCTCGGTATCTCGGCGCATTGGTTGGGTGGGAGATTTTTTTTAACACAATAAAAAAAAAATCAGTTCAAAATCATGTTAACAGATGGCGCGCTCCACTAAGGGGTGAAAAGAGATTTCTAAACTGATTACATTAAATTCATTCCTCGCTTTAAAGTAATGGGGAAAAAATTCCCCTACAACCCTCCTCCATAAATCCCATTACTATCAGGTCTCTCTTCGAAATCGAACCCGCGAAATAAGAAAAAGACACACCTGCTTGTAAAGCCCATATTAAAGCCCTTAACTAAAATTTTGTTTCAGAGGGTATAACTAGATATTAATTCCATCCCTATCAAAATATTGTAAGTACTATTTTTCTTTACACTTTTGATTAAAAAAATTCTCCTTAAGGAGTTGCTTCTGGTTGCCTTTTCGGAAATTGTGAATTAGGAAGGTTTAATTCTTTCCTTAGTAGAAGAAAAAAAACCTTCCTAATTCACAATTTCAGAAAGGGCGCAAAGGCTAAACGGGGGGCCATTCGGGGAAAAAGGGGACTGGGTGGGAAAAACCAGTTCTACCAGCATTGTTCTACTCGCCTTACTCGCCTTTTCTTCGGTATTGTGGCTCATACATTATTTTAAAGGAGCTTGACGAAGGATTAACTGAGATTTTTCTTCGGGGAACGGGAGAAAAGCGTCATAATAAGAGGGGGCGCTATAAGCGGATAGTTTTTAATGATAATAGATCTAATAAGTCCCAGGGACCGGAGAAAAACGTCGAAATATACAGGACGTTGCACTAAGCGGGGGAGTCGCTAGTCGCACTGAGCACTAACGAAAGTTCTTAATTTTTTCAAATTTAATAACCCTGAACGCTGCCAATATTGGGTTAAAACCTATGTATCATCTTTGGCATACTGTTTTCCTAAGATCCTATTGGAAAAAAAGATTCAATGGCACCTGCTGGGGGTAAGTTCCCCTAAAGCGCATTTTAACCGAGAAAAGAAGAGGCTCGCGGACGCTTGCGGGCGAGAGGTGGATAAGGAGTTTTGTTGAATAATTTTATTTTATTATAGTTGGCATCATCTGATAACCTTGTATTGAGAGGGGGCCAGTACAGAATAATGGCCTAGTACAGCCAGACTTTTTTTTTGGGGAGGGGAAGGTTTTATTCATCATTATTTCTTAGGTATTCCTCACATGTACTTTTATTACATTAAGTTTAGTATCGCTTACAGGCATGATTTGAATCTTGATGCACTTAATCTTTTGTCAACAAAATCCTAAAAAATTACGTCCCTCATCGTTTGTTTTCCATTTAATTTTTTGCCGATCTTTATGTATAAAGCAAACGAATTTTCCTTCAGGAGGAGGCTGTATTATAAAATTTGTTCTAAAAATAATCGAAACGCATGAGTACTTATTTTTCTATGAAAAAATCTTTTAACAAAAAAAAAGAGTTCAATCAAAGAATACTAAAAATAGATGTTTGAATATCCTGTTTATGAAGTCTTGTGCATAAATTTGTGAGGGGTAACAAAAAACATATAAGAACATAAGATGGTAAAAATGAATAACTGAACAAAATATTTCTCGTACAATAAATGTTTACCAACATCGACCTTACGTTTACCAAGCAATGCCCTATGCCTATGGCATTTATTTTTACAGAAAACAAGTTTCATCTTCTTTAGCCTACAATTAATAATGAGTTTAAAAAGATTATAGAACAGTAAGTTTTATAAAACAAAGGATAATAATTATGAATTCTTCATTAATTAATTTTATTCTTTTGCTTTTTTAAATGTAACTAAAAACTAATGGTTTTTTTATGTCTTCTGTTTTGTGATTATTTTAATTTAATGGGATCAACTAGAAAAAGAAAAACACAAGAGTACTTATATATCTTTGTGAGATTTAATGAAATTTCTTCTCTTTCTGTTGATTACCTTGGATAATAAAATTAAAACCAATATTAGTCTCCAAACGTTTTTACTGGAGAGCCGAGTAAATTAAACGGGGTGTTTTAACAAGTCCGCCAGAAATCTACACAGCAAGATTACTTTCACGGAGTGGATAAAATTTGCTCAAAAAACTATGTATACCTCTTCGGCGATTTTTTTTTTGAAAATGTGACGTCATATCTGGTAAAAACTTAATTATCCCTTTCCATCATGGACGCATGCATGCAACTTAGTATGCAAACATATTCAAATAACCATGTTCGCCCCTTTTCATAAACATTTTTAGGGGAAACCGGATGTGATGTCAAAGATAGCTTATTCTCGAATACTGTGGATCGTAGAAGTAGGTATTGTTCTCGGCGAGCAATATTTTATCTATTTCATGCAAAGAATTCGGTTGTACAACAAAGTTTGATCGGACCTATTGAAACACTCTGTGGAATGATTTACTGCTGGTAGAATATTTATACCATATTAATTTCCCCGGAGTACATTTTTGTAATCTTATCTACCTAAAAACAGTTCGTTACCAGACATGTAAGACTTTCTTCTCTTTAAAGTATTGGACTTTTCTGTTAGAGTGAGAAGTTCCTAAATTTTTGGACATTTGGATAACAGAATTTTAAGAAATAAAATCTATCACCACGATCACTTCTAACTTTGGTGCTTTAATTTTTCTAAAGAAACCCTTATTAAGAGTAATTTTTGAGAAGACTAGGGAAAGGTCACAGGTGACTGTAAACCCCCTCGATTTATTTAAAACGAGGATAGTTTAACCATTTATAAATTTTTCAGTTTAGTTTAAATTAAAGTGTTTCAACCATTGTTGAAATTTTAAAGATAAAGTAATGAAGGAATACAATTATTCTGCATGGAACATAAAATGTAAAATTAAATCTCTATACGAACCTGAATTTGTTAATTTGGTATTGATTTCACACAAAATTTCCCAAATCAACCTTCCCTCTAAATAAATTTCGGAAACAACGGTTTTTCCGTTAATTTTATCATAGAAATAAACATGCATTATTAGTTTAATGAAGGATCAGACTAAAGCTTTTATTAATCAGTATAACAGATAATTCAAGTTGTATTATGTTAAATTTATGTTGTCATGCAACTGAAATGACTGGTGGGACACGTCATTCGGGAGTGGTGTGCTGTCCCTATGCGTGATGGTAAATATGTCAAAGCGCGAGAGTTATTATAATGCAGTCTTAATACTCTCCACTAATAACTATGGATAAAAAAAAGTAATAAGATCATTTATCTTTCGTTTAATTCTTAATATGGGTTAAACTTTCTAAAACTTACATCGATGAACTCCTCCTACAATTGCCTTTTTCATTGAAATTATTTTTTAGATAGTTGTACTTATGAATTGTCATCCAATATTCTTAACGAGCTGGAATGAGAAATAAAACTGAATTCCAAATATTTAGAAGTGGACTCAAGTAATATTAACAACTTATAATTTTTTTTGTTTGGATAGCTCTAGTTTAACAATTAATTAGGAAAGACTAGTATTAAGGTCACCCGCATAAAAAATCAATTTTGAAATGTCTGCTTTCCAACTTCTTTCGTAATTTTTCATCATTAAATCCCCTCCTTGAATTTTGTTGTTTCGTCTCGGGTTATAAAACCAATCTAAAAAATGCTCGGAAGTTCAGCGCTCTTTTAAAATAAGCTCCTTACATTTTCAGTATTTTATGACAGAAATAAACATCCAACCACAAAGGAGAAATCGCCTCTTTGGGTATGAATGTTCTGCTTTTCCTTCTTCCTATAAAATATGGCACGGAAAAAAAGTTTCCCTTGGCTCTGCTCATTTCTTGTTTCTTTGCTTCACTGCAACCTTAGAGGCGCCCGACAAAGAAAAATTCCTTTGTTTTTGAGAGAGAAACGAATCTGCTCCTGTTTATGACTTTAATGTATGGTTTACATGATAGTCCCATATATTTCTCATGCTTTCAACTGAATAATGCTTTTTACCTCGCGTCAGAGTATCGCAGAGGAGAGAGGGAATATATAGGATTGACGGTTTTTTTCACATACCTCCAAGAACTATTTTTTAATATAAAGTTCTGTGGCATAGAGTTTTGTTAGAAGCCATAAAAATCATTTTACCGGTTGAATTCCAAGTATACATATATTTTCGGAGAAGATACATTATTTCTTTCTTTTGAATTCCAAGGAAAGACACGCTAAAAAGGCTAGTATTTGTTTATTTTATGGAAGAGCTTTTGCAGAAAGATATTTTATAAATTATTGCATATTTTGTGAAGGTAGACGTGTAAATATATTCATAAAGTTTCGTTGAATATAAAACTTCACTCTGGTGATAAATTTATCACATTTTAAATGATATTAGAACATTTACCTGGCATAGAAATCACTGCTTGTGTCTTTTTCTTGCAGTTATACAGATTCAGTTTTAATTTTCTTTTAGGATTTGCTTTCTTCTTTAGAGTTAACTCTATCAGCCTTGGACGCCCCAAATGTTTTATATATGGTTCAATGGGAAGATTTGAAGGTATTAATTAATTAATAGATGTAATTGACAATTTTTTTTATGAATAACAGGTTGCATTTTAAACATCTTAACTATTAAAATCCGAGAGTAAACAAACGTATGTTTGTCCGCTTGTCCGTATGTCCCTCTATCTCCTCCGAAACCACTGAACGCAGAAGGGCGCCCGAGGTACCAAAAGACGGCAAATGACCCAGGGACGCCGAGTCGCCCATTTTCATTCCGAAATTCGAAATACTTTTCGAGATATTTGCGTTTTTCTGCTCTTTTACGCTTATTTCTCCATTTCTCTACTAGAGTAGATCTGCTTGACTCACTGTTGTAAAAATGAGATGAAAACCACTAAATTAAATATTTTTAACAGGAAAAACTCTATAATTGTCGATTTAAAACTCCATCAGCTATGAAAACGCCGAAATAAATTCAAATAATTTATTTTAAAGCGTTATTTTCCTTAATTTTAAGATTTTTTCCTTTAAAATAAAAATATTTATGGAATAACTCATAAGACACGGTTCACTAGACTTACAAATTTACTAGGATTTGTATTATGTTTTTAAAATTTTTCTCTACTAGAGTAGATCTGCTTCACCCACTCACTATAGAGCATTTTCAATCACATGACTCTGCCTAACAACGGCCTTAGCATCGTTGATTTTGTCCTCCAAGTGACGTCATGTGCGAATGCTCTATTGTAAATGAGATGAAAACCTCAAAATTAAATATTTTAATGGGTAAAAATCCTATGAATATCTATTAAAACTAATTTCAGTTATGAAAACACCAAAATAAATTAAAATTATTACTGTTTTAACATTATTTTCCTTTATTTTAAGATTATAATATATTTATGAAAAGGTTTCAAATTAATTGCTTTATTAAGATGAAAAATAAAAACAACGGCCACCGGGATAGGAAAAATTACAAGGAACACTGGGATAGGAAAGATTACCGGGAACACCAAAAAAGGTAAAATATTGTAAAACTGTGATAGGAAAAATTACCGGGAACACTGGAATACGAAAAAGAAGCATGGGATACCTGAACGATTGTGGTAATTGCTGATATACAAAATGAGAAATGTATTTTGAGAAAACCTTTTTAAAAATATATATGTCACGGGCAATGTGATAAATTCAGTGCCATTTATCAATGAAATTTATCCCTTTGCCAGCCTCCACTCCGGGCATTATTAATAATGCCCGATTTATCACTTTGCCCGTAACATATATACTCCAACCGTGCAAGGCTGGAAATGTGGGACAAGTGGCTACAGCAGATAAAACTAAGTCAAAACATATATTTAATTACGTTGGAAAGATAGAATGTTATGTAAGAAAATTATTGAATTTTTCTTTTTTACATAGTTTTCTTCTCTAAAAATATAATATTAAAGTATATATACATCGTAAAAACTGTAGAACTAAAACTACACTCGGCGCAACGCATCGGGTTGCTGTTCAGCTAGTTTTAGTATTAAAAATGGTAGTGCATTTTTTAAAAGACAATTTCGTGTATTGACGTGTATTACGATTAAATACGATAGGTACTATAGTTAAAAAAATAATAATGAAAAAACTGAAATTCTTTCATTGATTAAACTTGTTATATTTTCCCTTATATATTCGTACATTTATTTTTTACAATCTAAATCTCATATTGTCTTTTAATTACTCTTAAAGTTGTTACATAAATATGGAAACTCTTAAAATATAGGGGAGAGTGGGGCACCTAGGGACATGGTCCATCTTGGGACAGTCCACTTTTTAGACGCAATTTTGTAGTTATGAACTTGTACTTATTGGTACTAATAAATGATCCTAAAATCTACTCTTCAACGTGTTTCGGAATCTTTGGTGAGTCTGGGTCATTATTTACATCAGTTTTCTTGTTTTGCGTGATGCAAAGTTACAATCACTTGAAGTTTCAAAAGAAATTTTTTAATAAAAGAAATTCATTTATGTTATTATAATTATGTTGAGATTAAAATATGTGTATCCATTAATATTTCAGAAAAGAAAAAGAAAAAATTTTGCTAAACCTAAAAGAGTAATGAGTTTTAATATCCAAAGTGTCAAGTGGGGCACCTTGGGATACGCAGGTGTGGGGGACATGTTAAAAGATACCCTAAAAATTTCAAGAATAAAACAAAATTGTTTGTATTAAAAAATAAATAATTTAAGCATTTAGATCACTATAATTTAGAAATTCGTGCAAAAAAACTTCTAGAAGGAAACAAAAAAAAATAGTTATTTATACCATGACAAAATTGAGGAAATGAGTTAAAAATTTTGAATGTAAAACATTATTGACGGCCAATTTAAGATTCTTAAGCATAGCTTTATCATAATTTAATCTGTTATTTTTTATTTTTCAAAATAACATATGCTTTTAAGTTATTATTGGAAGTGTCCCAAGGTGGGCCACTAGTGGGGCACCTTGGGACATTAAAATAGTTTTTTTTTAAATTTGTTATTATAAATTCCATAAAAGAGATAATTGGTCTTATAAATTTTTATTAGATTTGCAAAGGACTATTTAATATATTAGCTGCATTTGAATAAAAATAACGGTATAAATAAATTAGAAAAATAATTTAGTAAAAAGTGTCCCAAGGTGCCCCACTATTCCCTACTCTTATACGTTCTTATAGCAAATATTAATACCATAAAAAGTCATCAATTTATATATTCGTATCTGAGAATAGGGGTATAATCAGATACTTTTGAATTTATTCTTTATCAATTCAAGAGTACTGAGGAATAAACATGATAAATTTTCATCCCCAAATAATTTTGGAAATGGTTAAGAGAAGCAAGAATCAATCTTCTTAATATGAACAGTGTCTTCTAGAAAAGTACTATTTTTAAACATCAAATGTAAAATTTTCAACAGAAGAGTCCGCTTACAAAGCTTTTATTGACAACGCACTCCTGCATTAACATCATTTATATTCAGAGAAACATCTTGACTCGAAATGGAATTTCATAAATAAAAGTAAACTACATAATTTTCTGAAGTTTTAACAAGCTGCCTTGGAAAATTGTCTGTAATTTCAAACAAAGCTAACGTAATTCTACTCTGTTATAAAATATTTTTCTCTTGTCATCAGAATTCTCTTTAGAAGCTAAAGAGCTAAAGACAGTTTGTTATAAAGCTTTTATCGATGTTTTATAAAAATGGCAGGGAAAGTTACTCGAATTTAAAGAAAATCCCAGCTGGAATGTAATTCATTGGAAAATGTTTGATAAGATTAAGTTAAAAAGCTTTCGCGCTTAAGAAAAGTTTCGGTATTTTCCCCATCTGGTATTACGTTTATTTATTTTCTTTTTGTACATCGTTTTTGAATTTGATACTTTTTACACTTTCGTTTTTAATACAATATCGTTGATAAGTTGTTTACATCTATAAAATATGATCGAACAAAAAAAAATGTTAATAAGCTTTATTTTTTAAATCTATAACGATACTGATTCAAAAATGTTGTTCTGAAAAGAAAACAAAAGTTCTTAGTGAACAAAATTCATTTTTTAAAAAACTCATCCAATAAAAATATGATTATATAAACAATTTAAACTATAAATTTCAGAGTGAAATCATTAAGGAGGCATTCGCTGTTTCTATGGAAAAAGAACATGATTCCAACTATCCTCTTAACAGATGAACTGGAGGAGCGAAAGTGCGGAACTGCCGTAAAACTAATGACTCCAAATGAGTCAGTTATGTTAACTATTTCCTTTGTAAATGGACTCAAGGAGAATCTACATGATATGATTTCTACATGATGTCTAAATGCTTACTGAAATCGTCTCACTAAATGATTTTCTTTACCCTTTCTACACTCTTTCTATTCGTGCATATATAGGATAATTGCGCGTAGTTAAATACTTTCAGATAAATTGCACTCAGATTTTCACGCGTTTTAAGTAAGGCTATTGAGTAGGGAAGCAGTGTAACTCGTTAGTTGATTTATGATGCCTCATTACGTTAACAACCTCTTATTGTTAAATAAGTAGTTCCTCTCTAATTGTAAAATCTCCCTTTTCGAACTCATTATCTTGAAATCTAAAATATGTGTTTAAATTTGTGAATGGCCGGCTGAGGACATTTAGCATTGCATATAAACTAATGGTATTGTTTCGTACCATTAAAACTCGCATCGTATTTCCATGCATAAAAGTTTTAGGGGAAATGACCGAAAATGGCAAAATGTGATACCAACATAAAACTTTCAGGGATGGTAGATAATTATGTAATAACAAAAAAAAAACGATTAGAGCCCAAAAATTTTAGGGTGTGACCGTTACGACGTCATAATAAAATGGCGTCCATATAGTGGTCCATTTCGTTATAACGTCATAACCGTCAAACCACACCCAAAAATTTGATCCCTGAAAGTTTCATGTTGGTATACCATTTTGCAGTACTTTACTCCCTACGGCACCTAACTCAATGACTGTTTTGAAAATTTTTAAGAAAAACGTTTGCAAAGAGTTTTTCATAGAAAAAAGAATATGGGTTGATTCAAACTTTACAACTTCTTCCCATTTTGATCTTAAACTATCATAATTCTTTATTAATTCGTTTAGCCTATTTTTCAGTTAGGTGAGACACACAAAACCCTTTATTATTTAGTCTCTCTTTTATTTGCATTTGGGTGCACTTAACTGTTGAAGTTTTCTGTCTATTGAACAACAATTCAGATAAGAACAATTAAAAAAAAAATCAGAGATAAGCGCCACCCGAATCAACTATTTTTATCATATCACCAATCTTAGAATAATGTATCACTGGATTTTTAATTGCAGTTACTAATCTTTTTTGAAAAATTTTATCGTAATTGGTTTAGTCTTATCTTTAAAATGAAACAGTTTAATCGAATTGCTCTTTTATCTCCCCCATCTTTTCATTATTATTTTCTGTCTCATTACTTATCTATCGGCTGTTTAACAGGTTTCTCATGAGCTGAGTTCGGTTGAATGAGTCTTTTTTTTTATCTGGTACGAAAAAAAATTAAAAACGTTATTTAATCAAGAGTTTGTTAATTGCGGAGATAATGACTTTATCGCTGAAATGGTTTCCCCAAATCGATTAGTTCTTAAAAAAAAGTTAACATTTGAGTGAAAATGGGATTCAATGTATTCTTTCAGTTAGATTTCAAAATATGCTTTTTATGAAGTATCTGTTTCTGTAGAGCAATACCTATAATATATCAAGCTTCATGAATTTTGGAATAATTTAAGTATCTAAAATGTACCAACATTCTGTGTGCTCGTTTAAACATTTTTATTGTTTGGAGAATCTCTTCCAGTCAGTTTAAAACTAATTTTTCTTCTCATTAGATATTAAACCAAAGCATTATTATAAAAAAATTCTTGTTGAAGAACCAATCATTCTACATATTATTTTATAATATTAAATTGATTTCCTTACAGGAAAATAACGTAATATAACTATCTACCTCCAGATTGGGTTTTCTCTTTTTGAGAATAGAAATAGTGCTACACTAAAGAAACAAATCTCAGTTCTATTGAATTCAAGGGTCATCATTTGTAACTTTTTTTTTGAGAATGATCCACATTCCAAGCTGAAACTACCCTGTTGTCGAAAACACTCCCAACTCTTCTCTAAAGGATAAAACCACCTTTGAAGACCATAATCACTAAAATAACAGCTAATACAAAGCGCTTCTCACAAGTCCAACTTCTGTAGCTTAGCAGCTCAAGAGAGTCAACATTTTTGTCACTGAACGGATATTGAAGGAAGCCTTTTGGAAACGCGGCGGAAAATTAAATTAAGTACCCCAATGAGGAGCTCTTGATACAGGAAGCAAACTCCATTTCTCAAAAGGAAGGAACGGAGGAGGAAGGAATAAACTAATAGAAGAGAAAATCCGCTCAGGTCGTTTACGTTATTTTTCTTCTAATAGTTTCGCAACTCATCACAAGGGGGCGGGAGAGGTTTCTCTTTAACGATTCTATTTTGAACTGAAACCCATCTTTGTGCGGAATAGATTTATATTTGGAGAGCTTAGCTATTCGGAGTGACAGTTATGACGGTTTTTGTTTGGCAAATGGGGATAGATGGTAGCGAGTGGTAAAACAAACATTTTTTGGAAACTCTTCAAGGATGAAAATTCATAGTACTGTCTTTTAGTAAAAAACTAGAAGATAAGTATAGAAGTAACATTTAAAATGGTTAGACTCGGTTTAAAGATGTAACAATATAAAGATATGATGTTTCAGAGCAGGCCAGAGAGAATGTTTGAATTATGCTCACTATCATCTCACAATAGCAAGCATGAATAAGTTTTGAGAAGAAAGTTACAACTTTATAAAAATAAAGATATTAAAGAGTATATGATCGTCATAAATAAATGTTGAATTTGATTGGGAATAGATAAACACTTTTATACATCAGATCTTTCTAAATTTTTCGAGAAAATAGTGTTTTTCTACTGATAGTTTCATTGTTTTGAAACGTTCTAGCTAGAGAATTAAGCCTATGTATTTTTACTATTTATTGTTTTGACTTCATATGAATTATTGCTATCGTATCATTGTAGAACAAATTTGCTGAAAAAAAGTTAACTCATATATTTGAAATATAAGACCGCAGTACGCAATACTTCAAAGCTAAGAAAAAAATCATCTTTAAAAATGATCAAATAAATTTGAAAACAAATAGATATAAATTAATTTTATTTGAGGAAGGATTGATTACATAATAAAAGAAAAAACAAACAAACAAACATAATAATAATAATAATAATAATAATAATAATAATAATAATAATAATAATAATAATAATAATAATAATAAACAACTTTATGTGCGCATTTATAACTGAATAGAACTGAAGTTTTAAGCTTTTGAAGTTAAATAAGAACTGAAAATTTTTTGTGGGGTTCAGAGTTATAAACTATGTAACAAACTTTTAACAGAATTTTCATATTTTCATTTAAAAGAAAAGCTTAAGATTCAATGCTCACACACAGTAAGTAAAAGCAAATATGAAAATTCATTTAGAAAATTAAACATCTACTTACTACTCCCACTACATATTGCTTATAGGTTCTTCATTGCACTAAACTGATATCGTTCCAACAATTTCGGAGTTTCTACGTTAAGAAAAATTTACTAAAACTGATACTATTAAGACTATGGAAATCACAAAGAAACATACTTGAAATTAAAATTCAATGTAGTTTATGCACACGAAACGGTAAAAAAACAGTAACTATTTTTATTAATATTTTATTGCACTCATTGAAAAACCTGTCTTTAAAATCACTTGAATAGACACACAGGAACCCTAAGCCCAAGACAAGTTTCCATAACAACCTAATGTTACTGTCTTCCTTTTATCCTCCTATTTCGAAGGATGCTGTCAACTTAAAGCTCTGCTCAAAATCCCTTTCATAAAAATGACTTCCTATATGAGCTCACATACTGGCTGTTATTTTCAGGTATACAGTCTTGTTTGAAAATTCATTTTAATACTTCAGGATCAAGGCCGTATTTTAGTACAAAGTTACAGTAAACCTACCTTCTACGATTCTGCATTGTTCAGGTTCTGAAACTGTCTCGCTGAGAGAACATGTATTCAGATACATGTAGTTTTATGTATTTGAAACACACAGCTCATCTTTAAAAATTAAAATTATGATTGCGACTCGTTTTGCATCGTAAAATGGTTTAAAAAAAGTTTAAATTTTAATAAAACTGCATACATTTTTGAAACAGTAAAAACTCATATTATTTATAATAATTTTTTTACTGTTACAATATTCCAATTTAGACAGATTTATTCCAATTAGCACAGTAATCTGTTCGTAAAATAGCATTAAAATGTAATACAGAAAAAATTCAACAATAGCTACTTCAGAAGTAAAATTTCGTTATTTCAATGTTTGTGTTGCTGTATGCCTGTTTCAGGAATTGCTGAGTTGCTATACCCATAGTCATTTTTGGGATTTAAAAAAAAAATTATAAATATTTAGCATTTCAAAAATCTATAATAAAATAACGAAAAAGAACAAGCCATGTATGTTACTTGAAACTCAGTACAAAATATGAGCCACTTTTATTCCAAATATGAGCCACTTTTATTCCCTTTAGCAAATTATTATTAAAAATTTAACACTATTAATTGTAGAATAAAATTAAGAGCTTTATAAATAGTAGGCAAAATCATAGGCAGATAATTTGTCTTTTTTTTTAAAGTAAATGCCTCACTTATAATTCTTAGCCATATACATGAAGATTGTTGCCCTGGATTATACATATTTCTCAACCTACGACCATTGAAACAGCGTTCATTGACTCCATTCTCCTAAAACAAAAAGCACCAACTACGTAATTGCATTCTAGCTTAAAAAAAAACTTATTTACAACAGCTATGACTTTCAATGAGGATGCAAAGGGACAATACCTCTGGGACGAAAATCCCTTCTGATGGGGGGAAATTATTGGAAGGGTTTTGTGTTTTTAGGTCGTTTAAAAAGAAAGGGTTCGAAAATCGCATATTTTAAAGGAGAGATCGAAACAAAAGTACCTGACAGATTTGGAGATAATGTATTCCCGCTTGCAAAATTGTAAATTCTGATGAGACTGCAATTACTTTCTTATTCTTTTGAAAAGTAATCTTCTCTCTTAGCAACAAAAAATAGTTTTAAAGAATAATGCATATAGTTGGAATATATTTAAAATTGTCACATGGATTTTAGGGAAAAGCGTACAAATAAATAGACAAATATGCAATAAATTTATGAAAGTCTGAAAATAAAAGTAAAATGTTAACAGACATAAATAGCTATATCATTTTTTAAAAAGAACCAATTATATAAGAAGAATGTAGTCTTTTAAGAATTTTAAAATTTATTTGACAAATGAATTAGTTTAAGTCTCTTGTTAAAAGAAATTGTTCTTTATGGTTTTAATTTTAATACAAACTTCTACTTTAAAATTAATAAAAACAAGCTTTCGATAACTCTTTACTTGATAATTTTTTATCGAGGGATTTTTGAAAACCGAAGCGGAATCTTAAAATGACACAGGAAATGCTTCATGAAAATTATGTTTAAGATTTTAAACACTGGGTTTCTAATGACTGTAATGATTTCAATTGGATTTTTTTTCACTTAGATGGATAAATTGGTAACACCCTAAGTTAAATGCGGAGTGGGATGAGTTAGGGTACATTTTCACAGTAAGGATTAACCGGAATGAAAAGATGACGGGGACGACGGGATAATGAGTGACTGCTAATCCAGTAAAGAAAAGACATACAACTTGATAAAACTTTAAAAAAATATACATTGATTAACTCAACCCGTGCAAGGCCGGATAAGTCAGCTAGTACTAATACATGAAAAAAAGAAAAACTCTTTATTATGCATTCGAGTAAAACCAAGACTCACTATACAGATGGCCATACAACTCAAACGCGTGTGACGTCAAACGTATAGAGAGAAATCAATGAATTTGTAATATAAAGTCTATGAAACACAAAAATTTAACTCTTTGCTTTATATATCTCTTCAAGGCTGATAATATTGTTCTGAAAACTCAAAATATCCCGTTTAACATTAATGTTAATAATTTAAAAAGTTAAAATTTTATGTGTGTGTCGTAATGCTTGTGACTTCAAACATAGAGAAAGTGATGACGTCTAAGATAGAAATTGTAAGACCATGTTAAACTACATACTTCTAAGAAATAATTTAGATAATATAATTCAATACATCTCTTTAAAAAATTAAAAATAATGTAATTTAATACAAAAACAGAAACTTAATATAAATATTAATATAAAAACGTTTTTGAAGAAAATATCAAAGTGCACAGTATTTTGTAAGACTAAATTCATATTTAGTCTGTTGGAAGTAATCACGCAAAGTTGGTTTAAAAAATTGAGTCTAATTAAGAAGAATCTCAATCTTTCTATGCGAAATACAGTTTTTGTAATTTTAAGAAGGTTAGTTTGGCGTGCTTTTTTAATTAAGGCAACAGTTCTACCATTTATTTTATGGCAAAAATAAGGCTAGATTTGAATAAAAAAAACTGTTGACTTTCTTAATTGGTTTATTTCATAACCTGGAAAGTTAAGCTTAATTTTTTAAAGTTGAGAAGCATATTTGACATAACTTCATCCTGGCATCAAAGTATCATATTCGGGTGAACATAAAATTTGAAAAGTCTCAAATAGAAATTATGAATACAATTTAATTTTTCCAAGATTCATTAATTGAAACACATATAAAAACATATAAAAATGTATTATTTTGAAAAAAAAATTACAAAAAGTATAGAACACGTGTAGTAAGAAGTTAACAAACATATAACTTATTTTAAATTCTGTAAAATTAGTACATTAAAAATGTCTTATTAATTTAATTTTATGTACTCGATGTAAAATATTATCATGGAGTCTAGAACAATTTGAAATTAGTTATTAAAATACAGCTAAATATTGCAAAAAAATGTGAAAATTACGTTATTATTATAAGTTTCGAATATATTTTATGAGTGAAACACTATCAAAGACTTTTATCAGACTTTTTAATCTTTAAGAGAACACGACCTTTCAAGGAATTAAAGATTTGTGTAGCTTAAAATAAAATTGTTTGTATAAAAACTAATTTTAGCAATTCTATAACTGCGTTTAATAGGTAAAAGCCTTATTTGTGGTTATAATGAATGTAGAAAAAAAATGTTGTGATACTCAACAGCTACTTGGTTAAAATACCATTTCCCCCCATATTGATATAACCGGATATATGATATTAGAAGAACATTCACCTTATGATCAATACTCATCCAGGATACATACTTTCATGATGTTATAAAAGTTTCATGTATAAAAAGCTTCTATTCATTTTTCATCATTCATCTATTCAAAAAATTTTCTTTTTAAGTATCAATACGTTTTTTATCTTTTCCAAGAGCGAATCAAATTATAAAATTGCAATTCCAATCGAAACTGACAGAGAAATTGGAAACCTTTTGAATTATTTATTCTTTTCTCAATCATCTCACTAGGAATCATTAAGCATCTCGCTCTGAAAGAAAGTTGAAGTGCCAAAGAAGTGTATGTTCTCTGTTTCTAGTTTAGAAATATCGATTTGAAGAGTATCGTCATCGAACTGCGAAGGATTTACAGTGATGAAATTTCACCGCGAAAGAAGTTTATGTTTTAAGTTGCTTTTATCTCTGCTTGAAACTCTTAAGAACTTTAAGCTTTGAACTCTTCGACAAAAAGTAACTTAAATTAGAAAATGATTAGTATTCGCTTTTTTTAGCAAGTTAGATTCGCAAATTGAATTACCTAAATTACTTGATGAAAAAAAGTATTTTCGAGATCTTAGAAATATTGGGCCCAGAAAATGTTCATTTTTTGAGTAGCTAGATTAGTTCTTAATTTTTCTCTGTAAAGGCATCAAGATTCTCGAATACTAACGAATAAATATAGAAGATATTGAATAAAAATATCTTATTTATGTATATGAAATATCTTGTTTATGAAAAATATCTTATTATGAAATATAATGCTTGTGTGTGATTTGCAAAAAAATATAAATGAAAATATTAGCTTTTACCTTCATAAGACTTCTTGTAAATTTACTCTAATAAAATGACAATATTTTTTATTATTAGAACACTTTTACCTTGTCCTGAAGTGAATTTTGATTGTTTCAATGGGATATTTTAATAGTGACATGTATTTTATATTTTTTATTTATGATAATGAACTAAAAATAGTTAATTTTTGTTTGGAAGTCATACTATTTTTATTGATCGTAAATATACCAATTTAATAAATAAAAATGATAGTTTATCTGATCATAATAAACTTTAAAAACTGATTCATACGGTCAAGCAACGCCTTGTGGAGCACTAAAAATTGAAATATCCTAGATTAATGTTTGCATAAATGATAGGTACTAGAGAAAAATTCAATCATTGAAAAATATAATTTAATCTATAAGTGTGTAAATATTTACCATTGCCCAGTATTGAAACACTTTCCTATTGGTCTATATTTTTTCATGTTCAGTAAAATAATTCATTTTAATGGATTCAAGAAAACTGTGTTTTTATGCAACTAATTTATAACATTTTGTTTTTCTATTGTTCGAGAAATGAAAAGGGGATAGTATTTATTATTTCAATTTAATTTTATGCCTTATTTCATGAATCGTTTTATGAGATATAGGAATAAAAATATTGTTTTTATGATTGTCTATCTCAAAATATGAAAAGAGATCATTTAAAGAATTGTTTCCTTAAAGAATAAATGGTCACTTCAAAAGAACTGTATTTTTCCTCTAAAGAAAACAAATAGGCAGTTCTTAAAATTATCACCAATTTATTTAAACCATTTGAAAAGCATTTCTAAGAAGAATAACAATAATAATATTTTCATACACATTCCAAAAAGTTTAGTTTTTTTAATAAGACAGGCTCTATGGCCCATCTCAAAAAGAAAATGATAGACGTTTTTAAAGAATATAACAGAGCAAAAATAGACGAAGCATTGTGTTTTTTATGTATCTATTGAAAAACGTATCCCAATAGAGTTCTTACGTTTGAGAAATTATCTTAAAAGTGTATTTTTATGGAACCTGATAAATCATGACTAGATAATAAACTGGAAAAGGTTAAAGGTTTTCGATCATTAATGGTTACCAGCTATAAGACAAACTATTTCAGAACGCTTTTTTGATTAAAATGCCTCGTACATTTCTGAAAGTTAATTAAGGTGGAATGTTTATAGTTCACTTATTGAAAGCTTAATATCAACCACACTTTTCTCACGTAATTTCATTTATTTTTACTTGTTGCTTATATCAGTTGACATAAAAAAAACTATAAAAGGGGCTTTATTAAATAGCTAGTTTAAAACTGATTAATAAAATTTAATTAACTGCTTTATCCAACTTAACATAACCGAAAATTTATCGTCCTAAATATCTTGCATGACAACTTAATAAAATACGAACCTAGCGGACGGATGTAGTATCTATTCTTTTAGTTTAAACATCAACAATTAAAAAGTAATGGGTATACTACTAGTATTCTTTTATATTGTAAAACACTTGGAATTAATCGGTCAAAACTGGTCCAGCAGAACTTAAAGTCTGGTATGCTGTATCGGACCACAATTTTTATGTTTTCGGCCTTTCACAGTACATTTCACCTATTTACTTAGTTCCTCGGTTCCTCTAATTTTATATGGAAAATACAACCACTAGAGAGCTTTTATAATATACATTTTTAATCCTGTCAAATCACTCCCCTTTTTTTTTTCATTTTTATGTTTTACTCTTAGCCTTTTTATCCCTTTTAACATTTTAATAATAAGACAAAATACGTCATAGCATTTATTATAGGACTTGAAAAAGTTTGATAAGAAAAGGAAATTGTTCTTTAAAGTAAACCTTCACTAATGAAGGACAAGGATTTTTAAAGAAAAATGTTCAAAATCATAACTGCTGGAAATTCTAAACCAGTGTTCTATTCATAGTTTCAATAAATATCCTTCGGCATTTATTTTTGGTTGATTTCGGAATCATTCATAAAAAACTTTCTCTAAAACTTATGGGGGAAATTGTACGAGGAAATCTCTAGGTTTTGGCCTGCTGGTCATAATGAAGTGTCGAATTGGTTCTTTGCATGGTATACTATTATAACATGGATCAAATATGCAGAAAATAATTCTTTATAATTTAGAAATCCACAAAGTTAAGATATGTAGTACAACTGAGAATATTTTTAAGAGTCACTGATCTAAATAGTAGAGCTTATAGAGAAAAAACTGATTTCATTCCCTAAATTATTCTGAACCAAATTTTTTTTTAACGTTTTTTATATTTGTTATTCAACTATATAATTTAGCTTCAGTTAAAATTAATACAGGGGGATTCAATATTATGGGATAATAATTCTAGAGGAGGGGTAGAGCACTCCCAGGGGGACTCAGAATCACACATGAAAAGGTGGTTTGGAAATATACCCTAATGACCTAACGGTTTTTATAAGCTGGCATAGCAGTTTGAGTGGAAATTGACACCTAACCTTTAAAGATTGGATTAAAACAAGCAAAATCTTGCAATTTAAGCATTTATTTTTATTATGTAAAACCAATTTGTGAGCTGATTTTTAATCGTAATTTCTCAAGTTCTTAGGCTAAAAAAGTCATGACTTACTACAAGCTTTTAAGATTGAGAAATTACGATTGGTCTCCTTAAACATTTATACAAATTTTAGCCCTTGAATAAGTTTTATGTAATAAATAAATGATTTAAACAATTTTGATTGTTTTAGTTCAATCTTAAAAGGTTAAGCGTCAATTTCTACTGGGGATTATACAACTTCCATGCCTAGGTCATTAGGGGTGCATTTCCAAACCCCCCTTTCCTGTGAGATTCTTAGTCCCCTAGGTGTGCTCTACCCACTCTAGCATTATTATTCTCTAATATTGAATCGCCTTGTATAAGTGATTTAAGAAAGAACTACTGTGGGCTACTTACATCTATAAGGAAAACAACACAGCGCACTGTACCTCAGTTCGATTCTCGGTCTCGGGCAGATCTTTGAGATCAAGCAAATAAGCCGGAGAATATAAGTGACCAAAATCCAATCCAATCCAATCCAAAAGGTATGAAATGTAGTTTAGAGCCTTTTAACTAAAACAATCCATTAAAAAAGTATAAGATTAGTAGTAGAAGTAGCAAATTTAATAAATTCCCATTCCATTTTCTTTCCATCTTTCATTTTTTTTCTCATCTTCACTTTTTTGATTTTTGTTCGTCTTCAATATCTTCATTTCTCATTCCAAAGTAAATAGCACAGAAAAATGTCAATCTCTAGTTATTAAATTAAGTAATGTTGCCCATACAATGCAGACTCCGTAGACTTATTTTTAAGGATACCTCGAAACTATTTTTATAAGTTGAGAGTTCTATAAAACCTTTTCCCCCCAGCGAAATGAATGATTAAGCTCTCTAACGGAAGCAAATACCCTATTCCAGTTTCCCGAAGCAAAACATTGCCCCAATTTAAAAGATCAAAACGACCCGAACCCCAAAAATAGCCCGACGATTCCGTCTCATTTTCCAAGCGACGAGACTCGAGTCTCCGAGGACCTCAAAACAAGAATCCGCCTCTTAATTACATCGCGACTGTATGGCGGACGCTAAATGGAGAACTCACGTGCAGGAAAGATCGATCCTCAAATTCGATTACAGGGCTTAAACGCGGTTGGGCCAATCGAATCCCCACCCGCCGCGATTCGGATGAATATTATTTTACGATTTAAGAAATGTGTAATGGGATTCCGGTGCAGAGCTTTATTGGGTAGAGCGTGCAAATAGAGGTGACGTCCACTGAAGTGATGGATGCTGCCCTGGGGTCGAGGCTATGCGTTATTGGAGGTATTTGGAAGGTTTTGACTCTGAGTTCCAAACACTTGGAACGCGGTTAGATTGTGTGAAGGTTTGAAGAAACCTTAAGATAGACAGTCACTTATTAGTTTGATTAATATTCAAAACGTTGTTTCTTTAAAGTAGGTTCTAGAACAGTGGTTCCCAACCCGTAAATATCCGCCGACCCCTTATCTTTAAATTGGTAAATCATATAATGGACCGCCACATACATTATCACCCCTTCAAAACTTAACAGAGTTAAAATTTCATTTCCCTCCAGTAATCACAAAAACTAGTCACGAGTGAGAGGGATGAAAAGGCTTATAGGGATGCAGTTGAAAAGAACAAACGGGACCAGAAGGGTGAGAGGGATAATGAAAATGAGTGTAATAATAAGGATAAGATGAAAGGATTTGAAGGATGAAGATGAAAGTAATGGTGAGGATGAATGATGAAGATAGTGAGAAGAAAAATAGAGATAAAGAGGATATGATGGAGAAGAATGAATATGGTTAGAGAGATGTAGAGGATGAGAGGGATGAAGAGTGTAAAATTAATTATAAGGGATGAAGAGGAGGAAGATAAACAAGATAAAAGAGATGGAAATTATGGGATGATGAGAGCATTGCAGATGAAGAGTTTAAGAATAAAGACGAGGAATTGAGGGATTAAGATTATGAGATGATGAGAGGGATGAAGAAAATAAAGTGGATGAGAGGTAAGAAGAAAGACAATAATCTACAAATGTTCAAAATTCATAATTGTCCGTAGAATAGTTTTTGTGTATTAAGAGATCAAAATATTCAAAATCAGAAGCCACGACGGTCACTGTTACTTTTTTTTAATATAGAAAGAAAATGTATTTTCAAGTAAAAGGGATATACATTTTTTGAATTCAGTGATTTTGAAAAGTTGTTAGCCCTAATGCTACCTACAATTGAGATAGGAAGATTCCTATCTCTGGTGTAGGCATACATCATGTTTTATTCAAACATACGTTATGGATTTCAGAAAACCTTCATCCTCTCCTTCAAACGTATAAAATGTTAGCCGAATATAATCCGAATGTATCTTAACAGAGATGGAGTATAAAGAAGTGGACTGTTTAAGCTTTGCTCAAAGTTGATGTTGCCGCAGAATTCAAAAGAAAATGCCTCTTGAAGACATAAATACGCTGATAAGGACCTTTGAGTCTTTCTCTTCGAATCCCTTTTTAGGGTATAATAATACCGTTTTATACCTATGGGAAATCATTCAATGCGGACGTAAAAATGTTTTATGGCCGCATTGTTACGATGCTAAAAAAATAATGTATCGTTTAGAAAAGTTGTTCGTTTTTTCTTTTTCAATTACATTTAGACTTAATTTTTTGTCCCTCAAATGCATTGCATCTCTATTTGAATATCAACTAAAAAATTTCACAATGGAAGAATTATAGGAACATAAATTTCGTTCCAGTTTTTGTGTGTATTTAGATGGAATCGTTTAATACGAATTGGTGTAGAGAACAAAAGATATTGAACAAAACACGCAATAATACCTCAAAATAAGGGGTTCAGAGGGTCTCACCCTGACTTTTTTATAATTTTGGTAATTCTTTTTCGCAAACCTTCCTGGTTGTGTGAGGAACACCATGCTAAAATTTCATTACGATCACATTAACAATGTGGGTGCTAGAATGCAAAATCTAAAAACGGGAGTAACTATTCAAACCCCCGAGCACCCTCCCCAGAATGAAATTTCGAAAAATCCAGATATTAGTACTTTCTTTTAAATACTCTTGGTAATACCAACAGGTCTCATCGTAATATCAATTTTTCGGTACTGTTTTCTTCCAAAATGTAAAATTTTGTTTATGATCTGCAGTTTTGTTTCTAGATATTGTCGCTGGGTACCTTCCACCGAAAAGACGTAGATCTGGGGTCATGACATCTGGGCTCTCTTTTTTTATTGCTGGACAATTAAAAAAGGTACAAATTTGATTTACTGTAGAGAAGGGAAAACAGTTTAGAGAAAAAACATGTAAAACATATTCTATTCAAAATGATATCTGATACCTTAATTAAATGCACCAAATAATAAGCATGAAAAAAATAGCATGAATAACATAAGTACATATTAATCCTAACGAATTCCTAGAAAACCATATAGTGAATAAATCCCTATATTTCCTTGAGCCAGGAAGACAAACACAATGAGATCGCAAACACAAACTTCCGAAACCAAAGAATTTTTCCTTTTCCTCTCATCATAAGAAAAAAAAAACAACTCCGGAGCTCCATAGACCCTGCTTTGTATACCACCTCATTATTTCCCACCGAAGCTTCTTCCCAACAAATACCTCGATCGGGCATTCCTGGTGTATTGTCCACCCACATTGACAATGCCCCCGCTAAGCCTAAGCGAGCAATTATGAGTTAAGAGCTACTCCCCCACTCACCGGGGGTTCAGGGGATTATCTCCTTAACGATTCCAGTGGGAGATGGGGCCACCCCATTAGCGCGTTTAATTCCGCGTGGCGTAAGCGTTATAACGCGACAAGTGTAAAGTTACCCGAAGAGTTAATCTGGTCCAGATGCGATTGGGTGGTTGGGCGATAAGTGCCCCCCGCTCGCTAATTGATGAGCAGAGGGGTGATAATACTCGACAATTACTCAAATAATCGAATTCCAAGGAGAGGAAAGTCGGGGGTTGGATTGGGATTGGATGTTGTGGGTGGTAATGGAAGTGTAAAGCAGGTTTATCGGGAGAAACATTTCGAACAACTCAGTTCATTAGTTTGAACTTTTAAACTGTTTGTATGGATGGTCGTCTTTCGGTAGTTTCTCAAGGAATTAACAACTTTCGATACGAAACGAGTTTTCGTATTCTATCAGCTGATACAAACAGCGTAAATTTTAATTTCTTTAAGTATTATTATAATTCAACAGGTTAATTAGTGCTAAAAATTCGATGTAGAATATAAATTTAGGTATAAAAAACAAAAATTTTTTATGTAAGTTATGTAGTTAAATGAATAGAACACTATTTCTTTTTGGTTGTTGATTTATTCCAGTTTGATTAGTAAAATCTTTTTGAATTAAATGGATAGTCTATTATAAAAACAATTCAAGATTTTAAAATTATTTTTATTATAGGATAGTTCACTGGCATAGAACAATCTTTTTCGAAAATTATTAACTTTTATTCCTTATTCCTTTGGGTTTATTACATGTAAATTATTAGAAGTAAAGAGTAAAAATACACCAACAAATGAAAATACACTCGTTCCCAATGAGTTAAATATATTTCATAGTTGTTAATAAATAACTATATAATATATTTAACTCATTACCAATACCATATATTAACTCATTACCATATATTAACAATTTACCGCAAAATGCGGTAAAAGCTAAGAAAAATTACGGATGCATTTTTTCAACCCGGATTATGCTCAAATTTATCCAGAAATATCTCTATTTTTTATTTTCCTTGACTCTCCAACAAATTAAATTGGTTTTCCCGATGAGGGTATGTTTTCAAAATTTAAAAAATGTCATTCAAATGTATACATACTTTTCATTATAACGGAGTATACATGAAAGATGGAGTTTTAATTGATGTCCTTAAATCAAATTATTTTAAATAAACTAAGCTATCCAATAGGAAAAAATAAATTAAAAAAGGTAATTTTCAAAATCCTCAAAGCAAAAATATTTTAAATCCAGGAAAAAAACTGCATTTACATTAAATTTGGAAACACCAGTAATGAATCTTTGAAAGAAGTGTCCGATATCCAAAATGGATTCCGAGCTCTTTACTGAATATTAAAAGCATTCGGCCGAAATACATCAATGCGAAGTCAGAAATTTATTCAAGAAATGTATAATTGTTTTCTTAATTAAAATCCACTAGGAAGTGAAACCGCTTGAAAACTTTCACTCACATTTTGAAATTCTTCACTTTTCTTAATGAATGCAGGAGATTGAAATGCTCGATTAAGAGAAACAACTTTATTTCTAGTGAAGGGAGAGACTTTAATTAAAGTATTATTGTTAGTGTAAGATTTCTCTCAATTTATTTTTATAAATATGTAGTCGGAACCAAGATTGATGTTTCCCTCGAGGAGGATTTAAAATTTATATGCTTGTGCATGTGTGTATTTTCAAAAATTAATATGTCATAAGTCAAATCATTAGTTATAAATTGACTTAAATTGTGTTGTTTAATTTATCAATTAATTTATTTGCTTTAAAAACGGTAAGGAAATTTCAAAGGGAACACTTAAATTAAGAATAAAATATGTTGTTTATATTTCCCATCCGTTAAAAGAAGTATTAAATATGCTAAAATATAATATTAATAATTCTTTATATGAATAATATTTAAAACTAATAGATAACCTCTGTGGGTGAAATAAAACCAACTCTGTTTAAAATATTTTCGGATGAAAAATCTTTTAACTATTAGGTATATCGGAAACTATCGGAAAGAGAAATTATTTCCTAAATACTTAAAAGAAATTTTTAAATTCACATAATCACTAGTTTTCATAAAGACAGCTTCAATAATACCCATATAAATTGGAAATAAATTTAGAGAAATTAATTAATTTTTCACCACTTTTGTTCGTAAAATTTGATACTATAAAAAACCGAATTTTAATTAATTTCCTTTTCAAAACATTTCTATGTAGGAAAAATCTGAATTATACTTAACATATTATACTAATTGAATAAATGAATCCTGGCCGATTAATAAATTTTCTGTAAAAAGAGAGTTTCATTAAATCGCATTGAATAATAAAGCTTTTAACATTACCGACTCATTAGAAATAAATTTAGACCCATTAACATTTCTTTGTAACTTAATGCTTACGGGTGATGAAAGATCTGCTTTATCTGCACATCTTTGTGATGTGAATGAAATCATTTAGTGATGTGAGGTTTTTAGTTATTCATTATTTTAGTTTTCGTGGTAGTATTACCGAGAATGAGGAAAGTGGAGTTGGCTTTGAAAGCATTTTTAGAAGTTATATCTTATGAAACGGAAAGTTTCAGAAAATTGGTAATAAAAATAAAACTATTATTTTTATTTTTAATGGAATTTAATATGTTTGATGCATAAAAAATATTGATTGAAATATGATTGAAGAAACATTGTCCAGTATAGTGTTACTTATTATTATTATTTGTAAAATAATTCGGTCAACTCGTTAAAATCTCCCACATTTTAATCTAAAAATTCTATTAATGAATTTTAAATAATTGTGATCTGTTAAATGCAAAAGACAATTTTGAAGCAAATTAAAAGTTTTAACTCGTTAAAAGTATCTTTAAAAATAGATGGTATAATTAACTTCAAATGAGTTAAGTAAAGATTTATATTAGGAATTATTTTCTCTGTGTTATTTTATTTGGATCCATAGACGAATTTTCAAAGTTTTAAACTTAAGATTCTCAAAATCAACTAATATGTAATGTTGATAATTTAGGAAAGGATTTGCCTGCATGCGTATGTATTTGTTTAATAGAGATTATATTTACAATATAATAAGTTATGTTAAAATTAGGCAGCAGTACATTAGAATGTTTCTAGAAATGAAGCAATGCATAAACCAACATGTCACTGCAAATAATATTTGAAATCACATGTTTAAATTAAACTGACAGTTGAATCTTATATGGGGAATTTAACGCAAATGTTTATTTCAATTATGTTTGATGTCACATTTACCCAGTCGTTTTGAATTTATCATTCAAACAAATGCAAAGTATCTTTTAGATATCTTTTCGATAAATGATAGATAAACGAGAGATAAATATCTTTTCAGAGAGACACTTTTATATATGTTTCGGGAATGAGATAAATCAGCGCATTACTAATAATTCCCGCGTATTTCGGGCAAAGTTATAAATACTCATTGATAAATGTCATTGAATTTATCACATGGTCCGCTTAAACTTCGGGCATTATTAATAATGCCAGGTTTATCACTTTGCCCGTAAAATTATATGCTAGGAAAAGTACCAAAAGTTTAAGAGGGAACAAAATAATGTATCCTTTTCTATAAGTGAAGTAAGTGAAATTCCTGTAATCAAAATCTTAAAGACAGCTTTTAATGATGTAAAAAATTAGCATGAGTTGAATGTAAGTAAATTTAATTCAAATAAAAGCAAACACTATTGAAATCCATCAAACACTTAAAACCTACAAGAATTTCACTAAATCAGACACCTTATGGAAAATTATGGACGATTTAAAAAAAATATTCCATGTTATGAAATATCTCAATTTATTTGGTATAAGTAAACTATTTGTAAAGCCATGTGAGTTTTTAAAATTACTTTTGTTATTTTGTGTTTTTGTGTTTTTGATGCATATCTAAGATTGCATCATAAAAACAAGTAACTAAAAATGTTGCTTAGATAGAGATCTTCAAAGGCTGAACACCCTCGGTAAATATTTTTATTAATTAAGTGTCTAAAATATAAAGAAAAATCCTCTTTTGGAACATCAAATACCTAATATTTCTTTGAACGCAATCGCATTTCTCTTTATTTCCATTCCAAAGAGGGGGTTCTGAGGGTAACAAAAGTTGTCTTTTTGATTCTACCTAAGTTGGAAGACCCCTTAGTGATCGTATTTTAGAATTTCAAGACAACACTTTGAAGACGTCATGACAGTAATTCCACCTATTTGCCCTAGTTAGCAGTTTGAGTGATAATCGCATTATTTTATATTTATACAGATACATCATGTATACCTATAATCTCTTTCCGATGGTTGGGCCAAAGTTTCCTTTAAGGAACAAAGTTACACCATTTTACGGAAGGCTAAATCATGACAATAAACATCTAAGTTTGTGTCATATTTCCACAGCTCGGTCATAACAATAGCCAATGTTTTGATTCTCTTTCGTGACTTACCACCAATAAAAAAAAAACATGTGTTATGCAAAGTAGTATTTATTTCTTAGTGTAAAACTTTAACAGCACCGATCGTTATATATTTAATAATCAAAATATAATATTGATTGATAGGTATCCCACTGCATGCTAGTTAGGATAATTGAAATTCTTGGAAGCTACGAAGGACGCCACCAATCCGTTCCTTTTGGGCAAGCTCTAGTTCGAGAATTGCAACCAGTTTCAAGATGACGTCTATTCTCCCCTCTTCGCTACAGTGTATGGAGAGGTACCCTGTGCGGAAAACAGCGTCCATAAGAATGTCTCTAGCCCCCGCTCCGCATTTCATATCGAGCTCTGCTGCCGTGCAAGCGACTTCAGAAGTCAAGGCACTGAAAGAATAGACAAATATGTTATGCTAAATATACCTCTGAAAGTAGTTTGTCAATGCATTTAGCACTATAGTTTTTAAGAACAGTAGGTATCCTTCGCTTTCAATTTATACACACCTAAAAGACGGGCACATTTCAAAAATCAGTAACTAATAACTCGAAAACTAAACAATATAAAAATACGCAGTGTGTTGCATCGTACTCCAGAGACTCTCAGGAGTAGGATGCAACAAACCCTGTATTTTTATCTTTTTTGGTTTTCGTGTTATTAGATATGGATCAGTCTTTTTTTGGGGCACCCTGTAGTAGAAAACACCGAATGCTATAATACGTAAAAAGAACGTAGAAGAAAACAACATTATAGCGTTTGGAAGTTACTCACAAGCAGTAATAGTGCAAGCGGTATTGATTATCTTCATAGTCTGGATCATTTTCTTCTATGTAATTTCTCATTGCTGTTTCTGAAACGTCTAAGCATGTATAGTTCATTTCTCCCAAAACCTCTTTCATACATGGCAATTCTCTCACGATGTCTAAAAAACAATAGAAAAAATAAGGTAGAACATAGGAATACCATCCTAAATCTTAATATTGTAGTGTATATATGATGTACTTTTGTAAATTTTTGCAAGCTTTTAGTGTATCTTTTATTACACGGCTTTCTATTTATTCATTGACATTTCCTGATAAACACCTACATCCTATTTATTAAAATGTTTCAAACTGCCATGAGCAAAAAAAAAAAAAAAAAAAAAAACAACTCAAATTCAAACTTGCATACCCTCTATTGTTGTAAAGTTTCTCTCTATTCTAAAAAAAGTTTTTGGTGAACGGTTTCCAGAGAATTCCAATTATTCTGTCCAAGTTTCCAATATTTTTAATTACTGATTCCTATAACACATTTTTGGTATCAAAATGCCCGGATTCTTTCGAGGATGTGCAGTAAAGCCTGTTGGATTTTTAAAAAAATTCTCAGTTTTAAAATATTTGTTTTTAAATTACGGATAAGGTCGCAGTTGCCAAGCAAGTAGGTACTGTCAAACAACTTAATATGTGTAATATTAATGCTTATTTGTGTAATATAGTGATGTATTTCACATTTTTTACATCACTTTTAATTTCCTGTAAGTATAAAATAAGGGCGTATGCACGTTGAAATTTAAAAAAAAAAAATTGAACAGTCTATTATAAATTTCTTGCATACACAGTTAGTTATCCCTAATGAATTAAAAATTCGTTTCTATCTCTTGTCAAACTTTGAGGAGAGTCTATACAATGAACTAGGAAAAATATAGAGCATTTTCAATCACATGACTCGGACCTAACAACGGCCTTAGCAACAGAAAATGTTACAGTTTTTTGCCCTACAGAGGTTAACAGTTACAGAAAATGACTTGCCGTGGAATTCTTCTATTGGAGCATTTGCAATCACGTGACCCCATACCTAAAAACCGCCTTAGCAACAGATAAAAAACGGCCTAAGCAACAGTTAAAAGCCCTACAGTAGGTACACAGTTAAAAGAAAATAACCGGTTGTGACGTCACCTGAAAACACTCTATACGTATTATTGTACTAGTTCCATGATACGTACGTATGACTCATCATTAAAATCACTAAAAAAAATTAACGAAAAAATTAAAACAGTTTTCATTCCCGATGATTCACTGCTTTAATAATGCAATTCTAAGAACTGTGGAATTGATTTGATTGATGATAGACAAAGTATTTTATATAGTTCAAAAAGTAATGAAATAAAAAAGTCTGCTTGAAAATTTGCTTTTTTCCCACTTCATTTCCGTAAAACTTCTTTATAAATTCTGAAGTATGAAATATTAATACACAAAAATAGGGCTTGCTGACCGTAACCGTTTATTGTGCAGGCCTGGTATAAAAATAATACGTAGGAAAGCGTTTTAATGCTACACTACATTCAAAATCATGATCTATTTGGCTTACCTGCACGTACGGGTGAGTTCTCTTTGCATACATTCATTAAATAAGTTTTATACTTTGGCAAATTTTCAGCATCATGTATGTTTTCGTCTTCACATTCAGCTACGTAGTTTTGAACACAATCCAAATGTGATAGAATTTTCCTGTATCAAAAAGTAAAATTTGTGTCAATTTTATAGAATGTTTAATAATACAAATTTCTCAATCTTAAAGGGTTAGAATAAGCTTCAAGTAGCCTTATGTCTTATTAAAAGCCTTTAAGATAGAAAAATAAACGATTCAAAAGGTTAGAATTTATCTGAAGTTGTAGCTCTTTTATAGGTTTTATGTATACTAATGCCATAATAAAACGATTTTGCTGGTTTTAATCTGATTTTAATTTTGGTTCAGGCCTGTGTATTTCAGTTTTTACTAGAGTGTTATTTATGCAGATGAGGGGGGAAATTTAAATGGGTCCGTTTCTATCCATCTACTTTGTGCAGCTGGAATTCGTAGTAGTGAACATACTCGTAGTAGTGAACGAATGGACTTAGAACATCTTTTGTAAATTAAGTAATTTTCTTTTATTCAAGTAATATTAACACCACTTTCGGACATTCTTTACATGTCCTCCCTCTACTTTGGTGAAAATTTCTCTCAAACGGTCACAGTTTGCACTTTTGTAGAAAAGATTCTATGTAAATCTTGTTTGTCATGGTTTGAGACTATACTTATAGAATGTTAAGTTTGGTAAAGACCTTTTGAAACACACTGTAACTTTATGTATATTGATCATAATCAACTGGGATTTCTAGTTAAAAAAATTTATGATAAAACTTACAGTAAAATAAGTTATGGCTATGTATGTTTTGCATTTATAGTCGTTAAGAGAGTTAATTCTCGTTTTAGAATTCTAATAACCCCTACATACTTATAATTCTTGAGATAAATTGAGTAATGTAAAGAGATACAAGAAGTATATTGAATCTGAAAACTTTCTTATAAAACTTGCTTTGAGCGGAAATTATTCGGAAAATATTACAGGTACTTACGGGCAGTAAGCCAGAAGGTCCTCCTCTGATTTAGGAAAAGAAGGTTGATTGTCAAACCAAGAGTGGCATGTCTTACGTACACCTTTCTCTCCACAGAAATTTTTTTCGCTTCCAAAAGCTCCTAAAAATAAAAATCTTTATCATCCAAGAAAATTTACACTTCGGATTCATTTCACCGGATTTATTTAGTAACATTCATAGTACAATTTACATACAAAATGAAGATTTAAATGCAGTGTATAATTTTACAAATAAACAGTGGGTCGCCTTTCATGTCGGCTTGCATGGGAACGAGAGGGCAGATGACCTTGATATGGTCACTATTTTTTATCCTGTGAAACATCTAGCGGAGGTTTTCTCCATGCCCAGAGGTCTAAAAACAGCATTTAGATTGATTCTCCTGTCCACCAATGGTACTGGGTTCCAGAAAACATCCTGGGCCTACATTGACATTCAAGGGTTCGAGATCAACGCAGACGGTCGGTGTTCTCCTATTTCGAAACTGGTCACTTCAACCCTTTTAATCCTGGGTCACCCGAAATTGCCATTGATTATTATTATTAATGAAAATCTGGGGCGGCTGGGACTGAAAGTGGTTAAAAGCATATATTTGTAGTGTGAATATTCTTCCTCATTGGTTTTATTTACCGATTTAAGATATTATTTTCATTGTGTTTAGATTTTGTGTATAAATTGTCCAGAAAAGTTCTACAATTGTCTGCTTTTAAAAAGTATTTCGTATTAGAAGTTAAAATAAAATATGTGATACAGTAAAATAGCTGGAAATGGTGTAAAAAAATTATTTGTGACGCTGTGTGAAAATATTCCTTATTAGTTTTTTTACTACAACTTTAAGTTACTCTTTTATCTATGTCCACTTTTTCCATAATTATACAGACGGTAGAAATGTGCACAAAATCAGACTATTTTTGCGATCAGTAATTTTATGCATCTGCTTAGGTAACTAAATACATAATTCGTTGGAAACCATTTTAAAGTAGCTTCCCTAAATGAAAAGAATAGCTTTTGAACATAACAAGTTTTTAGTAAAGAAAATAAAAAAAAAACGTATATTACAAAATATTAGCCTATCTTTTATGAAAACTCAATAACCTTAGGGAACCTTTAAATAGTTTTCTTTTCAAATTCTGAAAATATTTAATGTGCTTTATATTTACAGAAAGATTAGTAACGATCGTTAAGAGATAACATATGAACACTTAAAAATGTGTTTAAAATGAAAAAAAAATACAATTAAATGTGATCCTTACCTCCACAGAAAGCAAGAAGCAGCGCAGTGTATGTCCACATTTTGTTTTCTTCGTTGGCAGTTTAATTTTTTTATTCAGCTCCTAGAGTATTTGAATTCTCCTGATGCGGATATTGCTTATTTCCTGTTCCGATAAACTATTGACATTCATTAACTTAATGACCTTGGGTTGTATTTTGATTTTATTTCTTAGATTCATAAACAGCATATTTTCATTTCTTATCACAAACTTTTATCCATACCCAAATTAATATTAATAATAACCAATATTTACTACTTATTACAGTAATACTTTTGTGTATTTTACTCTTATCTCTCTACTATATTAAAAAAAGTTACCGTCATCGCTGTCACCACCGCCGATGTTTCAGAAAATTTTATTTTTCAACTCTTTGAACTCTCACAACGCACAAACTAAACTATATTCAACTATATATTCAATTATATACTATTACTATATTGAATCATTAAAACAATAATTATAATAAGTAATAACGATAATGAAGGACAATTTTTTGCTGATTTTGAATATATATTTTGGATACTTGCACATAAAATTTCAGACACTTGCAAACGACGTTAAGCCCTGAAACTTTAAATCATAGTGTTATCCCCATGACAAAGCAGTAATTCAATTATCATTTATTCAATTATTATACAGAAAATTATCCGTTTGATTAAAATTCGAGACACTTTCAAAAGGACTATGGCCCCTAGAAACTGTACAATTATGTATTAGACATAGACTTATTATCTGTAATCATATAACGAGAATTACAAATTAATTACGATAACTATTACATGTTTAAATATACTCGAGATTATTGGAAACATAATCATAAGGTTGAGCCATTCTTTATAAAGAATTACTCTTTCGAAAACTGAGATTTAGTTAACATAAAATGGGACTCCTCTATTATGTCTATACCAAACTAAATAATTCATAACCTATAAAATACCATTCTCTTGTATTGGACCGACCATTCACATATTCTGCGTTAGATGTTTCATTCACTAATATTCCCCACCAACCCAGTCCAGCAAACCACGGTAGCGATAATCATGAGGGCATGCTACAAAACTCTCGTTAACGATATTCCTCATACATAAAATATCAGAAGACTATAGACGGCAAGTACACAGGAGAATAGCGAAAAACTATGCCACTAAGCAATGATGCTTGTGGCCGAAGTTTGCCTATTGAGAACGGCCATCGTAAAAGGGTTTTTTTTAGTCAGCCTCCATGCATAAAAGAAGCTTACTACTACTTCTGGTTTGCAGCCTCTGACAATTGCTTGAAATTCTTTAGTTCCCAGAGTATTTATAGGGACTGGGATACTAGGAAGAGCACACCCATTTTTGTCCACATAATTTTTGTTCAGATAGTGATGACGTAACGAAAAACAAAATTCAGTAAACTTTGTTTTCTACTATGCTATAAAAATCTCAATAACTGGTAAAATAAATATCTTCATTTTTATAATCTTTTAAGAAATAGGGTTTGGTGTTAAATCCTTTTTAAATGCAAAAAATTTTATTTTTTTTTCAAAACCCTAAACATGTTTCAAAGTTTTCTTACACCTTACCTATTAATTTGTATGTTATTTTATATATATACTAGCTGATATGCCCGGCCTTGCACGGGTGGAGTGTATCAATTTATTAAAATTTTCTCAAGTTACATGCCTAATTTTCTGTAACCATAATTACCAATCATCCTGGTAGTTTTTCATATCCCGGTGTTCCCAGTATTTTTTCATATCCCGGTGCCTTTTTCATCCTGGTGTCCCCGGTGCCTTTTCATCTCGGTGTTCCCGGTGCATTTTCATCACCGTGCTCCCTGTGCCTTTTCCCTCCCGGTTCCAACTGTGTAAATCTAACCTAACCATCCAGTTCCGGTGTTGCACATTTAATTACGACAGTTACCCAATTATCCATTCTAAGTGAAAAAAAATCCATTAAAATTATTACAGACTTTTGAAATCCCAAAATTTGTAAATACCCCCTGTTTAAATTGAAAAAAAAAATCCCGTTAAACTACACCAAAGAAACAAATTATAAGGTTAAATAACAAATTGATCTAGTGTTTCTATCATCAACTTTCTAAAAAAACTGCATGATGTAATCTTTACTTTAACCAGTCTAATTCTTAAAACTTTCTATTTCAACTTAAAGTTTCATGGAAAATGAAGTTTTTAATAAGAAAATACTGTTATAAAGTTTTTTATAAGGGCCGTTTTTAATTTTTTAAATTATTAATAACCTTTTTAAAACAATTTTAGCCAAGTTTTATCTTTAAATACTTTGTTTTATGTTTAAAATTGTTTTTGTTGTATTATTTGCAACAATGCGAGTTAAACAGATCTTCTTTAGTGGAGAAGTAAGGTGAATTTTACAAAAATGCCTTATAGGGGATGAAGGGGTGGTTTTAGAAATTTGGAAATGATGTCATTGTCTTTCCCCCGTCCCCATACCTATGTGTACCAAGTTTGGTTCGATTCGGACGGGTAGTTTTGGAGAAATTGAGCCAAATCTGTTCCGGACAAACCCAGGCAGGCAGGAACCCAGGAACCCAGGCAGGAACCCAGGGACACCTTCATTATATATAGAGAGACTAGCTGATATGCCCGGCCTTGCACGGGTGGAGTGTATCAATTTATTAAAATTTTCTCAAGTTACATGCCTAATTTTCTGTAACCATAATTACCAATCATCCTGGTAGTTTTTCATATCCCGGTGTTCCAAGTATTTTTTCATATCCCGGTGTTCCCAGTATTTTTTCATATCCCGGTGCCTTTTTCATCTTGGGGTCCCCGGTGCCTTTTCATCTCGGTGTTCCCGGTGCATTTTCATCACCGTGCTCCCTGTGCCTTTTCCCTCCCGGTTCCAACTGTGTAAATCTAACCTAACCATCCAGTTCCGGTGTTGCACATTTAATTACGACAGTTACCCAATTATCCATTCTAAGTGAAAAAAATCCATTAAAATTATTACAGACTTTTGAAATCCCAAAATTTGTAAATACCCCCTGTTTAAATTGAAAAAAAAATCCCGTTAAACTACACCAAAGAAACAAATTATAAGGTTAAATAACAAATTGATCTAGTGTTTCTATCATCAACTTTCTAAAAAAACTGCATGATGTAATCTTTACTTTAACCAGTCTAATTCTTAAAACTTTCTATTTCAACTTAAAGTTTCATGGAAAATGAAGTTTTTAATAAGAAAATACTGTTATAAAGTTTTTTATAAGGGCCGTTTTTAATTTTTTAAATTATTAATAACCTTTTTAAAACATTTAAAACAATTTTAGTCAAGTTTTATCTTTAAATACTTTGTTTTATGTTTAAAATTGTTTTTGTTGTATTATTTGCAACAATGCGAGTTAAACAGATCTTCTTTAGTGGAGAAGTAAGGCGATTTTTACAAAAAGGCCTAAAAGGGGGTGAAGGGGTGGTTTTAGAAATTTGGAAATGATGTCATTGTCTTTCCCCCGTCCCCATACGTATGTGTACCAAGTTTGGTTCGATTCGGACGGGTAGTTTTGGACAAATTGAGCCAAATCTGTTCCGGACAAACCCAGGCAGGCAGGAACCCAGGAACCCAGGCAGGAACCCAGGGACACCTTCATCTCTCATATAAAAGCCCACGTCACTCACTGACTCACTGATTCTGGAACGCTCGCACACTATGATGCCATCTCGCAATAATAATCATAATCATCAGAAAAATATAAAAGCCCACGTCACTCACTGACTCGATGCCATCTCGCAATAATCAGAAAAATAAATAAATAAAAGTAATTAAAATTTTAAAATAATATAATAGCTTTTAAATAAATATCTTTCAAGAAAGTTGGTTTACTTAATAAAGGTTAAAAAGTTACTTTTAGGGAAGTTGGTTTCTAATTCAACAATAATAAATTATTAAAGTTAAACTTCTTATTTAATGTATAATTAATAGGAACTTGAAGTAGTAACGAGCGAAGCTCGCATAAAAGGCTAGCCTAGCTGTAAGACCCGGCTTTGCCGGGTCGTAACAGCTAGTTATATATAGAGAGATATATACATTGTATATTATACAATCAAGCATTGATTTAAGTACCATGATGGTAATAAATTTGTTTATCGTACTAAATTAGGGATCAGCCCTTTGGTGAGAATGTTTATCGGACGATAGAAAACAAGTGTTAACTAATTGAAATACACAAATCATATAAGAACTTGAATATAATATCAAACAAATTGCATAATTTTCAGCAAAATCTACTTGTATTAAGAGTATTTAAGTGATTTCTAGTAAAATTTAATGAAACTGGAACATTTATATTAAGCAATAAAAAATATTAATAAATGATGATCATCTGAGCATTTTAACAAAATCAACAACCAATGAAATATGAAAAATTTTGTGCTATTGTACGATTTTTAAAATTATTTAAGGGTTAAATTTTCTTATCAATGAAGAAAATAAACTATTGAGATTCAATTTTTGCTTGCTGACATTTTTAATACAACAACATTTTACTTGAATAAAACATTTTTCAACCTTATTTTTTGTTATTTTAAGATTTTTTAAAAAAATTTCATTATTTTAAAAACTCTTGAATAATAAGTTCTTATGCTTATCAAATGGATCATGAAACCGCTTTATCAAATGAATCGATCTTAGAAAAGTTTCATTTTCTGTGTGTCTGTTTAAAGATTTTCATATTTTCCCCTCAGTATTAGAGAGTATTATCTCGAGTTATTAACGGTGGTGCATTAAAGGATCTATTCCTGTTCTAAGCGCCATCAAAATACTTAAGAAAGTAAGAAATCATATTACTGAATCTCACTTATTTCCTTCGCAGAACATTAAGTTGGATCTATTACTTCGGTATTATCCTTAACTATTCAGACTTTTTTTTTACACAAAAGTATAGAACTTTAAGAGGGAAATAAAACAGAAAAAACGAACATTTTATATTCTAGAAGTGCTTGAAATATTTTGCAGACATTTTGTTTGATATTTTAAACTTGAAATTAAGACTGAAAGAAGCTTGATCTTAAACAGCTTAGAAAAATTTAAATGAACATGTTTTGTATTCATAAAAAAGGAATAATGTAGATTACATAAACAATATCAATACTATACAACAGTACTTAGCTAATGAAAAGTAAAAATATACATTTTACCATATGAAACATTGACTGGAACCACACACACACACGTACTGTAGGTATATGGTTAGTGTAACATTTAACAGCTAACTGTAAATTATTCCTAATCTTTCCAATTTGATATTTGCTTCATATAATATATGATATTTTGAAATAAAAATGTTTGTTCTTTATTTACACGAAAAACGTTTTAATTTTAACGACCAGTTTTCTCAAATATGAATCAGATTAAAAAACAATTTTTTTAATTAATTTAGGAACACTTTATAACGATTTGCATATACACACAATTTTAATAGAATAAAAATATACTGCCACCTCTTTGTAAAGAACAATCAAAAAAATTTCTTAAAAACTTTCAAAATATTGTAACAATAATCCTATGATTAATTTTTAAACAGTATTTAAACTTTCACAGAAAATACTATTTATATGCAATTTTCTGTAATTTATCTTCACTGAGTGACACATTTTTTTTAGTCAAGCTCAATAGCAGTAACTCATTAATCACCCAGTCAGCGTATATGTATTATCTGTAAATACAAGCGGTCTTAGCATGAAAAGGTGAACACAATATCGATCAATTATGCTAACCAGTACATTAATATTCTCGAGCATTCAGGGTAGCCGATCTTCACAAAAGTTTCCCCTTGTTAGTTAACACATCAATAAGTACTACAGTATGAAGTCAATTTAATGCTAAAATAGGGTGCCACACTTAGATGGTTTTTATTATTATTACTATCATTTAATAAGGGGTAAGACCTAACTGGAAACTATTCTATATTATTTAAGTTAGAAGTATTATAAAAAAGTATCAGAAAATTTTACCATCATGGTAATAAATATGTTAAAAAAATCAGTAGCGTTTATTAAAACCACAGGAATCCAGTATAAAAGCATGGAGTAAGTAGTAAATATTGTTAAGTAAAATGCTACGATTAATAAAAATAATATGTGATGAAGCTTGGCTTTCACCATGATCCAAACAAAGCCTTCAAATTGAAACAAAATGTGTGTGATTTCCCATAAAAAATAAATCAATTACTGCCGACACTGGATTCATAATAATATAGTTTCTATTAGAAGACATTTTTCACCGTATACAAGGCACTCTTAGCTCTTTTAAGAGTTAAAAATTAATTGTTGCATTGAAAATCAATTATTCATATTATCTTAGGTCAAACTTTTAATTGAATAATAATTTTACCAAGAAAAATTTTAACAAAAAAAATTATACTCTATAAATCCACCAATTTAAGAATGTGGCAGGTCACTATATTTTAAAGACCTGAGGATGGGTCATAAAATCATCACAACTTTTTGCGAGCAAGAAATTTCATTTCAAACGATAGCTGTTCTCTAAAAATCATAAAAATAAGTTTTACAGATAAACATTTTTGACGTCAACAAAATCTAGAAACTTTTTATTGATTGTCATTTCAAGTGATACTATCTCAAACTGACGCAACTTCAATGGAAGATCCAGAGCACGAAAATAATAGTGTAGTTTTCTTTTCTCTGATTGGATTCTTGGCAAAAGTAGCTCAGTGCTTTTCCCGGAAAACACAACCAGATTGGTTTCCTAAACCTCATTCCTAAGGTAAAAGAAACCCAATAAAGGTATACGATAATCTAATCCTAGTTAATTAACAATAGATGCGCACAGTTTAATTTATTACACTTACGTTATTGCAATCAGAAAAAATTCACCAAGCCTATTTTATTAGGACTTTTGAAAATAAATCTGAAAAAATAAATCAAATCCGCTCCTCTGCAAAATTATTCACCACCGTTACTCTCAAAATACCAAAATCAAACTATTAAACTTTTAGTTCAGTTAATTAAAATGTTTTAACATAATTTTAACACAGTTTTGTTTTCATATCATGTCTGTTAATAGTTCAATGAACGAGACATAGGTATTACTTTAATAAAAATGCAATAATCTAATTGAAAACTATAAGAGCAAACTTTACCCTCATATTGTACCTTATAATTAAATGGAATTTTTTAAAAAAGAAAATTGTCCCCAGATGTACCACTGAAGTCTTCCTACTTTTTAAATGTAGAGTATTTAAAACCATTTCCGACAAGTCTCAATCCGACAGTAATACAACAAAAAGATTGTTTTCAATAAATACATCACTATATCCCAAAGGAATTAAAGAGCTAATGGTTATAAAAGTAATTAACAGTAATAAAATTTCAACATATTAATGACGATAGTTTGGCACAATCGGTTAATTAACTTTGCGTAATTCAAGTTTCATAAGAATAGAACATAACTATGTATTAATGGACCTTCTTTAAAAATAATCTTTTAAAAAGTAACCTAATTGTTAAACCTAATTAGACAAATAATTAAGGTACACTTCTTTCAGTTTTTCTTGGATGGATGGAATTCATTTCACTCTTATACTTATCTTGGAAAACTTTTCTTCACAGCTGATTTGGACTTAATTGATTAATGATACACTAAGGTACTTACTATGTTCTTTTAATTCCAGAGAATATTAGCTTAAGATTTTTCAGATATAAGAACCGGATTCTTTAATATATTTTTATAAAACTTAAATAATCTCTAGGTAATATTTAATTTTTAAGATTTATCATTCAACATAGCAATTTTTGTATCTATGCCGAATATAACATCAAAAAGAAAATGTTTCGTTCTAGAATGTTCGTTCGGTGTTGAGGTTTCCAACTCTTCAATAAGAGTTTTTATGTTTTTAAACTTGGGCCAAATTTCCTACTTACCTTTTGCGTTGATGAAATGGAACTTTATTCTTAATAAATCCTTTTGGGGGGAGGAAGAACAAATAGAGCAGAATACTATACCTAAAGCAAACAAAAAAAGTTTTTAGGCAGTTTTGACCCTGTGGTTAGTAAAATGGTAAGTACAAATTACCATACAAACAAAAGGCTGTTAATTTGAAAGAGATAGATTTCGTAGGAAAAAAGTTTGGATTTAATATCTCATATTTAAAAAAATGCGATTGGATGAATAGTTTTTCCATTGTGATTATCCTTAATAGCGCAAAACTAAAGTCTCATGTTCAGTTAAAATTCAATTTAACACTTAAAGCCCAAAGAGTGAAGAAAAATTAATTTCAGATGTACTTAGTAAAATTAATTTACGTAAAAACAATTATATTCTACCACACCTGAGTGAATTAAATCATTCACTTTCCTTCAATGATTTCTTATGTGGGTTTAGTTTTCTAATTTCAGTCCAGGAATCCAAAATGAGAACTGGGAGTCATTTTTTGCCGAGAAAATATTCCCGAGACGATCTTCTGTGTAAGAAGCGCTTTTCTTGAAGACTCTAATCTAATTACGTTCCCACAATACAATAAATTATCTTTACTCAAAAAAATTACGAAGTAATGAAAAATCTCCTGGTTGGATAAGAATATCTGCATATAAATGAATTCATTTATATTCTTTTTAATGAGATAGATTAAGTGAATTTTATAAGTTTGGCGATATGCGGCCAAAAATATCGTATTTTAGAGAAGATTTCATCAAAAAACATATGTGGTGATTCCAGACAGAAATTTTCAGTAATATGATCAAATAATCTTAAAAAATTATACATTTCCTATAAAATATAAAATAGTATCAGTGGTACGTTGAATCCTAGAAATTAGCTCGCCTTAGTGGATTTTGGTGACACTTTTAAATTACTTGGTTGTCTTTTTTCAAGCTCAATACGATTACAGTAGGCAAGCCAAATTTTTTGAATAAATATATTGAATTACTCACCGGAGTTGGCAATCAATTTTTCCGTTTGGTACTAAACCAGATTGTATAATTCAATTAACTGAAATTGTACGACGTAGGTACGATAGTTTAAACTTTTTATAAGTTACATATTTAATGTAATCTCCAGGCTCTAATTTTACTACTGCATTGGCGTTATATGAAGCAATACGTTAAAGAGCACAAAGAATTTGTTTTGAGAAAGTTTTCGGAAGAAAATACACTGCCGAGATGATAAGAAAAAAAATCATACGATTTATGAATAAATCAAACAATTACCTCCCATAATGATAGCACTTTCACTCTGAAATTTCGAGTTAGCATATCAAACTAAAAAGCAAAACTACCCTTAACAAATAACAAGGAGTTCCAACCACTCGAAACATTTACATTCCTTTCAGTAAACACGATAGACCAATTAGTTTTCTGACAGAAATCCAGGACTAATTTCTTTCAGTTCTCTTGAGACATCTATATTTGACTTAGATTCGGAGAAAGATGTCTTGTGAGGAACAATTTGAAAAAGGTTTGAAGAGGAAGGGACTGATTTCCAAATTGTTTGAATGGGAAATAAATTGATGGAATGGAATTTTCATTTTTACGCATTAAGGTTTGTCATGCTAGAAGTTTCTAGGGCCCTAGAGACTTCAGTATTCGCTAGAGATTTCTGAAGAGGTGTGAAAGATTCTGATGATAAAACTGAAACCCATTTAAGTTGTTAGAAATCAAATTCAGTTTATTATTTCTTCGATTTAAGTTGTAATTTAAATGATTGTAGGCTTATTTTGTTGTGAATAACAAAAGTTGTACAGTAAAATTTAAAAAGTGCATAAATTGACATATGTAGGTATAAATAATTTTGTATTTTAATAAAAAATTTGAAACTAATTTTAATCGAATTGAAATAATAAACTGGTTTGTATGTGAAAGCAAACCTTAAAATATTCCACATAAATAAATAAAAAATAATATGAATAGAAAAACTTTTCAAGAACAACGTGGACTATAAAATAATTTTTTATAACTCCTTGTAAAACGAACTTACTTTTATTCATATTTATTATTTAAAATAGTTATAATTGTTACAGTAGTTTTCTTTACATTTGAAAGTTAAGTTTTTTAAATTGAAAAACTTTTTCTTCAGTATAAAGTTGCAGGCATTCAAGCATTCATTCGTTTGACTTTTTGGAGAAGTTATTCAGAACATTACTAAAAAACAGTTCTTAACTAAAAACTAGGTAACGTAACTGTAAGGATCTTCGCAGAAGAAAGTTTCGAGATTTTTGAAAAAATTACTCAAATTTTCTACGCTTTGAAATAGTATCTCATATGTAAATGCTTTTTTTGTCTGTTTTCCAAAGTTATATATGCAGGGATATATTTAAAACATACGAGGATCCTCTGATGTCTCAGAACTTTTAATAAACATGTTGGTTGCTTTCTAAAGCTTGGAAGAAAAGAAGTATCAAAACTTGATGGAGGAAATAAAATACTAGATTAAAACAAACTTAATTATTTCATGGGTAACGTAAAGATTGTTTTAGTTAACAAAAACTGCATATTTTATTTCTTGTGCTTTAAATTCATTGAATTTCAAAAGTCGTGAATATAATTTTTTTTTTGTGTTGTCTATAAAAACTTTTAATAATAAGCTTTTCTAGTCATTAGGTTATGTTAATGAAAGTCAAAGGACTCTTACAAAAAGTATCAAATAATAGATTTATAGCTTCTAATGATGATACTAAGAAAATACAAATTTATTAGTGTTTGGATTTATAGGGATTAATCGTGGTGGGGAATTAGCATTCTCATTCTTTATTAATTAGTAAATTTTTCCTTAAATTCCTTAGGACATTTTACTTAAAGTAATTTTAACGTAATTTAATTAAAAGACAGGGCTCAAAGTACTGCCACGAGTCTTGTCTTAACAAGTAACAATTCATGCCTTAAGTAGAGATTGATTAATTTATGTAAAGCGCTCTCACGAAGTTTAATTGGGAATTGTATCAGGCTAATTGTAAGAAGGATTAAGACTACCAACTTAATACGTTATCAAAAAGTACATACGTCTTTATATGTAAAATTTCATAAAAGTTTTAAATTGTTTTTTGCTCATTAGCAAATAAACAGAACACGTTCTTTATTAAACAATTTACTACTTGGAACAGATAATTGTATGGTTATAAATTGCTGACTTTTATATATCTATACTATATTGAACATTTATGAACCAAATTTGCATGCTTTAAAATTGTTTGCATACATTCAGTATTGATGATTCAAAGACCATGTAAGTAATTATTATTGGGTTCCTTGATAACTAAGCACATGCATCTCAATTACATTTCTAGATTACACTCGTTATAGTATGTAAAATTGAAAATATTGTGTGTATGCATTAAGTTAGTAGAATTACATAAGGATATAAACCACTGCTATGCGCTTGTAATTGAAGATGGCAGAAATAGTACTATGTATGTCAGTTTGTTTTGAAAACTTACCTTTTACTATACTAGACTGCAACGTTACTTGACCCTGGAGAAACAAAAGAAACAAAGTAGTTCCCAGCGCAGTGTCTGAATTTTGACTGAAATTAAGAACGTCAATTTAAAAATATGATCAGTTTGTTAAACCCATGTAGTGTCTTTTTTATCACGATTTGCGTACCGAAACTCCTCGTAGAAACCCAACAAGCTTTCTGTTTACGCAGTTTTTCCTTTCGCATAATGAAGTCATAGGGTCAGGAAACGTTGAAGTCTAGTATGCACGCTGCTTAGGGAGGCTATTATCGAATCAGTAGTATATATGAGCAAATCTTTCCAATGAAATATTCCTGTAGTGCATTTACGTATTGTAAAAAGTTACTCAAATAACTACACACTCTCCTAACAAAATCCAATCATCTGCATAATGTTATTCTTGCACCCACAGAAGTCGAAGTGCCTAAACTCCCATCTTAATCAGTTGTATAATGAGACAAGAGGAGCCATAGAAATTTATCTGACTGCAAGGATAACAGGCGCGGGGCAATCGCAATGCAGTCCCTCAGAGACGGTGGCCAAACAAATGGACAGACCGAGTGGACAGTTAGTGAGAGTTAAATAGCGACAATTGGTTTACTTTGTCTTTCTGCTCGGACGATCTGCTGCGAAAGATAATATGTTGGTTCACTGATGGCTCTTGTTTCTGGGTTCTTATCCGAAAACGCCTTGGCCCTGTTTATGTACGTACTACTCTAGGTGATATGGGTCGAAGCAGAGATAAGGCAAGCTTGTGTGGAGTTACGAGAGGTTATTTAGGCTTGGAAGTTATCCCTTTAGAATCCAAGTATAGTGAAGGGGATGTTAAAGTTAAGTTTTATTCAAAGATATGCTAGGTTTCAAGAACCGTAGTTTTCAAATTTGCAAAGTTTACGGAATCACAGTTTTGCTAAATATTTGAGGATTTTATTTCTAGGTTTATCAATTTTTTTATTTGTGTTTAGAGTATCATTGCTACATTTCTTGTCTATTGGTAAACCAGATAAAATCCAAATTTCTTAATGAGATAATCATCTAAAAATATACAGTAGTACACTCTTGTGTATGATATAACTTTTCAGGTTTGAAAAGTAAAAATAACCACTTTTTAAAAATGTCCCGACATTTCTTTCGAAGACCATTGAGACAAATTAGTCTTAACGGTTTATGAATGGCTGACTAAAAATCGATTTTATATATACTTCACGAAAAAAGTAATAAACAATTATGTGAGAGTCGGGTACACAATTTCATATTTTTGACCCTCTTACATATTGCTAGTACCTTATTATTATTTTTATTAATTTCGTATATTAATTATGGTTATATTTATCGAAGTGGTTACTATGTCCTCGTAAACTTCTGTAAAATCATATAAAATCACACAAAGTTATGTTTAACAAAAGGACAAGGACCTAGCTTGATATTTATACGAACATTAATTAATAATTATCTACGTATGAAGTTTTATTTTGACGAGCGATATCAATTTTTTATTTGTTGGTTGGTTGGTTAGTGTTTTATGGCGCACGATCCACACTAGGATATTATGCGCCAGCCAAGACAAAATAAGACTATTTTAGCAGGCCAAAGGCCTTTGTCAGAACAAAAATTTGTTGGTTAAACTTTAATACAGCATTTAATTCCTTTACTTGTTGTAGAACTGCTGTAAAAATGAGGGGGCAGCTTGCATCACTAATTCAGATAAAAACTGGGGGTCACATTTGATAGGGTTGCAAGCCAATTCTTCTTTTAGAAGACCATACTTTATACTTTATACCATTAAATTGTAGTATGCAAGAAAGATCAACAAATATTTCAATTTAACAATTTTAAACGAAAGGGAAAAATCAGTACACTATTGTAGCTTGAAGCAGTTATGTTTAAGAATTTAATTACTCGAACTATTTATTAAGATAAAAGGAATTCTTAACAACAGAACTGTTTCCTCATATTAATGTTGAAATATTTATTCGGATGAGAACCCTAAGTAAATTAAGACGAAAGAGCTGTTTGATGGAGGTCGAAGTTTGATGCACAATCTGATTTGCTAAAATTCCTTCATTAAGTTACTGCTTTGAAACTTATAACTTGAATAAATAAGAGGAAAGTCTGATGCTGATAATTTAACATTTGATACAAATGTTCAAATCTAAAACAAATAAAAGTATTAGTTTCAGGAAAATGTACTTTATTTAGGATCAATATAAAGCTGTGTGTTTCTTTAAAGACAGTTCATTTTTATCTTTAACTTTGAATAAAAAGGCAAGCTCTGTCATGCTGTCAATGTCACTGCAGTTCATGTTTTATTCCTATATTTCATAAATAACATATTATAGTTTAATCTATAGGGATATAGTTTATTATTTGAAACATTAAATGGGAATTTATAAATTGGTGCCTAATTTAATTATAATGTGTTCACTTGAAGTTCTGGTACTGGTTAAATGTTTTAAAAGTGAAGTTAATGCTTTACTGAGATATTTTTTTTATCCTAAAACAATATTTTAAAGCAAAAGTTGAAGTTTCGCTAGGGGTTATTTAAATTTTAAAATAGGTCTTGCTGTCAATGTCACTGCAGTTCATGTTTTATTCCTATGTTTCATAAATAACATATTATAGTTTAATCTAGGGATATAGTTTATTATTTGAAACATTAAATAGGAATTTATAAATTGGTGCCTAATTTAATTATAATGCGTTCACTTGAAGTTCTGGTACTGGTTAAATGTTTTAAAAGTGAAGTTAATGCTTTACTGAGATATTTTTTTTATCCTAAAACAATATTTTAAAGCAAAAGTTAAAGTTTCGCTAGGGGTTATTTAAATTTTAAAATACGAATTCAATTCCTCATAATTGCCCCTAGTTCAAATTTAAAGCAATAAATAATATATTTTTTATTGTTCATAGATTTTAATAATTTTTGAAGAATCTTGTTTTTTAAGTAATATCTCTGCAGCAAAGTATTAGCAAAATGTTTTAAACTTTCTATTTGGGTTTTCTAATAGGTATAACCTTTCACTTACTTCTAATAGAAGAATGAAAATTCTTCAACAGAAAGAAAATTATAAATTCTCATAACGTAATGAAATATATCTATCCTACAAACATTCCATTAAATTTCAATTCACAAAGTATATATTATAAGCAATATAGATACTTACCTAACATAAATACAACACTACATCTTCATTCTGTATTAAATTCTATCAACGAAATTTTTTCCCTTTTCATTTAGTGATGATTGGTGTACTTACTTGTAGAAGATTCCAACTAAACAGTTTTATAACTAATTAACAAGAAAAATTATGTTTTGAAATTACGATTTTAAATTTAAGTTTAGTGACCAAGGTTTAATAATTTTCCTTTAGAGGAGTTCGTAAATGTTAAATGTTAAAACTGTTTTAGTGACAAAATTAACACTAAAACGATACTGCAGCTATCAAAGAAACCATAAACACGAAGCAACTCATTTCACTTCTATCCTTTGTATGAACGTCCAATGTGAATATTAATTACCAACTTCTTGACAAAGAACTACCCGTGGGTAGTGCATACGCTTTATCGCCTCTCTAAGCATTCCGACCACTCATTAATCTTAATGTCGTTGAGTAAACTGCGAAAGCGTTTACCACTTGCTAATGTTTTATTCAGAGGTATGTTTTTTTTCCCTCAATGCCTGTCATCAAACTAGTTGCAGCAATATTTACTGTCGATTCAGCCAGAAGATCTATGTAATATTTCCATTGAGTGATTAAACCTTATTTTAGGGAACTATTATGATACTACCCTCCTTTACCTAAATCGTAAATGATCGAAATTATTTTCATGGTATTGATAACACTTTTTACCAATAGACGACATTAGTCAAAACGTCACTTGCTTGTTTGGAAACGTAGATTCCATCCGTGATTGGTTCCGTACGGATTGGTACGGATTTACCTCCAATCACGGAACCAATCACGGATAGAATCAACGTTTCCAAACAAGCAAGTGACGTCACACTAATGTCGTCTATTCATTGGATGAACTTAATTTTAATCCAACGTGATTTTTTTAAAATATTTCAGCATTCATTAAGTATTTTAGGAAAATACATCGTGCTCTATTCTTACTTTTATGGGCTGTTAAAAAGTGTTCTTTATTTTGTAGAGAAGTGAGGGAGGGTTTGTGTGTAGTTAAATTAGCTAATTTAAAGATTAACTTATAAAATTTTAAAACATTTGAAGACGTAGGATAAAGATCCGTACATGTGCAAGTCCATGAAAGCTTATTATGAGGAAAATGAATTTAAAGACTTGAGAACATATGTACTGTCAATATTTAATGTTCCTAATCCAATCGATCCGAAAAGGACTAAAACTGTTCTGGAAAAACATAAAAAAACATCCTTATTAACAATTATAAATAATTAGCAGTAAAATATTTTTTCCAGACACAAAAATGGAAATTTTAAAACAAATATTAGTTAAAGATAATAAAAAAATTGTAAAAAAATATGTCTGAAAATATTTTAATAAGTTTAAAAAAAAAACAGTCACGTCAGAATTGTTATAAATTATTAAAATGTCTCCTGCTGAAAGCGCTTATTTTAAATTTCTTCCACCGCAATCCAAACTAAATTAAACATTTAAACATTTCCAGACAGACATTTAAAATAGCTTCTTCAAATAGAGAAATGTTCTCTCCTTTTTCGCAAGAAAACTCACGGGACTCAGGAAGTCCAGGTAAATGAATTTCCCATGTGTGCAGGATTGATGTCCTGTTTCATTGTACTGCTGTTACTGAGTACCTGAATGAGGATATAAATTCACAAAATTACATCAGTTGTGTTACATAGTTTGGGCGGGATGAGAATTCCTAGGAATGAGATATGACTCCAATTACAGCAGATTTAAAACTTTATCTTATGATATGGCTGAAATGTAGTGATGGTTTATGGTTAGGTATTTGTTAAGGGATTTTTAATTCGGATGAAATGAGTCAAAGGTACATTAATATTTAATTCACGAGGAAATGCTGTTTTACATCGCCTTTCGAAATTTTCAAAGGCTTGAAGTTTTCTAAAAGGAAAATGTGTTTCAATTTTAAAAAAGCGATTTTTGATATGTTTTAATGTAATACAAACCAAACCAGGGCATAAAGTTGATATAATTTTGTTTGTAACTTATCATTTTACACAAATAAAGAATTATACTGAAATGATTCCAGAGTCTATTTTCTGTTGCAGTGCGCTTCAGTGCGATTCATTTTTCAAATATAACTCTTTGAAAGCTTACATAGTCTCGTATGATGATATGATTCCATATGATAATATGGTTCAAATAACTCTTTGAAAGATTATACATAGTCTCATATGGTAAATGTAAGTTTCATGTTTTCCCAATCTTAAACCCATATAAACTGAAAACCTACTTTATACAATGTAGAGTTAAATATCAACAACATTTCAAAGACAGACATTGAAGATTAAAAGATAAGAAGGAATATTTCCTTTACTGATTTGATAGATTATAACAATCAACTATTTGAAAAGTGAACATCACATAATGTTTCAGTGGTTGTAAATTTTTCATGCTGTTCACAACCCCTCTTTAGTTAGAATTGACTACTGAAATATGGAAGCCTTTTAAAATACAAAGATAAAACCGCATGTTAAAATAACCCAAAGCCAAACCAATGATGCGGACAATAGCTCCAAGGGATAAATAATAAAACAAGCAGCAAAATGTTTTTATCCATTCTCCAATAGGAGCACTTGAAGATTAATGCATTCACTTTTCTCACACAGGAAATGGATGCTAGTAAGCTATCACCAGATATGTTACCAATACTTCTCAAGCATTAACTTCATCATCGATGTGGAAGCGGCTTTTTCTTTCGATTCTATCAGCCGGAAAATGGATAGTATTCAGACACACCCTTAAATAGTTTCCATCTGATGCCCTTTCCTCCTTTTTATCTCGCTTCTGCCTGCTTTCATAAAATAATGAGATTCCCGCTACTCCCGAATTCATATTTGCAATTTAGATTTTCCCGCCTCGCACGTAGTGTGAATTGAGGGATTTTTGTGCCTTCTGTTTCTCGGTAAATAGATATGGATGCTCCTGCCTGATTGAATTCCAAATATAGCGGCCGTGCCTGTGACAGGTTTTGATTGGTTCGCGACTCTGGTGACTCGTTTTCCAGGGGGCGGGACGAGGAGAAAGCGATTCGGGTTAATTTCCGTGTTGGATGCCAGGATTATTGTCCATATTGCCTCGAAACTTACTAACAAAATAACTAATAATCACATTAAATTCCGATAAAAAAAGATGGTTGCCAAAAGGGCTTTTTTTTTTTTAAAAAAAACGTCTCCTAGGGTCATGGGAGTAAGTTTTACCCCTAGGTAAGTGACCCTGGAGAATCCATCTTAAAAAAGTTTAAAAAATTAATTAAAAACCTAAAGGTGAAGGAGCAAAAACCTCAATGAGAGTATTGTTCCCAATGTTATGATATACTCACTGAAAAATTATCACAGTTAGGAGTTATGTGAAGAGAATCATTTAACTCAACTTACTCTTCACCACATGAGAGTTATGAGCTACAGGTGTTGAAAAATTCTTATTTTTGCCTTTGAAAGCTTAAAACACCACTGAAGATGAGATTTTCCTGGAAAAAAGCATAGTGCGATTTTTATGGATTTATCAAGAACATTGAATCGCGTGTGGATTATATTTGAAGAGAGATGACATGAGGGAGGAATCTTCCAATCACGAAGTCAGTGGTGCAATTTTTTTTTTGCGATTTCTGTCAAGTTTTTAGGGCGCGTACTTATGGCCTCTCGCTCTGTGTACTTTTCCCCGCCAAGTTATGGGTAAAAGTACACATTCAATTTTTTATTTTCTGTGTGATTTTTACATATTTTAGTTAAAGCAAAGACCTTAATTTTTTGTAGATTGATTTGTGAGTCCATAAAATTACGTTCACTAAATTTTTGAGGCTTTCACTTTTAAATTCTAAATTTTATATCCCAAAATAATTTTTATGCGTACTCTTACCCTTCTTTCCCCTTCTAAGAACTAGTAATATGTTTTATCTTTATAATCAATTAACTGATGGAAGTAGTTCTATTATTTGTAAGGGATGGGTGGGACCAAAACAACTTAAGTATTTTTTAGACGTTATACTAAAAAGCTGAATATTTCCAATCGAATTAATCCAGGTGATTAAATTAAGCTAATCGAAATTTTTTCGTTCGTCTTCTTTCCCTTAGTTATGATATAGCAGCAGTAGAGCCATTTTCCTTATTAGATTCACACACGAAGCGAACTGTAATTGCTTTAGAAATGGCGAACAAAAAATTTTCCAGCTATTGAGTGTACATAGGAAATAACTTTTTAATGGTCAGTAAAAAAATTTCACTACTATGCAAAATCACACCGTCCTGGATTTTTTTACCTCATTTTCAATTTACTTATCACGTATCCTAGTACCAAACAAGAAGAGAATGTTAATTAAAAGTGAAAAATGCATTAATCGTTAGCTTTGAAATCGTATAAATAACGTGTCTCTTTCTTGAGCAAATATCTTGTTTTTTTCAAGGGCGAAAAAAAATAGATGACAATTTTCTGTTTCTTGTTCTTTTGTTTTTCTGAATTGATTGGGCCGTCCTTTGTTAGGTAGAGAGACCGCAAATGTTTGCAGAACTAATGTAATTTTTTTTATCCATGAACCGGAAACTTTCTACGATTCCATTAATTTCTTTCCTTAGAGTTATCTATAAAAGAAAGCGGAATTATCTAGCAAGTTGGTGGGAAATTGATTTTTAAATGTCCCGCCTAAAATGAGTAAAAGTTTGATTTCCAAGGTTTGTGTGCCCAGATTCTAGTTTCATTATTTTTTCAAATTTCTTCTGAAAAATTTACGATACCTAGAGGGAATTAAATACGTCCTTTTAAATATATTTCTTTTAGAAAAGTTCATTAAATTTACTTTACATCTCTCTGTGACATGTGTTTAATTATTTAGCTACTATGTCTCAGTAACTTATTTTAGTACAACCAGGGCTAAAATAAAATATTAAAAGGGACCTAAAAATATTTGATTAAATTCTATTTAATTTATTATGTATAGTTTTTTTAACGTTTAACATTTTGCGTTTCAAAATACAATAATTTTATATTAATTTCAAATAGAGTATATGTAACTTTATTCAACATAAAACATCAAATACTGTTTATTTTGCTACAGTATAAGCAAACACAAATTCAACACTACAGTGAAGAATTGTCAACTACATTCACTTGCATAATGTAAATAAAAACAAAATTTTTTATGAGCAAGAAAATGAATGGAATGAAATCATAAGCAAGCGTGAAACAACTTGAGAAAACAGCAGAGATAGAGAAAAAGCGTTTTGTTTTGTCAGTCTTAAGTAACATAATGTCACGACGATTTTCCAGCTGCAAGTATGTTAAACAGCCTTAAATTAAGTATAGGAATAACATTTAATGATGTATCACAAAAAATATACAAAGGTCTTTTTCTATATCTCCCCGACAAAACATAGAACACTGTACATTTACGCTTTTTCGTGACGAAATAAATTTATAAGTAACCAAATTAAAATCTTGATGTAGCAGAAAATTAGTCACTATAAATTCATATCAATAATAATTAATGGAATTATAAAAAAGCTCCAGTTAAAATGAATTATAAAATTAACCAACAATCAAAACTAGTTAGAAGTTAGAATAAATATTTTACAATAAGAAATATGAACAATTAACAGTGTAGTTTTATTCAGAATTTAAATAATTTAATAAAATAGTGAAATATAAAACCTATTAAGCACTACAATTAAAGTATTGTCCTGATAATATATTAATTTACATCTATAGCTCAAAGAGCCCAATAAATTTGTTCACTTAAATGCTCGCGCAAGTTTAAAAAGCTCTTATGAAAACAAAATATTTTCATTATAAAATTGACAAACAACAAGACAAAGTAAAAGGAATTTAACACACATGATATTCCTTAAGGTTTGACACTTTATAATTTGATATCTATTCTACGTATGAGTACAAAACTTTACTAGGATTAAAATGTTAACACACAAACAGGAAAACTCATACAGGTATTTTTTGGAAAGCACAAAAGTTACTTATTTATCGTGACGATGATAAATGTTACAAAACTACATCTCACAAAATGTTTTCTTTTAATAATGCTGAAAAATATGCAAAGGTTGATTCGAAATCAATCATACTCAAAACACGTTAGCTAAGACTAGAATAAATAAAAATGAGTAAAAATATAAAAATACTTTCCCCTAAATCGAATTAGAGTGATGTCAGTTATGATGTTGAAATTGAATCACATGTCATTAATCTTAGTATATTCTTTCATGTATTTTCCTCTTAAATAACATATTGATTTAATACTTGATGCTTTTCTTAGAAAATCGTATTAACTCTATAATTTTTTAAAAATAGTTTTAGATAAAAAATAATACTCGCAAAAAACCTTTTTAACTAAAAAAATGTTTGAGGAAAATACTGACATTTATTAATGCTTTATGACCACTTCAGTAACACATTTTCAATGGATTTCTTAAGTGATTAAGAAAAAAATAAATGATTGCAAAAACTTTCAGATAGTAATGTATTGTAAAAGTTAAACCAAAACACATAAACAGTAGAAATGAAGATCATTCCAATCATGTAGAAGCTCTATAGTACTAATTAAGGCACTTGCAGCAACGACGCGAGGTAACTCCTGTTGGAGTTAGCTCGTTGTTGTTGCAAAAGCCTCATTTTCTAGATAAAATAATTTTGGTAGAATACTAATTAAATTATCTGAATCTAAAAATGTTTGCAGTTTTTTCTAAATTTTTTCAAAAATGTAACTATCTGCCGGAAATCAGTATAACAATATTTCAGTAAAATGCAATCAATTTTTTATGTTGAATTTTTATGAAAATAAAAACTAGCGTTGTCAAAGTATTGTATTCTTCTACTTAGAAAATTAATTATAAAATTGATACTTTGGCACTTTTAAAAATGAGGTTGGAAAATATAATATCGAAAGATTTCATCGTTTTCACTTAGAATATCAAATATAGTACTTATTCCCAATTGAAGATTTACTCATAACAAAGTGAACCAATGTATATAAAGATACAGTTAGGATATAAATAATGAAAGAAATATTTTTAAAAATGTAGATTTAAAAATAAAAATTGTTATTTTTTAATAATATTGAATGTTCTCGCTTACAATCCGTTGTTAAGTTAGGGATAACCGATATTTTTCAAAAATTTCTCATTAAGAATTCGGAGAGGTCTTTGGACAAAAAAAATATAGAATACTTTAAATTTGAGACTTTTGAAAAAAGTTTTTTAAAAAATTATGAAAATCAGTGACATCTATTTTTAAAAAAGCAAAGGAATGGTCTAAACTTCTCTGCAGGTGATACCGAATAAAAGGGGGACCACGAAAACATTACAACTGGGTAACAAAGACATATAAATACGTTGAAATTCACAAACACGTATGACGTAATCACAAAGTGTGAGAAATAAAACTTTAACTCACTTTTCACTCATCAGACAATCAATGACAAAAGTGTGCGCATCATCAGTTACAGAGAAATGTCTTCGATCGTCATCGGGTTCGCCGACGACTTGAAGTGCGGCAGAGCCACCTCATCCCTCACCACCTGTCGGAACCTGGACCTGTGCTTCTGCCTCCGCCGCAAGTGCCTGGGACAGCACGAGCACAGCAGCTTGGTGAAGGCCCTGCGAAAGTCCCTGCTCCAGCACGCGTAGATGACCGGGTTCATGCCCGAGTTGGTCCACCCCAGCCACGTGACCACGGACACGACGAGCTTCGAGTTCATGACGCAGTCCTCGCCGCAGATGCCCATCAGGACGTTGGTGACGAAGAAGGGCAGCCAGCAGAGGATGAACACCCCCATGACGATCCCCAGGGTCTTGGCCGCCTTGCGCTCTTTCGCCAGCTTGCTGATCTTCCTGCTCAGCGAGAAGCTCTTCATGTGGCGAGAGGGCACCTTGAGCGAGGTCCGCTCGTGGTAGTCGTCCCCGTGGTGGTCGCCCCCGTTGGTCAGCGAGGGGTCGTACTTGGGGGAGAGCATCCCCCCGCGGTGGATCCGCAGCGTCAGCGACGTGCAGTGATCCCCGTTGGTGGCGTGCACCTGCTTCGTGCCCAGTTTGAGGCTCCTCTTCTGCTCCATGGCCGCTCGGTAGATCCTGTAGTAGGTGAACAGCATGACGGTCAGCGGCAGGTAGAAGGACACCGCCGAAGAAAAGACTAGATACCCCACATCCTCCGTGAAGAGACACTTGTAGTCGGGGGGAGGGAAGGTGGACACCGCCCTCCACCAGGCGATGGCGGGGAACGATATCAGGGCAGAACACACCCACACGAGCGCTATCAGCACCCCAGCTCTGGTAGGGCTCATCTTCCTGGGGTAGGACATAGAGTCCGTGATGGCCCAGTACCTGTCCAGCGATATGACGCACAGGTTGAGGATGGAGGCCGTGCTGGCCAGCACGTCTATGGACCTCCACACGTCGCACCAGTCCTGCCCGAACGGCCAGTACCCGTCGCACACTTCGAGCACGACGCAGAAGGGCATGACGACGGCGCCGACGATGCAGTCGGCAGTGGCTAAGGATGCGATGAAGTAGTTGGTGACGGTGTGCAGGTAGGGTTCTCGGGCCACGGCCACCATGACCAGCACGTTGCCGAAGATGGTGGCCATGCAGAAGAACGAGAGCACGATGGCCAGCACGTTGTTGTTGAAAGACGTGTCGTAGACGGTCGAGTTGCGGTCGAAGATGACGGTCGGGTCGGTGAACAGGGGTGATAATACTGAGATGTTGTTCGGGAGAAGTCTGGGGTCTGTCGAGTTGAGAGAGTAGACCATGCTCGTTACTGCCGAGGAGAGCTCCTCGGCTAAGCTCGATCCGTGAAAATCTGAATTCAATTGGTAATCCAAGATTACACTGTCATTGAATGGGTCTGTTGGTATGAAGTTGTTTAGCGTTCCGTTGGGTAGCATTTTCATCAGTTATTCACGCGCTTTTCACAAACAACATATATTTTTATGTGATGTACCGGTTATAGGAAGTCTTCAAAATAGTTCTTTTGAATCTTCTAACGACTAAAAAACCTTTCCCTGACCGGCGCTGGTCTCTGCCGTACTTCATACTGCTTCCCTAAGCTTAAGTCAAAACCTATTTTCATAAAATTATAAAACGCGATTAGTGAAAGAACCAGCTAACTCCGAGCTACCTATTTGTATGCAGTAACTGAACATATGAAAGGAATAAATTAAAATCGTTAGTTGCCTATATAATCTAGGAAGAGTAATTAAACTATGTGAGTAGTGCACTAGTTTCAACTTCAGTCTACTACATTCACATCACAAACTTGTATCTCATAAGCATGCATTTCCGCCGTCGGCTACTGAGTATCAGACACTATTTCTGGCATGTTCAGCACATTTCTCATTCAGGAGAACTTGGGAAGAATCTTTCAAATGAAAGGCCGCAGTTATCGGTCTAATGTCGGGAAAACGGAGGGTCCTCCAGGGCACATCTGAAACAAAAGGAACGGTTCGTTAGTACGAGCGCAATTAAAACACGAGGGAGGCCCGATGGGGCACGTGCTGACGGTGACACGCGTGGGGAATAGAGATGACTTTCAGCTGAGAGATTGCTGCTTTGTTGTTTGGGATTTGAATAATTGTGGAGTTATTGTCTTTAGAGGAGGGTCGTTTTATATTCAAATTTTTGAAGGCAGGTTGATGTGTGGTTGGAAGTTTTGCTTAAGGGAGCATTGGACAAGTACTTAAGACCATATTTGGAAACCGGGGTAGTTTTTTTACGCTACGAAATACCATTTATAAGAAGACTGGATTTGCAATTACGAATGACTAATATAATGAAGAACTTTACCCTTTCAGATAGTAATTAAGTGATGGTAATTAAAAGGACCCAGGATAAGTATTGTACCCTTTACTACAGGGATGGCCACAAGGCACAAAGTGGCACGGTTGAGTAAAATCAGTGGCTCGCGAAGATACTGAAAATTTATGGAAAATAATGTGATCTCATTAATGAGGTTTCAGTGCTCCATCCGTCTTCTCTTAACAAAGTTTTCTGAGAACATAATTCCTTTTTGCTATTTCATTAATGATTTTGAATAATCATTAATGAGAGAGATAAATGAATGTAAAAGTTCATGTAAATCAAATCTTTTTCCAGGTTCCTGGAAGATAGTAGCCTAATTTGTATTGTATTTTATTTTCTTTAAATTCCCACAATCAGCCTACAAATTAATAATTTTGAAAAACTCTTTTGGTATACCTATACTGAAAAAAGTGGAAGTGGCACGCATAATTTATTTTTCCTGAATAGTGGCACGCTTCCGAAATAGGTTGGTTACCCCTGCTTTACTACTATCGAGGGGGATACTTAAGGGAGTACGTAGAGGTCGTTAGACCTTCAAACTCCAGCTTAACTAGCCTCACTGGGTGAGGCCATGAGCAGAGCTGTTACAGAACGTGTGGCTGATGGTCACGGTCAGCTGAGTGGTTAGCTTGATGCTAACCCCCTCTTGATTTCTCCAAGTAAACATGGTATACATTTTATCGACTCCGGAGGGCTGCCCGCAGACCGGGATTTGAACCCGTGGCCTGTGGCGAGGGAGCGCGAAATGTTTCCACTACGCCACTGGGCTTTGATTACTACTATTTTTAGCTAAAGAACGAAAAAAAACCCTCTTTAATAATGAAGTGTGTTGTTCGTGTGTTTATTTTTAGCAACTAAAATTCTAGTCGTGAAATTAACGATAGATTTACTTTCTTAGACTTATATTCAAGTTTTCAAACATTTAATTTATTATTAGATCAATTATTAAATGAGCTTATGCAGTTAACTTTGAAATGGTTAACTTATAACTAAATTTCATTCATAAACTTATTGATAAACAAGCCTATTTCCCCTTTCCAAGACTTTAACAATTCCTTTTATATCATAGTAAAAAACTGTCTATAAGAAATATAACAATAGTTAAAATGCTGACAACATATTTTAACGTTTAAGACCCGGTTTGGCGCCGGAAAAATTCATACCCTTTTTTACCACCCAAACAATAAATGAAAAGATTTCGGGGAGGCATTTACAAAAAATGACCCCAATGTTCTCTTTCATACGCCGTGACCACAATACAAAGGAATGTCTTCTTAAAAGGATTGCCCTTCTCTTTTCTTAGCTTTTCCCCTGCGCTACAGGAGTGGTAAAGTTGTTGAATTTTCCGGGGGGATTGATGCCTTAAAATCTTTCTTAATAGAAAAAAAAACCCTACTTTTATTTTGAGGTATCTTGGTGCTTTTTCGACCGGAGAGGGGGCGTTGAGATAATTTTGTTTAGAAATACTCCTCTCTGTTACGTGGTAAAGTTGACCAAGTTGTCGTGGGTAGCAATTTATCATTTTTTGTCGGAAGAATGCATGCATAAGCGGCTTTTCGTGGTCCTTATAAAGGCATACGTTTAGTTTTTTTTATGTTCGTGCTTGGTTTGATAAATAATGAACGTTAGGCACCGGTAATTTGCTTTTTCCTTTAAATTTATTTTTGGAACATCTTTATTGCTAAAATATACCCGTCCACATCTCATTAGGCATGTTTTATTTTTATTTAGCTTTATTCCAGTTAATGCCATTTGTGAGTTAAAAAACCCATGAGAGCCAAAACACACATGAGTTTTTCATATTATTTAAAAAATAAGATACATTTTAAGGTGATATAGTAATGTTTAATTTCTTCTTAATTCGTTTTCAGAAACTTGTATAAAAAAATAAAATGTTTCGATACTCTTGATATGTCGAAGAAGTTTTTGTAATCTTTATAAATAACCACGTAAAATAAACTTTATAACTGCTCAAATTTTTTATGAAAGGATAATATGTTGAGAATTTTCAAATTTATGTAATGTATTGCTCATTGATTCAATTTCTTCAAAATATTAATAAAAGGAGTTTTGCGGAACAAACGAAAAAAGACTAACAAGGAGAAGAGGGAAGTTTTTATAAGAATTTCGACATCACGAACTGTTTGAACACTTACTTCACCGGTCTACTACTATTCGGTGCGGCCGTTTCGGCGCCGGCCGATTGGGCGCGGGCCGTTTGGGCGCGGGCCGTTTGGGCGCGGGCCGTTTGGGCGCGGGCCGTTTGGGCGCCGGCCGATTCGGCGCCAGATATTTTCCTTCTGAAATTTCATGAAATCATGGTTAAAAAATTTAAAAAATTATTTATTAAACAGATTTTCTCCTTTCCGAAATCCATGCACTGTAATAAGTTTCGCGCGGAAACGGCCCGCGCCCAAACGGCCGCGCCGAATCGTCCCATCCCGATACTTCACAATGTCTCGATCTATGAAACCTTTCAAAACTTTTACCTTCTGAGATTATAAAAAAAATTTGGCAACGAAATGAGAGTTTAATTCAAATTTACAAGATGGGATCCAGGGTTCTTTTCAACCTTGTGCTAGACATAATGTTGATAGGACAGATTGGCATGTGACTTAGGAGGGTGAATTGTGATTCGTGAAACTTCGTGACTTAAGGGGAAAGTGGATTAAAATATATGAATAAAAATGTTTTCATGAGCCCTGATTCGAAGTATTACTGCATTGATATTTTTATTGAAAAAAAAAAAAAAGAATGATTTTATATTAAAAAATATCTGAAGTAAGGAAATTAAAACTACCTTCTTCACAAAAAGTATACTCGATATTAATTAAGAGAAGAGGATCATCTTTGGATTTTTTAATATCTAAGAAAAATGAGTTTTATATTTTCTTTTTCTCCATACATAAAACTTATGAACTACTTCATTCCCAAAATTAGTTGCTAATTTAAATCGAGTTTTGCAAGTAAATTTCTTTTTTAAACTAAGAATGAAGAACCAAAAAAAGGGGCCAAAAAACCTTTGTATCTCTTGAATTTAATAAAGTATGATACAGGGTTCATGATTATTTCACATGGAAACTCACTTGAGCATGAACTAAAAAGAAGCCATTGTTTGTTTTTGTGGAATAAATTGAAATTTTACACTTCAGAGTCAGTTTGAAATTAAAATTTTCTCTGGAGTTAATGAAGAGGTCAACACTCTAAAACTCGACGTAGCATTTTTACTTAATGAGAACGAGTTAAAATTGAAAGCAGTGAAAACAGAATAAACACCTTTTTTTTATTGAATTCAGCATAAAAAATGAGTCGTAGCTAGTTTTTGCTTAATTTGAGTAAGTCTAATGGTAAAAGAAATGTACTGTGGCCATTCCTTAAGGTTTTTTAGTTTCGTTTTTTTTTACGCAATTCCAACTTAAAAGTTGTAAAATTATTCCTAATATTAAGATGTTTTTATCAATCCTTCATAACATATGTTTAAAATAATAGTGCTTTTTAAACAGGATATATTAATCAAAATCGTATAGCTTTTTTGTATAAAAAAATCCGGTTTCATATATTATTACCCGTATTCTTTATGCGTTTCAAATATGTATCCAAATATGGGAATTTTGAAAAGTGCATACTACCATGGCCACCTAAACTAATAAGGCCGTAGAAGCTTGAAATCTGAGTGATGTCATGCCTTCTCTTCCACGTCATCGACGCGTTTAAGACAACAGCGCAACTCCAGTCTGGAATCTTGATCGCCCCACCCTTTACAGCCTGATTGGTCTCCACAACTACGGTGAAAACGTCACTTGAATTAGCCACACCGACACACGTGTCGAATATTTCAGAAGTGAGAAAGTGAATTAGAGATCGCGAACCTCAAGTTGATTCCGTGCTCTATTATAAACAATTTTATGTTGTGTAGTTTCGTTTTGCAGAACTAAAAAGAGGTTTCCCAAGACCTGAAAATGGTTTTATGCAGAGTTAATTTTAATGGATCATATTTGATCAGTAATTACTAAAATCTGGTTTAATGATTAAATTTTAAATAAAATTGTAAAAATCGGGCCTGGTTTAAAACTCATGATCGGACATATTTTAAGCCTTCAAATTTACGATTACAATGGAGGGGGGGGGGTTAAATATTAACTGATGTTTCCTCTTTTCGATCAGTTTTACAATGTTATCATCAACAGAAAGATTTTGCTGGTTTTAGGTCCAATCTAAGGTGTCCAATCCAAGGATTGTGTGCAAATTTCAGATCAGGATTGGTCTGCTCTTTAACCCCATCTGTCATTAGGAGAGTAATTCTTAGCAATCCTAAGTCAAATCAATCCTAATTCAGATCAAACTTTCTCCCATCTGAAATATTCGGCACGTGTGTCGGTGTGGCTAATTCAAGTGACGTTTTCACCGTAGTTGTGGAGACCAATCAGGCTGTAAAGGGTGGGGCGATCAAGATTCCAGACTGGAGTTGCGCTGTTGTCTTAAACGCGTCGATGACGTGGAAGAGAAGGCATGACATCACTCAGATTTCAAGCTTCTACGGCCTTATTAGTTTAGGTGGCCATGATACTACACATGCAAAAGTGAGCAAGTAGAATAATGCTGTCAAAAGAGCGATTTTATTCAAAAACAAAACGTAATACTAGTTTAGTTTCAAATATCACTGTTAAACAAGGTTTTTGGCACAAGATACTTTTGTAGTGTTTCTAAGGTAACTTTTTACGCAGATTTCAAATCTGCAATCAGAATTTTTCCATCACCCTCAGATTTTGCACCATTCAATTTTTTATATATTGCTTCATAATGCTTAGTATGTGTTTTCAATGATAGCTAATATATTCAAAATAAATTTTAAATTATTTATTTGATGATTATGGTGATTTTTATCGATATCTATTACAGTAAACCCCATTTCTTTATGCATACCTGCTTTTAGAAGGTAATTTTGGTCTAATTTTGCTCTTTAAAGATGACAGTGCTGCGCCAATCATACTGTGGCTATTTCGAGAGTAAGATATTGAATGAATGAATTAACTTTAAGGATTCTCAAACCTACATTCAATTAAGCTCTTTTGAGACTTAAAAATATAATTATCAATCATTATTCCATACACCAGGATCTAGAATCTGCCATATGCTGTACACAGAAGGAAATAAACATTACTATCAGATGAAAATAAACATTTACTATCAGGCCTACTTAAATATTGTGAATCAGGTGGACTGACTTTTTATAAATTTTCTTCATTTAGTAGAATAAAGCTGTCAAAAGGGCGATTTTATTTAAGTATCAAAAAACAAAAGGGAATACTTTATTTTTTATAATACGTGATTTATCGAACTATAAAATAAATTCATCACAGCGTCGTATAGTGCTAAGTAATGATTTATTACTGGAAATCAAATTTTAGAAGTAATGTTAAGAACATGTATGGATTTAGGAATAAGACCATGGGGACTTTTGGATCTAGAGACTTTTGGAGTTAGAACGTTTTGGTTAAAGTTATACTTATTTGAATACTAATCTATACCTGCTTTTCACGAAACCTCTTTTCTTACTTAAAGGAGGATTAAAACCTCAAAAATATAAAAAAACGCGGTTCTTTCATAGTATTTTAAGTTAGATTGTGCCAAAATAATATAATATTATCAATAGTATGATGAATGTACTGGTTTTCGACTATTCAGAAGGAATATAGAAATATAAGAAGGAAGGAACTATCTTAAGTTTTTATTAACAAAATCTCCATATTCGTATATTGAAACCCAGTCACCCCATATTACAAATATGATGTTCTATCGGAGTTGATCGAAACTTGAAAGTGTTCGGCTTACACTCGGGTTCCATCAGGCAATATACGAGCCCCTGTGCGATTTGGGCGACATAACCGCTTTGGGCGACATAACCGCTTTGGGCGACTCTCCCCTATGAGCTGAAAAAAATTTAGTGATTAAAAATTGTTATTTCTATTATTTTATATTAATTTTCTATACCTATGACTCAAACTTGAGACTTTTATGCGGTAAAAATTTGTACAGGGTACCTACTTTTATATTTAAAAAATCACAAAATTTACTAAAACAATCTTTGTTTTATACATTTTGATAAAAATATATTCCTAAACATTAATTCGAGTAGCAAGTCGATAATTCTCAAACTTTGAGCAATGTTCAAAAATTATCCCAAACTATAGGTACAGATATCAGGAGATCCAGGTGGTTTTGACAAGAAAATTCACACGGAATTCATACCGGAACTTAGTTTACATGTATGATAAAAAATGGTAAACGTATGAATATGATGTTGACAGGATATTAAATTACTTATATTAATAGCTATTGAAGGAAAGCCTTAAGTAACTATACAAAAGAATATTTATAATGTTCCATCAGGGACGGTGGGTCTAAAGGAAATGTTTCGTTCATTGCTTAAAAGACATAAATTTTATTGAATTATACAAACTTTCATTGGCGTAGCAGTATTAATTCATTCATAATTCATAATGAATTCATATGAATTTTAATTCATAAGTACGCAGACATTTTTATTGTTCTAATCTTTCATGACTAATATTTTTTTTGTCTTAATCATGACTAAGTTTTATCATTTGTGATCAAATGTTGATTTCCATTTTGTTAAACGGTTCAAGTTCGCTAAGTTTTTAAAATAAAAACATAGAAGGCAAAGTAAATATTAAATAACGATAACTTTACTTTTAAAAGGTATTAACATTTTCTTTAGTATGACCGAATTGTCTAGTGTTATTCATGATATTTATTAGTAAAATTGTATCTTTAAAGCTTTTCTTAAATAGAAATAAATGAAATATAAAGGAAAAATTATTCAAATACAATTTTTAAAAAAAAGTAAATATCATACTTAAATTATGTTATTGGGGAAATAAATTGGATATCAGATAAATTGTTATCACCCAAAACTTTTTTAATCCTTATAATATGATTCCGAAAGAGAAATATTCATCAAAACATTTTTTACGTGTTTGTTTCTTGTCAAGTAAAAAAACAGAAAACTAATGATCCTTTCAACTCAGTTTGACAATTTTGACGAATGAAGGATAAAGAACTTTTTCATCGCTAGCATTTTATTTAGAGCAGCCTCTTTGGGTCACACATCAGCCGTCACTATTGATTGGTTTGATTGAGGCATCAGAAGCCTGCAATAGTTCTCAATCTTCGCCGAACCTCTTGAGTAATCCTAGATGCCCCACAGCAGTCGTGTTCTTGTTTACACTCGGCAAGGAAGGTATAGAAAGTTCTAAATTCATAGGATTCTTGAATGTAGGTTTTTTATTTAGTGCGCTTGGCATGTTTTGAAGGTTTTAGAGTCAGTTTTCCTAGAAGGTGAAAGCTTTTACCAACTTCTCGTGTTCAAAAGGTTCGCATAGAGGTACAGTTTGAAAATATAAGGATGTTTAAAAATCATGAATATTATAATAAACCTCAAGAAACGTAATTCTGAAAATTAATAGGAGTTTTTTTTACTATTACTTTAACATGGTACACTAGTTTCGTATTCTTTTTTCCCCCTTCAAAATATGAAGTGCTCTGAATGGCAGTTATCTAAGTCCAAAAGAACAACATTTGTTGTAAAATATAAATTTAGGTTTCTTTTAAAATCCTTTATCTAGTGGTATTCGTTTAGGTCAAATGTTCAATAATTAGATTGTAAGAGGCACGAAAAAAATGTCTATTCCTTAGAAATAACACGGGTGTAGTTACACGGGTCACGGGTGTAACTTGTAATTTTACTTAAAACTAAGTGAAGTAGACTTGTTATGTTATGTAAATACCTTTCAAAACAAAATATAATACTTCATTTTTGTTTTTATTGTGACTTTTACCTTATGCCATGCGACGGAAAACGATTCAAATTTAAAAGCAGTAAAACATATAAAATAAAAGTCGCTGATCATAAGTCTTTAATGTACCTATCAAAACAGATGTAGTACGTACATGTTGGACCTTTATATAAAAGGAGACCTAAATGTAAAATTTAACCCTGTACCTATGAGTAAAATGTAACGTGAACATAATTTTTTTTTTATTTATTGAGATGCTTGGCCAAACTGAACTATCCCTAAAATCGTGCCCTGAACCTATTAACCTATATTAACCATATTAACCTAAGCGTTTATGTAACTCTCTCTACTCCTAATCTTTTTAAGCCTTAACCACTTAGAAAAGTACAGCTTACTGAACCAAACTCTTATCACCCATATGTATTTACTAACTGGAGGGTTATTGACCAAAATACAAACTATCTACTGCCGTTAGTACTATCTCTAAAAGGGTAGATACCAGGATGGGTCTGAAAAAATATTGGCAATAAAACTAATATATACTGGGAAGAAAACCAACATAATTTTTAAAATATCAGATCACATTTTATACACATGCGTCAATGTATATTCATTAAACGTAATTTTCAAAAGTGAAGACAATTTTCTTTAGATTTTTTATATTGCATAAGGATAATAGATCCAGTGAAATTAAATGGTTTAGGTTAATAAATGTTTGGCAAGAAATTGTTCTCACACGCTACAGTAAAATCTCGAGATGACTGTTGGGTTCTTAAAATAATTGGGAATGAATATACAAATGTTGAAAACTTGTATATTTCTAACATTCACAATATGTTTCCCCATTATATAAAAAAATAAAAATGTATTAATAGAATAATAATAAAGGATGTTAAACCTTTTAGACCTTTTGTTCCAATGTATAATCAAACTTAACATAATTAGTAGTTTAGAGGGTGAAAAACTTAAAATGCGATTGACTTGTAAGAGGTTGGTTGGTTAAAAGATTTTTAGGCTATTGCAAGACTATTACATCTCCACTCTAAGGTGAGTTATTAACTCATATAATTGTTTTTTTTTTCACTAAGTAGATGTCGTTTAAAAAAAATAAATTTCTATAGTAATCATCTCTTTAAATATTTCAATAAATTTACACTTAAAGGAGAAAATCTTGGATAACCGACAAAAAATTTCACTCAACTTCAAAAATACAAAAAGGCTTCTTAATCCTCATTTCAAGTGTACTAAATTTAGGAATAGGTGACAGACTAAAAATAAGGTGCTTGAATACGTCTAGAACGTCTTATCGAAACATATGAGAAATTTCGTTCGAGAACTTTTTTTCCTATTAGCCCTGTCAACAGGGCCCCTTCAAGTCCCTCTCGTTCGATATTGGAAAACCTTTCACGAATTATTACACGGGAATGGATTTTGTTGAAACTCGATACTTGGAAGAACTTGAAAGAAACGTTGCGGCTTTCCACGCCAATGCGGGGCTGCTCAAGAGGTACACGCGGGGGGATCGAGGTTTGTTTTGCGATAGCAGTGGACCTTAAATTTCGTGGATAGTTGGGGGTTTTTTTTTGCAAGAGATAACTGCTGGGGCGTTTCGTGAAAGAAATATATTAGGTTTTGCTGGAGTTCTTTGATGAGACTGTAGGTATCGAAGGGATTGGACTTTTTTGAAGATATGGAAAAATATACATGAAGGTTGATAGAAGTAATGAATAAATGCTTGCATATCCGATGTTCACAACAAGGAAGTCTGAATTTATCTTTAGAGTCTGTATAGACGAAGTAATAAAAAAGAATTGGACCATCTTTGTCTCAACATCTTGATTTAGGTACTTGCGATTAGACTTCTGTAAAAGTCTAAGAACAAGTAGTACCTAAAACATGCCCAATTTAAATTTTTAGGAATGTTTAGATGTTTAACACTATCACCTTATCACAAAATATATTTGTTAACCTATTAACACTTTCACAAAATATAAGTTTCACGAGGGTATTTTTTAATTAATCCACTTTTATCCTCTTAAAAGAATTGCGAAATAATTTTCCAACTAGTATCAAAATACTACATTCCAGACAACCAATTTATGTCGTTACTTGAAAACTTAGACAGTTTTTCTACCGGTTATCGAGTTTACAAGTGAAGTAGCTCATTTCGTTTCCTTTCCACCAACCCATCGAAAATATATGATATGAGATAAAGCTCCAAATCTCGTTGATACTTTTCTTAACTATTGAACTTCTTTCTACTCCGGAATAGCATGGAATCAAATACAGAAGAAATTGATGGGATGTAACCAGATCTGACAAGACCAGCTTGTAAGAAAAATAACTGAATCAGATTAGAATATTGACTTACAATATAATATTTAACATTAATTTAGTGAAACAAATTGGTCTTTTAACTAATTGAAATCAACGTTTTTATTTGCACAATTTTAAAAGAATGAACAGCATACAATTGTTTCGGGGGTCACAGGACCCCCTTCGTCAGTGCTAAAAAGAACAATCATCAGCAATGAATCGGTATATATGCAGGGAAGGAAAAAGGTTACAGTTGAAGTGAACATACAACAAAAACTGTTGCAGTTGAAAGTGAAAATACTAAACCTAATGGTTAAATTACAACAAAATCAATCATAGGTAACCAAATGGGTGAGAAATAAGGAACACTACTTAAATCGTTGACGAGAACATCAGAAGTGTGAAGAACATTTAAGTAGTGTTCCTTATTTCTCACCCATTTGGTTACCTATGATTGATTTTGTTGTAATTTAACCATTAGGTTTAGTATTTTCACTTTCAACTGCAACAGTTTTTGTTGTATGTTCACTTCAACTGTAACCTTTTTCCTTCCCTGCATATATACCGATTCATTGCTGATGATTGTTCTTTTTAGCACTAACGAAGGGGGTCCTGTGACCCCCGAAACAATTGTATGCTGTTTATTCTTTTAAAATTGTGCAAATAAAAACGTTGATTTCAATTAGTTCATTAAATTGCACAAGTTTGTTCTTCGCTAAATTGGTCCTTTAATTATCGTTTCTATATGGATTGGATGGCGGTAAGAAAATGAAAGGAGCTTACTGTAAGCTCATAATCAGTTGAAAAACTATCCAATTTTTCTCGGCATCAACGTCAGTTGGTTGTCTGAAAAGTACTTTAAGTACTACTTAGTAGCAAAATTATTTACTTCAAATTTTTTCTACAGTTTTTAAGTTAGAAAAGGGAGGTTAATTAAGAGAAACTTCCCTCGAACATCAAACTCGAAATAATTTTGTATATAGATTTTACATTTTTTAGTATTATCATTTTATAAGGAAAAGAAGGCTCAATACTTCACGCCTCATTAAGGGAATAGGAAGAAAAAAATGTTGAAGTACCTTACTAAATCGATGCTAGGTAATTTTATAAATTACCTCACATCTAATTCTTTATATTTATTAGACTAGTTAAAAGAAAACTGTAAGGAATATAATAAAGGAAATAAAGTTATTACCGAAATCAAGTTATTAACTTATCAATGTCTAAAGAGCTAGCTAAGTTTGGAAACAAAAAAAATACTGTAACAAATAAAATTATTAGGTATGAACTATATTTTTATTTCTTTTGTCGTTCCAAAATAAAAGAAAATTTGTTTTATTTCTTGTAAGTCAAAAAATATCTCAGTCATATTCTTTCACCCGTTACTTTATTGCAATTCCAATATTTTGTTGTATGACTCGTTTACTTCTTTTGTTTTCTCTAAAAAAGCAATAATTCTTCTAACTTTAGAATTTACGAGTCTTCTATTAGAAAACTTGGGAATATGCTACGAGAACAGAGCATAGTAATACAAAAGTTAAGTTATAACTCAAGTAATATATTTGCTGTTACATTATAGTGGAAGCGAAGTCATATTTATTATTTTCTTTTGTCGTAGTATTTCAGAATTGAATAGCTTTAAATTTAAAGAGCAAGAAGAAAGATTTATGAATGTGGAGTAGAATACACATTCTTAAACGTTAGTGGGGAGTAGAATCTATGAATTAAAAGTAAGGCAATTACATTTTTAACGTATATACTTTAAAAATGCAATAAACTTGTTTTGAGATTTTATATTTAAGAGATTAATCAGAGACAATCGTAAAAATAATTTAATTAATTAGTTAATTGTTAAAAAAACAATTTAATCTATATAGATACATTATATTTTAAAAACTGTTAAAAAATTTAGGCTGTTGCATTTTTCCTACAAAACTGTGTTTTACATCTCATCTGAACTGTTTGAAGATTTTATTTCACTACAAAAAGTTATTAGATGTAAATGCTAGAATGTGTGCAAAATGCATAGCAGTGTTAAATAATAAGAAAAACTGACACTTAAAGCCAAAACAAGGCAGTCATAGTTCAAGTACAATTTCTTACATATGAATACTACACACCATTAGTTTAAAATAGACTATCCAATATTTTCAAATCACGACTTTAGAGAGAAAAACCTATTTATTTCAAGTAAAATTTATACCACCCAGTCACCCTAAGGACAAAACATCATTCGCTTTTTAGACATTGAGAATCCCTATTTTTTTTTTTCTTACTCCAATGTTTTTTTCCCTGTACTTACTCATATTTAGGTTTAAAGCCCTGAGGCGCTGACACGTTGAAGCCATGTAGGCGTTTTTATACGTCAATGTCGGAAACGAAAGAACTTGATCACATTTTCCCCCAAGTGTAGGGGAATGTGGAGAAAAAGCTAATGTTGCTCCGCTTCGATTGCATAAAATAATAGCTAATTTTTTATCGAAGCTGTCAAATTGCGTTTTTCCACACGATTTTATTTTGCGCTTCCCTACGTGAACGGAAAATTGTGTTCGAAATTGCTTCAGCTCGAGCAGCCGTACTTTTCTTTTCTACCATTTGCATTATAGTGCCCAAGGAGACGTAATAAAGCATTTAAATAAATATGCGAAACTTGATTTTTATTTTACGAGAGATGTGTGTTGTGTATTCGTAATAGGATTTGTTTTAAAAGCTCTTGTATTTGTTTCTGAAAAATGTAACATGCATTTGGATAAAGATGAGTTTTTGAATGTCGTGAAATCATTGTAAAAAATATTTATGTCTCGAGAAGAATATCATTATTTATTTTTTAAACAAGTTTTCAAAGTTTTCTTTGTAAACATATTGATTAATGTGTTTCTAAACTATAAAAATAAAACAGATATCTTGATTTAAAAAATGCAATTCCTAAGAATAGGTTCGAAAACTTTAATAACACAAAGCATTGCTTTACATAACAATAAGTCTCCATTTGTTTTCAAAATCGTATTAAAACCCTAATTATAACCCCTTACCAAGTACTTATAGATTGATTTCAATATTTATTGCGCAAGATTTATTATGTAAGCAAATGCAATTATTTTCCTCTTAAAGTATTTAAATTTTTAATACTATTCCAAGAAATTCTATATTTAAATTATAATGCTCAATTTAAATTTAAATGCGTCTCCCTTTAGTTTCTGGAGAAAAATCAATAAAATACTTCATTTTAAATTTAGTGCCAAATTTTCAAAACACATTATAAATATCTTTCTATTATCAATTAAAAAGTTTAAAATCACTCCATTTGTCCCTGTGATAACAATGGGTCAACTATGATTGGGTTTTAGGAATTGTTATTGAATTTCAAACGAGATGTTATATTTCAGTGATTACGTAAAAACGAGGCCTCAAGGCCTTTGAATTACTAAAAAAATTATCTTCTTTCATAACTTTAGCATAATGAAACTGAATTTAAATTTTAAACATTTACTTAATTACAATTTGATGTTTCGTTCGTTCTTAAAGAGTAAAATAATGTTGTTTTTATGAAAAGGCATTCTTTATCTTTTGAAATTCTTGGAGGACATAAAAAAGACGTAAATATTTTTGAAAGATAAAGAAAGAAAAAAAATTCCTTTCTATGATCTATCTAAAGAAAAAAAAATCTCATCAAGGCACAGAAAAACATAAAAGTTTGGAGAGCTTATAACTCAAATGCCAAAATGCTTCCACATGGGGGAAGAGACGCCCGTGATGTGGATGAATTTCTGAATTAGAAAACTTGTCAGATGTAAAATTAGAAAAAGAACATATTCTGAAGTGATTTCAAGACGATTGGACAGCAAACGATCTGGATGACTTGATTCCAGACTTCAATTTTCTTCTCTCCTTTCACTTTTCTTTTTTGCATTTTGCATCGCTTAACGATATGGAGCGATGTAAAAAGGATTGAAAAAAATCTGAAAGTTTTTCGTATCTAGTAGTAAATCATAAAATGAAACTGTGTGTGTGCGGGTTTTTTTCACAGAAGTTACAGTGAATAGTTACAATTGCGCTACAGATGGTTGTATGTAATGCGCTTTAGAAACATTTTATACTACCAGTAATACTAATGTTTTATCTATGGAAAGCATCATATGAAACTGTTATCCTTAATATTTCGAAGCGTACATAAAACAAATAAACATTTTACATACAAATCTAAGTTGTAAATATCATGATGTATGTTTACCTAACTGTTTAATAGCATAAAATTGAATTCTTTATTCGGTCGTCTCTGCTACACTTAGTAGAACATGTTTAAAATGAGGAAATGAAGCGATAATTAATTTGTATAAGAGTATATTTGTATCCAATGCTTTTAATAGTGATACAAATAAATTTTAATTCTTTGAGTTGTTTAAGTTCCTAGATACTTAACAACACTATTATCATATTTAACAAAATTAACTACAAACTTCTAATGTAAATTATATTATTATCCTAATTAATTTATAAACTTAAAGTAAACACTTTTAATTTTGGCTTATTTCAAATGTTTTCAATTTGATTTGATAGTAAGGAGATGTATCATGGTGTAAATCTATTTTTCTAAATAAAGATTAAATAAGTTATACAAAAAAATTGTAATAACATTGATTACGTAGAACAAATATAAACTTCGTACAGATTTTCAACATCATATCAGTAAAGAATATATCATTTTAAAACTGATAAAAAACTTTATGAAATGAAATCTAAACAACTGATTTCACATTAAAAAACTTCTCCTCATTTTTTAAAACTTGAACACAACTTTTAAAAAGTGATGAAATTTAAAATAAATAATCTTACGAATTCGTAGACGAAAACGTGTCCCTTACAAAAACATTAAACCCTTTTTAATTCTTTTTCGGAGGTAAAAATTCTCTTTTCATTCTTTCCCCAAGATTAAAGCTTACGATACATAAAAGATATAATACTTTCATCAAACCTGACCGAAAGAAAAACCAAAATGTGGTGTCAGAAGGAGTGGAGGATCGTAAAAGTCCCGCCAGACTCGGTCTTCTCCTGAGGGAATGGTCAGTTGTAATATAGTCTGTCTCAAAAGACGGCAAATGCATTTCAGTCGCATAGCCTGGGGCATGTACCACGTATGAATTCTGAGATGCTTTTGACTCTGTCTGAGTAGTCATTTCAGTGAGAGGTATTGTAATTCCGAAAATTACTTATGTGCATACCTCTGTTTTCATTTATGTTAATTGAATGCTTTAATAAAAAAAATATTTGAGATTGCGTGAAATCTGTAATTATTTTAAAAACATTGGTTGTGAGAAGTAAGAGTTGTAAAAAAAAATAAATGAATCTAATAGTTATGTATGTGATGATTTTTTCATACAAAACATTACCCAGTCAGAAAGTTACTAATATTTTTTGTAGAAAGGTTTTATGACAAAAAATTTAGTATGATTTATTAAAACTAAAATTTGTGCAAAAGCTAATCAGTTTAATTTTTGTAGATTTTGAAATTAATAAGATGATGTGAAGTTCTAGATTTATATTTCATGTAATAAATAAATATATTATATTTGTAATAAATAAACGATAAAAGAGAACATTAGATCTAAAAGTATAACACTTTTTGAACCAGGTTTAAACCAAAGTAATACAATATCCCACATTTCTTAATAAGTTTGAAGTTCTTCATTAGTCGTATGATTAAACATTTTTTATGTATTACCATAAAACGGGATGAATCGGATCACTTTTGAACTTTGAACTGCTGCCAAAAATTTTCTAATTAAGATTTTGGAAATTTTAAAAAAGCATATTTCGAGTCCCAATCTGTACTTTTGAAACCCGTTGAAAAATTGATTTTTAAATGATCGCTCGTGACACAAAAATATTTTTCGCTAATTTTCGGGCCCACCAATTTTAAGAAAAATATTATAAGATTATACGGGATCATACAAAGGGCACATTTGAAGTACTTTTGAGGACTTGCATATTTATTTCGTTCAAGTGCCCCCTCTTTTTTACAAAAAGATTTTGAAAATTAAAATTGAAGAATTTTTAAAATAACGAGAAGTGGGCATAGCTGGATCAAGTACAGATACATAATTTATAAACCTGGCTGCAAACAAATTAAACCAGTACAACAATATCCCATGTTTGTATATATATGTTTAAGGTTCTTCATTTGTCATATGTTGAAACTCTTGTTTGACGAAAGAATTTTAAACCACACAAAAACTTTTTCATTATTCTGTTTTCCGATACTAAGTCTATCTCTAACAAAAGTAGTATGTTTTAAAAAGGATCTAAAAATAGTTCCTATTTAGGTTTTCATGATGTAAGTCTACATACTACATAGGTATATCTAATTACAACAAACATGCGTTTGTATTCTTTGACGATTTTTAGCAATAAACTCTTATATCATCAAGATTATAAAATGGCAAATTTAGTATAGCACAAATTTTATGGGTCAATAAGTCATTCAGTCTCCAGACATGAAAAAGATAGCATATGCATGCTTTAAGGGGACATACTATAGAACGTTTTAAGATCTGACATAGAACCCCCATAGTTTTCAACTAATATATCTGTCGAAAGATGACACATATCTGTGTCTTAGAAAAGTACATGTCACCCTATTTGACATGCAATAATGCGAACAAAACTCAAGGGTCTGACATCTACATTCAAAAAGAAAGCCAAATGTGAAAAATCTACTCCAATTTAAACCGTCTTACCTTTATTTAAGTGTCACAGATATACATAGAACAGCATTGGGAGAGAAAACTTATTGCTAGCTGTAGGACGGAAGAAAACTTCCATTAATCTTTAAGAGATACAGTGACAATGCAGATATATATTTTATTCTAAGGAATCGGCAAGCGCTGTATTGAAATAGGAATACAAGTGTGATAAAGGATGAAAAAAGTAAGACGGGAGGAAGTAAATGGCATTTTTCTCTGAAGCATGTAATCTTTTTAAGGGATAAAAAAAACAATTACGAGTGTCCTGTTTCGGAGATTTCAAACTTCACTTTCTTTGTTTGAAAAAAATCTGCTTTCGGTTTGAAAATTAGTTGGTTGTAATTTAAATTGTTTAGAGATGTCACTGAACTCTTTTTACTAAGGGTTGAGGAATCGAAAAATTTTAAAATAACGTATATTAAAGACAAATAATTTATAAATTTTTCAACTTCAGAATATCCAAGAAACGGTCTAGACGTTCCACAGAGATATGAAGCCTCGTCTCATTGCATACCATCTCTATGTGTTGGCGAAAAGAACAAAAAAATTGCTCACTTGTAGACGTGATAACTGGAAAAATTTCACGTATTTTCAGTTAACGATACAATTTATGGTGATATACGGTTTATGTGGGAAAAAAATTTCTGTGAATGTTAATATAAGTGCCTCGGAGGCCCGGCGCGTGTCCTGGGGGATTTAATGGAAAATAATAATCTGCATTCATATTATTGCGTAGATGTGCACAGACCATACTGAGTGTGTATAAATTAAATTAAAATAATGGTTCCCTTAGGAAATATTGAAATAATGGTATATTTTTATATAAATTCCCTGAAGTTTCGCATATCAATTTGTTCAAGTACAATGTGAAATTTCTCCAATTATGGAGAAATTCAGATTTACTAAGTCAAGCTTGAAATACGAGTTTTACGAAAAAGATTTACTTTAAATGTAACTAAACGCTCCTTAAGGTTTGCTTGCGTTTCCTTTTGTAATCAAATCTTTTGTTATTGGTTTGTTTTTCTTTTGTCGTTATTTATCACATAAAATAATATCAACTCAAAACATGAGTGAAAATAACCTGAAATTTTCATCAACCTATTTGTGTTAGACTCTCTTTCTAAGTTAGAGTTTTCATGTTTCTCAAAAAAATCCATAAGAAATAAAATCAATAAAAGGTATCAAATCTGTAAAAGCAAAAAAACCCTTCCGGTTTCGAGTTAAATATGGGACTATTATTGAAACTTTTTCAAAACAGCCATAAAAGTATCCCCGAAAAAATACTCCGGGAAGTAAACTCGGTATCTTCTCTAGATTTGCTCCTTTAGTATATAAAATAGGAGAACAAAATTATATGCCTTACTTTTATGACTCATAAAAAGACAGGACATTTCTGTACAGGAAATCCCTAAACTTACAAAAACGTGTAATTTAAGACTTTGAACCTAAAGGTCCCCGCGTTGTGTCAGAGTTAGTGTTAAAGAGCCACCCCAGGTTTGACTAATTTCCTTTCGAAGTTGGGTAATTACTTGGCCTAAGCAATTTACTCTGTTTATGACTCTTGATTAAACAGCCTCCGAGTTAAAGCATTAGAGGCTCTAAACCAACGATGGGCAACCTCCGGCCCGCGGGCCGGATCCGGCCCGCCACGTCATTTGGTCCGGCCCGCGGAACATTTTAAAACATGTACTCAAAATCACATATTATTCTAGTCCAGATTTTTGTAACTTTAACATAATTTTTGTTTCTAATCAAAATATTAATCTATTGTAGATTAATGTAACTAACTTTATAATTATTGTATGTTATATTATTCTAGTCCAGATCAGTGGCGGATACAGGGGGTGGCACTCTGGAAAGTACCCCCCCCTTGGACCCAAAAATCATTCATAAGTACGAAAAAAAGTCCAAAAAGTACTCAAAATGAGTTAAAAACCTACTTTTACAGGTCAAATTTTCAAAATTTTTCTGGGGGAGGACCCCCAGACCCCCCAGCGGTACCAAAAGGGGACCTTGAGTGATACTTTTTTAGAAAATTCCCAAAATTTTGACTTTTTTTTTTTCAAAAGATAAAGATGATGGTCTGAAGAAGTGCCCCCCCATTGGAGCCGTGCTGGATCCGCGCCTGGTCCAGATTAATGTAACTTCATTATAATTATTTTATGTAATCTAGGTATTGTACAAGTCCAGATTAATTTTTAACTTTAGAACTAAACTTCATAAATATATATAATAAAAGGCCTCATTTTTTTACTTAAAGAATATTACCTATTATCTACTCTTTGGCCCTCCACGACATTATAATCTTTGAGTCCGGCCCGCGGATTCGAAAAGGTTGCCCATACCTGCTCTAAACCTTGGGACGAAACATTCTTGAGCGATGAGCTATTCTTCAGCTATTTGTTCACAAATAGAGCCCAAGTCGCAGTTTACATTGTAACACAGAAGTCTCGATAGAACTAATTGGTTTACCAACAATGTCAAAATTGTTTTCATTTTAAAATGTAAAATATGCATTCGGAAATCAAATTCTCAAATATAATGACGAATTAAAAATTAGCGTAAAATCTTCTCTGCTAATTATATTTGAGTTGCTAAATTGTAAATTTTGCTCAGTTACAAAATTAAAAACTATGGTTTTTGCGTTTTATATCAATTAATGTAATTATCATAATAATAACCCTTCGAAAATGATCTGCTAGAACACTTAATACTATAGCTTCTATTCGGTTCTAAACTATAATTGTTAATTATTTGTAATGGTTGAATGTTTCTTACTATACATACACTATTATCCCAGGGGGGGCTCATCTGGCTCTCCGATTACTTTCAGCCAGGATGACGTAATCGGCTGGAAGGCGTTGAAGTTTTGACAGGAGTGACCAATCAGGGTTACATAGGGAAATCGCGGAGCTTCTTATAGGGATTTTCTTGCGTAGAAGGGAGTAATATAATACGCGGAAGGGAAAATATAGACCTGTGAACTTGCCTAATATGCAACAAATCATATATTTAAATATCAATACTTGTGATCTATATGGGTGCATTCAATTTTTTAACTTCTGATGGGTTAAAACTGATTAAAATTTTTCATTGAATTAAATTATGAGTATCTTGTTTTCCTTCTCATAAGCAACTTGAAGAACAAGTTTATAGCTTACCAAATAGTGGATTAAATACAAACTATGAAATTTAAAACTGATTATGCATTATTACGGAGGTTCATTACTTAAATCAATAGTGATCGATTTGTAACAATATTTTAAAAGTTAAACAAATTCCCACTATCTGTATTTTAGAAAATTCTAAATACAAAGAAAAATACCGTTTTTTAAAGCAGTATTTAGTTACAATCCGATACTTTTAGATCACTAAAAAATTCTCAAATTGTGAGCTATTTTTGGGTTGTTCTTTTTTTGTATGTTTTGTATAAAATTGATTACGCTACTAATCGCCTTTATTACTAATTTATTAAAATTCAAAGTTAGTTTATTAGGTACTAATTAATCTGATCTCACTGAATTTATTATTCTAATGTATCTTATATTCTGATTATGATTGTAGTAACACTGATCTATCTAAGACATATTGATCAGTGTTAAAACAATCACATAATCAGATGATAATAAATGATCACTTAGATTCTAAGTGATAATTACATGAAGAAAAAATCAAATAATCTGTTGATTTCGAATTCAATTTTGATTAAACATGACAAACATGAAGGAGATAATTTATTGGGTATAAACCTTCACCAACTTGCCGACTCCCACATACGATCGCCGAAAGAAACTCAAACTGAAACGGATAGTTTTGAAGTTAGATCAGTGTTCCAAAGTTACGATATGATCATTTTATAAGATCTCCAAGGTGTTTAGGCCTGCGGAGATTGGGCGAGTGTTTGTTTTGATTCTGGTCGTCGTGGCGTTCGGTTTTATGTAGTGGTGTTTGTTTTTACCTAGCTGATTTGGACTCGTTCTTGCATTTTATCTTTGATGAGTGTCTTGCCTTCTTCCTACTAAATAGTTGTTGCGGTGTTTAGGCCTGCGGAGATTGGGCGATTGTTTGTTTTGATTCTGGTCGTCGTGGCGTTCGGTTTTATGTAGTGGTGTTTGTTTTTACCTAGCTGATTTGGACTCGTTCTTGCATTTTATCTTTGATGAGTGTCTCGCCTTCTTCCTACTGAATAGTTGTTGCGGTGTTTAGGCCTGCGGAGATTGGGCGATTGTTTGTTTTGATTCTGGTCGTCGTGGCGTTCGGTTTTATGTAGTGGTGTTTGTTTTTACCTAGCTGATTTGGACTCGTTCTTGCATTTTATCTTTGATAAGTGTCTCGCCTTCTTCCTACTGAATAGTTGTTGCGGTGTTTAGGCCTGCGGAGATTGGGCGAGTGTTTGTTTTGATTCTGGTCGTCGTGGCGTTCGGTTTTATGTAGTGGTGTTTGTTTTTACCTAGCTGATTTGGACTCGTTCTTGCATTTTATCTTTGATGAGTGTCTTGCCTTCTTCCTACTAAATAGTTGTTGCGGTGTTTAGGCCTGCGGAGATTGGGCGATTGTTTGTTTTGATTCTGGTCGTCGTGGCGTTCGGTTTTATGTAGTGGTGTTTGTTTTTACCTAGCTGATTTGGACTCGTTCTTGCATTTTATCTTTGATGAGTGTCTCGCCTTCTTCCTACTGAATAGTTGTTGCGGTGTTTAGGCCTGCGGAGATTGGGCGATTGTTTGTTTTGATTCTGGTCGTCGTGGCGTTCGGTTTTATGTAGTGGTGTTTGTTTTTACCTAGCTGATTTGGACTCGTTCTTGCATTTTATCTTTGATAAGTGTCTCGCCTTCTTCCTACTGAATAGTTGTTGCGGTGTTTAGGCCTGCGGAGATTGGGCGAGTGTTTGTTTTGATTCTGGTCGTCGTGGCGTTCGGTTTTATGCAGAGTGTTTCGGCAGAGTGTTGTCCCCTGAGGGTAACGGGAAATGGCCAAGATACCACGGACACCTCCGACAACGGAATCTCCCAGCATCGCCCGGACTCCGGTATTTGATCCGAAGGCAACCGTGAATGGAAATGACGTCCGAGAGCAATACTCTGGGCTTCGAGACTTGGTCCTCGAATGGGAACCAGAGGACGGAGAGGAACCATCGATGCAATACATATGCTTGGTCGAATTGCTGGCTCTTTTTGAGAAAAAGTTTAGAAGCCAGATTCAATCAGCTCATTTTATGGTGGATTTCTTGCCAATTATCCGAAAATTGTGCAAAATATCTGGAACAGCACCACCAAGGGAAGTAGTAACCGTACCGGAGGCCATCTTGCAAAGATTGGATAGGTTGGAGGATCTGATAAAAATCAACAGGCACTTGCCGACTTATTCAGACATGGTTAAACAGCCTCCCTCTGGGGAGAGGCAGCCCATTAGAGAACCCCCTACTAATAGCGCAACCCTTCTAATAAATGCCAAGTCAAACTTGAGCACCAGCGAGGAGGAACATAAAAAGATCACCGAGGTCCTGTCTAAGAGTGGAACTAGGATCCACAGGGTCCGAAGAACAAGGATTGGCCTGGCGGTAGAGTGCGCAAGTGTCACGGAGAGAGAGAAACTGGAGACTAATATTTTGAAGGACTCGGGGATTGCCGAAAACTTCAACACGAAACTTCCAAACAAGCGCTTACCTACAATAATAATTAGGAGGATCAATCAAGATTATAAGAAAGAGGATATCATTAGGGAGATAAACGAGAGAAATGAAGCGATGATAATCAGAAATGGTGAGGTGTTTGAGCCTCTCTTCTCCTTCAAAACAAAAAATGCTGGATTCTGTTGGGTTTTTAAATGTAACTCTACTATATTTCACAGGATTATAGGGAGGGGAAGAGTATTCCTTGGGTGCCAGAGTTGTCCTGCAGAGGAGTACAACAAGGTTCCTCTCTGCACCAAGTGTGGGAAAATAGGACACCCGAAATCCCGTTGTAATGGACGGGAAAACTGTCTGAATTGCGGAGAATTGAAGCATGATGAAATTAAATGTCCCAACCCCAAGAAATGCATCAACTGCAAAAGGAGTCACTCATGTCTGGAAACTGAAGTGTGCCCCCAATATGATAGAGCGATCGACGCCATAAGATTAAAAATAGATTATGGAAAATAGTTCGGAAAATAATTCCTTTCTAAATAGTGGCGACACAGAAAGGGGAGACTTTTTGATGCTACATATAAACACAGCAAGGACAAGGGCAGCAATGGCCCAACTTGAAAACGAAATAAAAAACCAAACACCAATGGTTGTTTCGATAAACGAACCATACATTAGAGATGATCGAACGCAACTGTCAGTAAAGGACTTTGTATTATGCGAAGCACAGAAACCTAGAGCATCTCTGGTGATCAACAAAAAGCTAAAATACTATAAACTGTTTGCTAATAAAGACATAGTTCTTGTTAAACTGGCTTTAGAGAACTTGGAGGAGATTTTGATAGGATCAGTATATGCCTCACCGAGCGAGGATCTGATGGAGACTTTGATAGTACTGGGCGAGCTACTGGAAAAACATAAATGTTGCAATAAGTGTGTAATTATGGGGGATTTCAATGGAAAGAATGAATTGTGGGGTGGAGAAATAAATGATAATAGAGGCGAGCAAATATTAATTTTCTGTCTTGAAAACGATCTCACTGTGCAGAACGATAGTAACAGCTCACCAACATTCTCCTGTTCCAGAGGATCCAGTTGGATCGATCTGGTGTTCACGAGGAATATTAGGAGATGTAGGGTATCAGTGGAGGACAATATCACACTTAGCGATCACAACATGTTAATGGTTATAATGGGAGAGAGAGAGGCACATAAATTTCCAAGAAAAATTGACGCGGATGGGATGGACTGGATGGAGTTCGACAGATCCTGCGAGACACTTTATGGGAGAGAGGAAATGATGAGAATACCAACAACTCATGAAGGAATAGATAGGTACGTGGTGGAGCTTCAGAGGAGCATATTTGCTGCGGCTATGGAAAACACCAGGGAGAGAGGAGAGAGACGGACAAATAGATGGTGGAACCCAGGCCTCACGGAAAGGAGATCGAAGGTGAGAGCATTGAGAAGGCGATTTCAAAAATCGTCTGGAGAGGAAAGGAGGTACTGGCGGGAAAAATATAGAAGAGAGGAGGCACTTTATAAGAGAATGATTCTGAGGACCAAGAGACAGAGTTTTAAAGACTTTATAACAAGTACGACAACAAATAATTTATTTGGAGACAGGTTTGATACTATTTTCTTAAAAAAGAAGAGAAGAGTCGAAGTGGGTCCAGTCAAGAAAGAAAACGGTGAACTTACGGAGGGAATCAGGGAGACCACACTCGCACTACTCAGGTATCACTTTCCTTTGGAACCAGATGGGAGTCGGTTGCCTGCATCTCGCAATCTGGATGACATTGTACCACCATTCACAAACGACGAACTAATGTTTGCTACAAGAGATATTAAAAAGGGGAAGAGTTCAGGGCCGGATGGAATCCCGGGAGAGATCATAAAGAGAATGGTGATGGGTGGTGGAAGACAAATCCTACTGGCCCTCTTCAACAGATGTCTGTTTGAGCGCTGCTTCCCACGACCATGGAAAAGGGCAGAGATAATTCTAATCCCCAAGCCCAATAAAGATTTGAACGAACCATCAGCATACAGGCCTATCTGCCTGCTACCAACTATGGGAAAACTTCTGGACAAGTTAATAACAAATAGGCTAACTTTTATTCTCGAAACGACTAATCAAATAAGCAACAACCAATTTGGCTTTAGAAAATATATGGGAACAGTGGAAGCCCTAGAAAAGTTAATAACAGATGTGAAAGCTACTCTTAATGGAGACGGGATAGTGACATGCATTTCTATCGATTTAAAGAACGCTTTTAATTCGGCTAACTGGCACATCCTCAAGGACAAAATAGGTGCCCTAAACATACCAGTTTACCTGAAAAACATGCTAAAGGATTTCTTAAAGGACCGAACAGCGGAGTCATCTGGAGTTAAACTAAAATACAATAAAGGAATCCCACAGGGTTCAAGTGTCGGACCGGTATTGTGGCTCATAATGATCAACTCTATTCTAGAACTGGAATTGGGTGAGGGAGCAAAAGTCCAAGCATTTGCCGACGACCTAATAGTGCTCATTGAGACGAAGAGAGTATATCATATCACAGAAAAGGCAGGCAAAATACTAGAAAAATTATATACATGGATCTCTCAGAATGACCTAGAAATAAACACGGCAAAATCAACTTACACAATATTTACCAAGGCAAAGCTTACAAGGTTGCCCACCATTAAGATAAACCAAGAGAGAATTAAGTACGAAGACAGCATAAAATACCTCGGAGTGATAATCGATAATAAGCTGAGCTGGATCAGACATCTCAATCACTTGAGAAAAAAGGTACTAAACGTACATTACATGTTATCGCAAAAATGCAGAGTTGAATGGGGTCTGAGCCCCAAAGTTAAAAAAGAAATTTATCTGAGAGTCATTGAAAAGATGATTACTTACTCTTGTGAGATCTGGTATGAAAATAAAGTAAAAATAAACAACAAAGTAAGGCAGATACAGCGTGGCCCCCTGAAAATAATTACCAGCGCCTATAATACCGTATCTACAGATGCGCTCTCCGTGCTTGCAGGAGTAATCCCCATAGACATAAAAATAAAAAATATTAAAAAATTATACGAAATCACAAAAACAGAGAAAAAAATTGAAATCGGTGGAATGGAGATGGAGAGGAAACAGCTAAAGATCCCTGAAAAAATTCATTTACCTCCCTGGAAGAGGAAACTTTTGAGATGGGAGGTGTTTGTGACAGACACTGAGCAGGGGAACGACGTAAACATATACACCGACGGATCACGATTGGACAACCATACAGGGTACGCGCTTGTCACAATAAAAAATGGTGAGACCCTCGGGATTGACCAGGTGCGCTTACCAGACCATAGCACAGTATATGAGGCTGAACTAGCGGCCATAGAACTAGCAGTGGATGGGATTGCAAAACTGGACACTGGCCAGAGGGTGAACATAATAAGCGACTGCAGATCCGCCATCCAGACCATTACTGGTTTCGTAAAAACTAGAGAAGCAGCCGACATTAAAGAAAAGATACTAAAAAATAAGGAAAACGGAAAGGATGTCAGGATATTTTGGATCAAGGCGCACGTGGGATACTCCGGCAACGAGTTGGCGGACCAGTTAGCGAAGGAGGCAACGAGGCGCAAGAATGTTGACGTGGACCTCGGGGTCCCTGTAAGCCACATAAAGGGAAAACTCCGAAAAGAGGCGGAGGAAGAGTGGAGAGAGAGGTGGAGAGGCTCAACCAAAGGTCGTACAACATACAAGTTTATAGAGAAACCATCAACAAAAATAATAGAAGGTGATCATTACATTAATCAAATATTGACGGGACACGGGTCATTTGGGGTATACCAGCAAAGGTTCCACGCTAGAAATCCGCTCTGCGGTGAATGTGGATGTGAGGAGGACATAGACCATCTTGTCTACCATTGCGGGAGATTTGATCGCAAAAGGAACTGTGGTTTTCCAAAAAATTATAGAGAAAAAAGCATCGGACAGCTGCTGAGGCACAAGGGAGCTAGAGACACCCTTAGGGACATGGTCAGGCAAAGGCAGGAGGAACTGATTTTCGAAACCACCTGATCCTGCTTACTTAAGGATTTTGAAATCTTGAACACCAATTGATGCTACACTTTAAAAAAATGTTTGAGGTTTTTAAATATATTAATGAGCTAATATAAAAATAAAAATAAGTTTTTAGATAAATAATTCATTTTTAGGGATACTGGTGGATTTTTGAGAATGCATGTTAATCATAATAATCAGTAAATCTAAATTAATATCTTAAGGCATAGTACCATGATTTTATTAATAAAAATATTAATTCTTAACATAGTTTAAGCAAAAACATAATAATGTGTAATTCTGATGTAATTTAAATTATATAATTATTTTACCTGCTTTTAAACTTCTTTATTTTAAACTTGGACTATGACCTCAGGATTTGATCCTTTTGTATTGTTATTGTTTTATTTTTGTGAATAATGTACCATCAAAGCCCGAGTGCCTGCTTAGGCAGGCGGGACGGGAGTATATCAATAAAAGTATATCAATAAAGGTGAGGTCACATTGATCCTGTTTTAGTGTAAAATTTGAATAGTCTTCAAATTAAAAAATGATACATAATAATAATTAAAAAATATTTCCAAGCTTTAATAATATAATCATTAAGTCCATAAATTGCTTTTAGTATTTTATTTCAACTCTTTTCAGTTTCCATGAAGGGAGCTAGAAATATATTGTCCCTCCCAAATCAAAATTGCTTTTAATCTAAAAGAAATTAATATGTTCCTAAAACCAATCTATGGATTCCTCTTGCCTTTGGGACGATCTACTACTTCGGTTTCTTACTTCAAATTAACAATATAGATATTCATCAACATGAAGCTATAATATCAATTTAATCTAAAACGAAAACCCTTTTAGATTCATATCTTAAATGCTTCAAAACTGAATTGTTGGATCAAAGTTTAAATTTCCCTCTCTCCTGTCAAAAAAATCCCTATTCAATCTGACCCAATCGAAGGAGAAGCTGGGGTATCACGCGAATTACGTAATCGGCTGGAGAGCAGTACGTCACACGAATTTTCGTTCCTATGTGAAGAGCCAACCTTATCTTATTCTATTAACCTTGCTATTATCCCATATATTGCTATGTCAAAAAAATATCGATAATAATTAAATATTATTTAGTTTTACACTTGAACTCTCATTTTGTATAAAATCACTTGAGCACTGAACCATAATGCTATTTTTATCTATTCGACATGTTACTAACCCTCTAAGTTTAGAAAACCGAGTTAAAAACTTACTAAATTTTCACTTATGTGTCACAAAAAGCTTTCCTGTAAATCAAGACTCGAGGGATTATTCATACATTGTTTCACTATTTTTCAGGATTTTTTATAATCGTGCTTTTATTGCATTAAGTTCTCTTAAAACTCTTATTCTCTCCAGGCTTAAACCTCAAATCATTGTGCTGTACTACTATATTATTTGTAATACATTAGGTATGTCACGTGATATTAATACAGTAGTACATTATTCTTCGATGGATCAGAAAAAAAACTAATTCTAAGAAATCAATTTTCTTTAAGTTAATATGAGTAAAACGAATTTGTAATAAATGGTTTCATGGTGAATTGAGTGTAATTAAATTTCTAACTTGCATTTTATCCTTAAGGAAATCAGAGGGTTAAATTAAAATTAATTAAACTCCTAGTTTTCTATTTTCTATTGTTACTTTATCTACTAACTTGGATTCAAATCGTATCCGTAAACTCCCAAACCATTTCATAAGAATAAAATAAATAAGTTCATGCTAAAAGACCAACAACGAAATTGATTGCATTTGCTTTATGCTTTTCCTTTGATAAAATAAAAATTTAAGAAACATATAAATTGACCTATAATATTCTTTCATAGCCTTGAGTCGTGTTCCTTAATTCTATCATTTTCTGTTTGATCGATGATGTAAGTCTTTTTCTTAAACTGTCGAGTAAGTCTCCAGTTTTGAAATATTGTACCCCAGAAAATTGGCAGTTTTTATTCATAAATCATGTTATTCTGAAATTTATTCTTAATGAAACTTAAAGTCATGTGACATTACTCTTTATATAAGCTTCAGAAATTCAAATCTTTACGATGTTATGGGTTAAATAATGCATTAAAAAGTGTAACATCTGTAAAATTTAATAATTTATAACATGGGAAAAGTACAATTTTCGTAAAGTAAAATAAGTATAAAGAGTTTTAAGAATGCTGCAAACTTATAAATTCTAATAAGCCATTAGTTTTTTGTGATAGTTTGAGTGTGAGTTCTCAAAAATAGCGCTTTAAAATCATTATAAACGATATCGATCTTTGATTTTTGGTAATAAAGATTGAAATTTCATTTCAAACTAATGGAAATAATTCTCTGAGTCTAAATAATTAGTTGTATTTAATATAAGAAGGAAATATTTCAAATCAGTCAATTTCTATGAATATAGTAAATAAATTTTCACTACCTTAAAAACAAAGTTACTCAGTCCTTGATTTTTTAATGTACCTTTCTTGGCTTTTCTCTTAATTTGACTATGGAATCATGATTTGGGTCGGTGACTATATAATATCTACTGACTTACTGCTTTTAATTTTAATTCAAAATAAATGTTTATAAATTTTAAGTTTTCAAAATTCTTATACCGACTGGCTTAAGAAACTTAAATTTACTTCCATTACGTCATGTGTCTTTTTTATCGAATTTTACTGTGTTCTTATACAAAAACAGCGATATTCGTAACTTAAAAAATCACATTAGTGAAAGGAAGTCATTGAAATCTACACTTTTATAAAGATATTTTTTGAAATAATTTCTTTTATCTTTCACCAATTTTTTATTAGTCTACACAATGAATTGCAAAATATTGCCAGTTGTTCTTTTTTCAAACGATGTGTACATAAATTTCTTATTATTTTTAAAGATGTGAAGGAGTATTTTTTTAAGGAAGCTATTTATTTATTTTTGTTTTTGCTGAGCCAATTTCTCTCTCTTTATTAGAGTTTTAAATTAATTCATTATTCTAATACCTGTTTTTATTATGTAGATTTTTCATTTAGGAAAAGTATTTTACTTATAAATCTTAGTAGTAAAACACATTGATAAAAACAAAATTTCAAAAAAAAATATTTTTATAACTATATTTTTAAATTTTGGAAATTTTTAAAGTTAAAGGTATCAAATTAAAAATAATCAATCTGTTTACTTACGTACCTTAGTTTTAAAAACACATTTTGCGCGAAATCTCTAGTTTCTACTTTGACCTTTCTTTGACGCAACGAATACCCGACTGTAAAAAAAAAGAAAAAAAAATGTTATTCTCCTATTCGACTCACTGTGGGATATTAGGAACTACAAGTATGAAATTAGATTTTGAAATATTTTAGGTTACTTCTTAGTAACGTTATAAGTTAAGGCCTGAAAGTAATGCAAACTGTCGTGTGTGGAAAATGAAAATTTTCACATATTACGCTAACATTATTTAACTTGTATTTCTATTTAAAAAAATATTAAGTCTGAAATATGGAACCAAAGTATAAAACCAAAACCCCTTATAAACATATAATGCGCAAAATATACAAGGTGTTTCAAGTAAACCTAAACTTTGTACAGAAAGATGTCAAGATGTCTCTACGATGATATTTTATTTTTGAAAAATGCGACATCATATCCAATAAAACTTTGCCGTTTTATTGCACGGAAGGTGGATACTTTTAACATATTAGTCTGCAAACATATACAAGTAACTATGTTCACGTTTTTCATATCATTATTTTTTAGCAAAAACCGGATATGACGTCATGCATTTTTCTATCGCAATTTTCTCAAAAACTATGAGTCTAGAAGTATAGGCATTTTTAAGCAGTCCGAGCAAAGAATCTGGCTGTGTAGAGTTTTGGTGGACTTGATGAAACATCCTGTATGTTGGAATAGAAGTTATTGAAATCTTTTGAAGTAGCTACTAAAAGCACATATAAATGTGTTGGAATATGCAAATCAATACAAGAGGAAGAAAGGAACTGAACTGTATTACGTTCTTACGTAGAAGGCTTCTGCGTCATATCTCTGTTAGTATATATGTTGGACTGAGTGTTATGTTTGTTTAGGATGCTCTAGATGCTGTCTGATCCGATCAATGTGTTTGTCCTTTTGTGTAAAGTTAAGAGTATTGTAATAAATACTTGGTTACCCACTGACTCTGCTGATTATTCAATTGGACGTTTTTTCTAAGAAAATGCTTACAATATAAACTTAATATTATCTACACTTTATAGGTTTCAGCTTCCATAATTCGTCAATTAATTAATTAAGCAGCAAGGATTGAAATAGAAAATTGAGAAAGTGTCGAAAAAAAATCCTAACATAATACCTGATTTAGGTTAAGATACATAATCAACAACTCAAACTTTTACAGAATCTATTAAATTAAAAAGCCATGACAAGTTATTAAGTTACACAAAAAAACAACGAAAGGGATAAATTAAAGAGAGTGAGTTGATATTGGCGTTTTCTCGATATGATATAAAAAATAAGACTTGAAAATTACGAAAATTCGTAAAAATTAGGGATAATTACCATTTTTTTTAATGTTATAATGCATTATCAAGCTTTATTTTGAATATGAATCCCATTCAAAACTTTTATAAACTGAATCATTTTGTTGAATTGTTTCATTATGTTCTGCTACCCATGAATTGTTTTTAAAAAAACAATAAAATTTCTTGAAAATCTCTAGTGATAAGGGATTATTAAAGCATTAAAAATATTCCTTAACAACAATGAACTGCCCTCAAGAATAAAATAGTATTTTGCTCGTTCCAAGACAAAACTCGACAAAGTATTAAAACTAGCCATCAATTCTAAACTTTTTGTCTCGTTGATCCTTCACAGCATCAATCCAATTAAAAACTCATCAATACCGTGAATTTAAAAACTAATTCCAGAAGGGTCTTATACGAACTTAAGGATGGGAAAAAAAAGTTTCGAGTCGAAGCAGCTAGTTAAAAGTTCTACCCAGACTGAAACATTACAGTCGAAACGACGGGAGTTTATCTTTTACGTCAACACACAAGTCTGGAATCGAGCCTCTTGTAAAAAGTAATAGCGGTTGAGATCATGGTTGAAAGGTCCGCTTAGGCCTTCATCAATAATTCATGATGAACTTTCCCGCAACACAACTTGGTTCCATCCTATGTAGCATGTTAGTATGTTTCCTTATTTTCTTAGTTTCAGTGTAGAAGAAAGTGGTATTCCAGAGTATGAAAAATTGTTCTACGGGAAGTAATCTGTTTGAGTCGATCGGATTATGTGCTAATTACATATTGTAACTTGTTTATCTTGTAACCAGCAAAGATGTCATTGGTGCATAATTAAGAGCATTTACAACTTCCATTATAAAAATCACTATCAGACCTTTGTAGTCAGATCTCTTTCAGGTAATCCCATGGAAATTTAAAAATCGAAGAAAAATGTCGTCATAATTAATGGAAATATATGTTAGAGAGGTGTTTATACGAATAAAAGGTTTTAGTACAATTTCTTTTTTAGTTATAAGTTTTAGGTTGATCATTAAGTTTTGCGTTACTCATTTGGTTTAAAGTGGATATTTTAACAATCTTAGTATGCAAACGTATCCAAATAACCATGTGTCATGAAATATGTAAGGGTAATGTTCACTTCTTCTGATATCATCAATTGAAATTTAAAAAATGTCGATTCTTTGGTTTTGCTAATTAAAATTATTAGTACGAGTCTGATTTTAAAGAACAATGCGTTTCATCTTTATTTGGTTGGTGAATGACTTATTATTAGGTTAAGTGTTTTTCAATTACAGTGGAAGCTCTTATAGCGTAATTAATCCGTACCGAGTCTTTTGTCGCTATAAGAGCAAACTTCAAGTGATACACTCGAATGTAGAATATCACTCGTTTAAAAGCAATAAACTCGTTAAGCTAAACTATCAATTTTGATGCTTTTCGGGAAGGTGGACTCGACTCCCTCAATGATGTATTTTTAGTAGACTAATTTATAAAGTCTGGAGGAAATCTCAACCTGAAAACGATATCATTGCGATTTAGAACACAGTTCGAATCATCCAATTGATCTTTCCTCACTTTAAACAATTATTTCTTATTTTATGAAGTCTTGATACTTCCAATTTCATGTTATATTACCTTATTTTTTGCTTTTATTTTAATTTATATAAGGTTTAATATCAATATTTTACAGAGTATAAATATTTGCTTTTTAAATTTTGATTTTGATATTAATTTCTTGCTTAGCTTAGCTTCCTTAGAAAGGTCTGATGCTTAACAAAATGTATTGCATCAATTTCACCTGCATCTGCATGCAATTTGAAAAATTTATGTCTTAAATATAAGTCAAAAAATTGGAAATAAAGAAAGATAAATGAATACGCTAATAAATTTAAAGTCTAAAATCAACAAGGACATTAGGTAGCGAAAGGTTTCGTTTGGGATTGTAGCCGGTTACCCCGGGCGAAAGCAATCGAGAAGAAGATGCGATCGTTACTTGGTGCTGTTTGTCATACTCTGATATTTGTTTATTGGCTAATTCTGGTGTGACGCACACAAACCGATCCAGAAAAGTATTCGATAAGCTGAATCGATTCGAAGATTAGTCTTTATAAGAGCACAAAAGTGCTCTTATAGAGACTAATTTTTGGGTCTTTATAAGAGAGTATTTTTATAAGAGCAGGTCGCTATAAGAGCTTCCACTGTACTACGGAAACCAGTTCCCTTATACCTAGTTTATACATTTTCCTTACTCGTTCTTATATATAACATAGAGAAACCATTTAAACAAAGATAAAAAAAATTATCTCAAAATAAACAAACACCCTCCCGACTCTCATGTAATCCAATAACCCTCAAAATAAGTCAACCTAATTATACCACCCCAAGCTCCATCCATCAGTCCTAAAGCCCTTGCCAGAGACTCCTCAAACCCACGACAATGAAGAAAGATGTGACAAAAGTAACAGCGCGACACGATGTTGACACCTACAAATCACTTTCGAGATTACTCAACATTCAGCTTTTCGGTTGTCAAGTCTTCCAAGAGTCCCCCTCCTCTCAAAAGGACGGCTCCCTGTCGCTGGGAGAGAACAGCAGGGTCTCTCTCGCTTTAAAGGATGGGTTTGTAACGGCTTTCTGCGAGTAATGGCGTACCTAAAACCGTGGGATTAAGCTCCCGACTCGGGAGTGATGGTGGGTTTGTAACGGAGGGTGTTTCCGGACAGGAAATTCGGGTGTTGTCTTTGGCGGCCAGCTTTCAGTGAGAGTGTTCTGTGTTGATTCTTGTCGTTTGAGAAAACTGGCATATTCTTTCGAAAATATGTTCGTGAAATATCTAAATATATTTACTGAACTAATGTGAGGTATGAATAAATAGTATGGCAAGGGAGATATTTTGAAATTAATTTTTTAAGTTGGATTTTAACTTTATTTCTATAAATTTAAAATCATAAATTTCATATAATTTTCTGTATAATCATTTTAAATAAAATCATAAACTTAAAAGGTCGCTGTAATTTCGAAAAAAAAAACAACCTATGAACTATAGATAATTCGTTACATAAATATTTGTCTGGAATTTTTTATATTTTAAACTGTAACTTGAGTACATTGCATCCAAATATATTCATTTTAATTAAACGTTAAAGTTAATATAAAATGTTTTGTTCAGGAAGTTTTTAATTAGTTGATAGAAAGTTTCTTTTCACTTTATATTAACGATTAATTGTAATAAATAGGTTTATTTAGTCTCTTCCATTTTAACTCAAGTTGAATTTAGAATTAAAGTAAAAGCATATCAAATATATACACGTATTTCTATGGTTTGATCATAAAAGATAGGTACAGTAATTGATATCAATCATAGTACTTAAATGCATAAATTTAAATGTAGTATTGTAGCTTTTATGAGCAATAATCAAGTTAAAACATACTCTATTTTTGTTTAAATTTAAAACTTGATACTGAAAATCCTATTTTTAAAGGTTAAGCTATAAATGACATTTCTTTGATGCAAAAAGTACTTTTAAAAAATTCAATAACTTATTCATGCAGTTTTTTCCTTTTCTTGAGCCAAATTTTCCGTTACTATATTAAGGTACACATTTTCAGAATGAACCAAGAAGACCTTTAAACCATAAAAATAAAAGAGAAAAATTGAATCTGGCGAAAAAGGCTGGCGAAATCTCAAAAGTATGTCAATTTTTTTGTGATACTCGGATGTTTTCTCAAAACCTTTAAAAGCAACAATGTCAAAGATCTTAACACGGATTTTATTTATTTAGACAAGATTAATGGATAGCTTTTTACATTGAAGTATCTGTCATTTCTAACTTCTTTTTACCATCAACGGTGACATATAAATAAAAATAGTAGGTACATCAAAAAACTTGGATGATAGGTTTTTCCAAACATTTTTTTCTAACCTATGCACTTACTATTCGAGGGCAACCTAAAATTTACTACGTGGTCGTGATAATATGTTTGTTAATAACCACATTACATTTCTATCGTAAAAATAAGGTGTTTAAATTTTGAACGTATTTTATAAACAAAGATTAATAAAAATATTCTTAAAAATATACAACTTTCTGTTTTGAATCAATATTTTATTTGCTCTTTGATTGATATATTTTTCCAATTTGTATGTGGAAATATAAAATATGAATAAAATGTGTTCTTGGTTTATATTGTTGAAAAATATAGAACAAATTTCATTAGTTTTTTATATGCTTACTTATTATTATTTAGTTACTGACTATGACTATTCGACCCATTTCACTGTTAAATGGAAGCGGAAATTGTAAATTATTAAAACGAGTTAATTTTTGCAACTGACATGTTTACGCCCCAAGTTACCAATTTAATTTTAAATGAACTTATATATAAGTTACAGTTCTGTGACTTTAATAAATGTAAGAAAATATTTGTATACTACTTTTACAGAATGGATGCTTGGAATAAATGTCTTGGGTATGTAAAGACTGAAACTCTTTACAAAGGTAAAAGTCATTACAATAAATTAGGTTTATTGGTACACTCAGTTTTATAATAACTTAAAAAGTTTATAAGGGAAACAATTCAACTAGGCTATGAAAATCTTAAATGTTTTAAAGTTATTCATTCTGTTTGATGTAAGGGCATATATCAGTCTTCTACTAAACAGTTCCAATTCTAAAACCAATATTTGAGTTTGATCCCAGCTATTTATTGAAAGAGGAATCCTAAAATTTAACGGAAACTCAGATAAAAGGGATAATTTCGTAAATTCAAAGAATACGAAAGTATGTCAATTAGAGTAAATTTCAGGCTCACTTTAAATTCTTACTTCAAAAACTGCCAGTTTCTTACTTGGTATTATAATTTTAACTGTGTCTAAAATCTAAATAATTTATCCCTATTTTAAGTTTTATTTTGACTGTCAATAGTCATTTTTAAAAGTGCCATAATGTTTTCATTCAGAAATACATATTTTATAGCTGAAATTAAAAAAAAAATAGTGCTGATGTTGATTGGGTATTTTTTTTTGCACTAAATAATTCATGAAATCAACAAATGTTGACTAAAATGGGTTTTTGAATTTTTAAGAAAGCACTTGTAGAAAGTGTTTAAATAAAGAAATATACTTAATTTAAAGAGTTATTAGAAGGAAAATCAATTTAATCATATTATAAATCTTTTAAAAATTCATTTCTAAAATTGGGAATATGTACTAAACTTAATCATATTTCAATCAATGCGTGCAATATTATAAATCCATTTATGTTTTTAAAAATTAATACTGATAAAATATTTTTAACTCATTAGTTAATTGAAGCAACATGTACATTTTTTAATTAAAAAAATGTTGCATACACATACTCATAAGAAATCCTCATTTTATAGATTAATCAAGGTTTGTTTCTTTAATTTTATAACACACATTCATTTTTATTAAAAGTGTTTCGGTTAGTACATTAAGTTTAATTTTTAAATATAATAATTCAATTTTTTTATAATGATATTCAATTCATTATGTTATAAAAACATTATATAATATTTTCCAAGCATGTACAATGAATACTCAAACAAAAAAAAATCTACAAATTTCTTAGTGCTAACTGCGAATAACAATAAAAGAAAACAATTTTGACATTAAAATTATACGTTACAAAAATAAAACAAAAGGAAAATGTATTTTTTATAATGAGTATCAACTAAATAAGTACACTTCAATTATTTTTTCTTTTTATTTATTATCTTTTTATTTTAATGTAGTTTAATAATGGATAAAATGTATGAAATAAACAGCATGGCTTGAAGTAACAAGGTAATTTACCCACTACTTTATTAGTCATAAATTATTTAATCAAGCAACTGATTTTGAAAGTTTAATACTTTTAATCAATTGATGGAAAATAAACTATGATGTGGAAACAGTTACGCATACACTGTAAAAAATCGTGTCCTAAAAAACGGAATTTGCCCGGCAGTGTTGTTGCCGGATTAGTTCCATCATTTGTGGAAACGTCCGGTTTTTTGTGTCTTATGATTTCAATGCACTCAAAAAATTAAACAATAAAAATTACCCGATCGAAAAATCCTGGGATTTGATTTCCCACGTCTTGACCACCAGGCTTAATGAGGTGAATTCGATAACCGTTTGTACAAAATATTTATGTATAATACCTTGTCAAGTAAATGAAGGAAAAGTAGTGCTAAGAGTTTATATTACTTTTATGGTTTTAAGATTATATGAAACTGTTTAATTAGTTCTTGATAACAAAACATTTCCAAAACATTGAAAAATACTATTTGGTGAATGTATTTATTTTTTAATTATCTTAATTTTGAAATAGTTTTTTTTCTATCTTTCTATCTATCTTGAAAAATTTTGTGAAAACTTTCATGGTAAAATTCCGTTTTCTAACTTATGGAATTATTCCGTGAAAAATTTCACGGAAAAGGAATTTGAAAGGGGAAAAGAAATGAGTTTGATAAATTCTAAACTTTATTTAGTACATTAGGGAATCAAAATTATTTTAAAAAGAGAAAAATACAGTTAGGTACAAATAAAACGCGAAAACAAAGAAAAAAAAGTTTTACATCGATATGTCTTTCCTTCTAAAATACGTTTTCAAATATTTATTTGCAAGAGTCAGAACCAGAGAGCTCACAACACTGAATCAACAAGCAAACCATCACGCCATACGGTGCGTGAATCCTTCGGTGTCTTAAAATTACTCAACCAGCGTGGATTCGTGCACCTTTTTTTGGTAACACGAGAACGTACCAGACAGTTGCCCCCTAAAAGTAACACCCTTGCAGTAACAGCAAAAGTTTTATGAAAGCACAAGTAAATAAGTTAAATATGATAATGTAGAAAAAAATGTTAAGGTAAATAATTTTTAAAAAGAATAAATACTTGCAACTAAATAGACTTGCGAGTAAATAGTGCAAATATTAGACTGCATATCACTCTAGAAATCATCAGAATAATCATTTGTCTCATGACCAAGAAAAGAGCTCTAAATAAATATAAGAATTAATGTATCAAATATTTTGCTATGAATGAAAAAGATCTTATCAAATTGAATCTTGTCAAAATATGAAAAATTACGAATTCATGCAGCAACACATAACTCAAAACATGACTTGAAATCTTAAAAATAACATGTTAAATTTCTTTAGTAAGTTAGATTATTTAAAAATATTTTTGATCCATCAAAATTAGATGTTTCTGATCAATTTTTTCCGAATACAATTGAATTTGAAATACTTTTTAAAAAATGATTAAAATTTCTTAATTTGAGTAAATAACTCATTTTCAACTAAAACTCATTTTCAAAATCCCAAAATAAATGTGTTGAACAGCATAATTTCCCAGATTGAATTACTAAACTGAATATTTTCTAAACGTTTTCGATAAAATTTAACACTTTTTTTTTGAAGTCCACAAAGAAGTGCCTTGATTCCAAAAAATGTAAAAAAAGAGGTAATTACTAGTAATCCCAAAGCCACAAGAAAATAGGTCTTCAACAGTTTCTAAAAGTTTTAGATAGATTTCGAATAAAATTCATGAAATTAAAGTTGTTACTACCAGTAATAAAGCATCAAAATGAAAAATTAATCCTTTATTCCCTTAACATTATTGGGGCAAAAGAAGGCACAGGAGGAATAAAAGTTCAAATAGCAGGGGTTAAAATTTTGCACAGAATGGGGAAAACGCTAGCAAAATGAGGCAAATGCTCGCAAAATAAGGGAGAAATATGCAGTTTGTTATCAATGAAATTTATAAGAATTTTAAATATCTCTTATATAATGTAGAATAATCTACGATTACATATTCTCTTTGGTATATTGGTTATACAATATTTATTTATTGTAAAATTTAGATTACAAGAAAAAAGTTTGATCTGAATGCATCTCGTGTATCTTAGATTTATATAGATTATATTCAATCATGTATAGTTTGTAATGTTTTGTTTCAGATATTTCTTACATAAATGCTTACTTAAAATAATAAACATAAAACAACATTTTATACACTTCTTTCACAAAAATCCACGGCTAACAATCCCTTTTGTTTTGCATGAAAGAATCACTGAAACCTCCTCTCCAGAATTGGAAAAAAATAAATATTTTATGAGATCCCTTTAAGTGTTTGAGTTTGGCGGCTCACTGGGGAAATATTCTTCAGGCTTATAAAGAGAGATTGGACGAAGAAGTCCACTACATTTCCATACGTTTTACCTCCCATGCAATCAACCGAACCTAACGTATAAGTTATACGTGGAAGCCCCTTAAAAGCGGGGTCTTTGAAATCATAGGATGATGTACATAAATTAAAAAAGAATGCATGAATTCTGATTTTTAATATTTTAACTTCAACAGTTTATTTTTGAATTGGAGTACGTACAAAAATATGAGATGTTTTGCATTTAATGATTTTAAAATATTATTGTTCTACCTATGATGACTGAAAAATCCATTTCTCTCGTAAGCATTACGGTACCTAATTCTAAAACCTCTTAAGAGAATAAGCCGCTATGAGGCAATTACAAATTCATCGGGATACCATACTCATAGGTTTAAAAACATCCAAGCCCCAAGAAATCCGTTTTAAAATCAGTGTTCTATAAAAAAACAGTATTCAGATCTCAAAGGACCAGTATTTTTGTTCTAACGTGCCTGAGGAACTCCAAATTTTATGGTTTCAAAAAAAATGTGAGGACTAATTTTTTTATCTTTGTCCTAGTGAGCAATTTAAGTGGTCTCAAATGACAAATATTATAATTTGGACGTTAATAGCTTAATTTACATGGTTTAGTGACTGGTTCACAGAATTAAATGAATAAATATGAATAATTTAAACCTATAATGTATGATTTATACCCATATAATTATATCCGTATCTAACTATGCATAAAATAGTACAAATTCGTGTCGCAGCAGCCAATGAAATCGTCGGATACAACAGTCTCTCCGAAACATTGTTTTGACATATTGCATTGTTGTTTTGTTTGTTATTGTTTAAAAAAATGAGGAAGTTATATGGTTTTCACATAACTTCTATAAGGTAAGTGAGCTCAGCGTGCTGGTGGTTGTAAGGATCGCGGAGCGATCCAAAGCGAACAGCAAAGAAGTTCGCGCTGGGGTTGGCGAGCGATAGCGAGCAGGGGGAGGAAGCCCCCTAGTGCAATACTATAACTACATTGTGGTTTGAAAAGATTATTTAGCAAATTAAAAGAATAATAAATTATAATAATATATTATAAGTTTTATTATAAGAAGAATGGAATTATATATAACCAGATAAATGTAAATGTGTTGTCCGACCACTAGGAGAAAATATTGTGGAGATGGTTATGGAAACGGGATATTCCATTCAATTTTGGGAGTAATGGTAATTCATTATCTTAAAAAAACGTTTTGTTTCAAATCTGTGTGAATATCATTTAGATTTAAACTTCTTTTCAAAGTTTTGTTTTCTCGTGGCGGTCGGACTAAAACTACCCAAGGAAAGTACTAAATAATCCAAGCAAATGGTTTCTTAGGAATAAAATATATATTTCCATCCATTTCCTTTTTTCATTAATTTGAAGTGTTTAGATTCCTAAAATATCTGCAATTTTCTCCTAAGGTATCGGGATAAAAATTTCAGTTTTCCACACTAGTATTTAACATGAATCATATTTGAAGAGCAGTATCAATGAACCCGTACAATAAAAGGGTTTTGTATTGACTTTTGAAAAATGAAGGAGATTATAAGTGTGCTTCTTTTTATTTAAACGGTGGGAAGCGCCCATTAATTCTCTTTATGCCGGTAATTTATTTCCATTTTGTGTACTTATCCTTCCAATTAAAGCTGAAAGGAACTTTTTGATAGATTTTTCTATCAATAGCAGCAAGTCTTAAATCTGTTTAGGTCCCAGACAAGAAATAAATATCTCGCGCTTTTAGCAACTTACGTCGGAGCAATAAATTATGTAATAAAAAGAACGATGTATTTCGCGTACTTAATGGGGTGAGAAATTACCGTGTGGGCTGTACTCTGAGAAAAGTCAGTTCCTGGTTACGCGAATCGTAAAATTACTTGACTGGAGACATTTTTCAGTTCACATTTCGCCTTTAAAACGTAAATGATTTATTCCATGCAAACAAACAAAAAGAAAACCACAAAACATGGATGATAAAACAATGCTGACCAAAGAATGATATATTCTTATATTGCTTTAATATCTCTTAGATAATTAACTAAGAAGCATAGATTGACAGTAGACTATTACAGTCGAAAATCTGATGAATCATTGCAGTGGTTTTAGAATGTCATAACTTCGTTTTAAGATTTTTAAATTTAAGGAACCGTGAAAATTGTAATAAAAAAATAATTCTTAATGTAAAGGTTATTTTTCATTCGTCCTTCATCAAATACTGAAGTGATACAATCCTCGTTTCTTAAAAATCTCAAAAACTGATTAACGAGTTTTATGAGGTATGCAATTAGCATTTTTGTATTTGTATTTCATATTTTGTAAATATTTTATGATATTAATTTTAATACTAATTCATAAAATATTAAGATGATGATTCTAAGTTATTTATTTTATAATTTATTCCTTTGGATAAACGTATATCATCAAATGAGTTTATCGAAATATTCACTCTTAAAACTTCCTTTAATGAAACTAAAGTGTCTTCAAATAACTTTTCATATATAGATAAGGTTACTTTTGAAAATATTTTAAACTAAACACTAAAATAAATGTCAGTTTTAAATAGTGGTGAAACATATTAATTACACTCTTAATTCAATCGTTATAATTTACAAAATACTAGAACTGAAAGTGTATCCATAATTCCCATTTTCTTGGTTAAGAAACGGAAATAAAAATTATATCGGATTTTGTTAGTACTCAAAGATAAATATAAAAATACAGATTTTTAAGAATATCCTGAATGGACTCAATTGGTTGACATCAATAACGATTCTGTTAAGGCACATAATATTTTAAAATTGTATTGGCGTGCACATATTTTTAGATAAATGTGATTGTTCATATTACAATATAATTAAAACTAGTTGAAAAAATTTACTTTCACTCAAAATTATCCCATCACGAATAGTGTACGAAAGTAATAAATGTTTAAGTAATAAGTGCCATTTCCTGTCCTCCTTGTACTGAATATACTACTATTATTATTTAAGAGTTGCGCTATTGATTAAATCTCTTACGTTTCATAATATTTAACTGTTTTTCCTATACTTCTGAAAGTTAAAGTTTATAAAAACATTACGGTAAAAACTCAGTGGATGATTGAATGATCTAATTTTCTAACAATTAAGAAAACTTATAAACAACGGGGTTTTTTTGTAGCAAAATAAAAAATCTAATGCTCAAAAATGTAACAAGCTGTGATGTGATAGAACGTGAATTAATTACTAATTTTTTTTTGACGATCAAAATAAATGGGTTGGGTAAGGAAAAAAGCAAGGAAAAAATTTATGCACTTATAAAAGAATATATTTCATATTTTTGGATAGTAGTTTTAATGATAACAACTACCTGATGTACAGGATTTTAAATTCGTTGCTTTCACGAGCCTTTTTTTAAAACAATGCAGATTACCTTAATAATTTACTTCTAAGTATTTTCAGTTGGATAAATAACAGAGGCTATTTGGTTCCAAAGATAAAGTTCTTAATAATAACTGCGTGCCTTTTAATGTAAGCTTGAAATGTGAAACATCGTTCTATAAAATACTTATTATAATTTGTAGCATTTTCATATAGCCTTTTAAATCGGGTGATAGTAATTTAAAATTAGTACCAAATAAAAGGTTCATTTTGAGCGTTCTAACTTGAATTCTAATAACGCAAGAGCCAAAATACCTAGAGAACGTTTCTTTATAATTATCAGGTTTTTCATTAAATTCTATTGTTTATTAAATTTTGAAACTGCCAGTTCAATTCGTATTTAAACCATTAGTGATTAGAAAATTCATTGAATATTAATACTGAATTGAAATGTTTCTCACAACAAACGCTTATTTAAAGGAAGACATGATATGTATGTATGAGGTAAAATGAAATGCATGCTTATTAAGTTTCAATCCCAAGCTTCAAAATTCATCGCAGTATTTCACGCACGAATTGCCATATATATATTTCTATTTAATACCTACTCTTTATATAAACTGCGGTGATAAAGCTTATGTGAGATATTACGATACTGTGAACAAGCTTGGATATTGAACGGAAAGTTTGAATTGGGCTTTCATCATCTCTGGAGAAGTTTTCTATATTAGTTTTTGGTCGAGGGTTTTTGATCAATGATTATGAATACCTAGGTTATAATTTAATTTAATAGTTTCTCTTTCATATTATATAAAAGAGTATTCAAACTGATCAAGGAAAGAATCCTATTCCTTTTGGTAAGTACAAGTACATTTTAGTTTTGATGTTTTACAAGAATGTAAATTTCTATTGCATTTTACGGTTATATATCATGATATAAAATTCAATTTCAAGGAATTTATTTGGCATCTGTTTATAGTGCATTAAATATTATATAGATACCATTGCACTTATTTTAATATGAAATTTGGTATGTTCATTTATTGGCATGTAATTTTTAAGACAGTTTTACAAAAAATACCATGAAATAAAGTACACAATTGTATAATTTCTTATTTTTATTGGTGTTTTATATTTGTTATTTTTCGAGACTCAGGAATTAGAGTAAGTATCAAAGAAAGAGTAAGGTATAAAATTATGCATTTGTCTATGATGGTCTTACTTGAAAATCCTAAACTTTTTCAAAGTTTCTAATAACACCCTTCTTAAGCATACCATTTTTACTTCATTATGGAAAGTAGAAAATAAATCAGGAATAGAGCCTTTAATAAAGTATTTACAACGAAGTCCATTCAAAGAAAGTTTCAAAATTAACTCCAACTTATTTGTGTTACACTCCATATAATTCAAATATTTTACAATTATATTTTATTTGTGTTTAAAAATTTCAGCTAAAGAAAGAAGAGTTTTAAAGTTTTATACTTTATTCAACTTACAAGTAAGTAAATCAAGTATCAGAATATAAGAAATACAAAAAAAAAATATTTTTCAAGTGAAAAAAAACAAATAAGGTTTTACAAATTATCACTCAAAATGTTTTAACTATTTAAATTAAAACTATAGAATGTATAAAAACGGACAAAAAATACCATAGAATGCAACCAAACATAAAACCATAAACTATTAATTTTTATGCAATAAAATATTCAATTTACAAAAAAAACATCTATATTTTATTTACAGTTAAAAACATCTAAATAAAAAATAAAGAATATAAAGAATAAAAATAAATAATATAAAATTAATATAAATAATAATATATAATTATAATAATATATAATATATATAATAATATATAATATATATATAATAATATAATATATATATATAATATATATATATATATATATATATATATATATATAATAATATATAATTAATATAAATAAACAATATAAAATATAAAGAATAATTTGCAAAGTAATGCGAACTCTTTCAAATTAACTGATCCCTTCATAAAATTCTTGATCAAAATAAAAAAATATAATCTTAAAATAAAAGAATTATTTCGAATTCATCAAAAAACTAACAACTTGTGAATATCTGATGTGAAATTTTATTCCCATGAATGAAAATCTGATGTTGAATAAATATAATGATGATATTTTAAGGTTAGTTGTTTTTAATGATAAGATCTTTTCGTAGAATGAATTCTTCAAGAAAACATTTAACGTATGTATCATCAAATTAGCTTTACTTTTTATGTATATAAATCTTTATATATTAAACACATTAAAATAACTCTCAGTTAATTCGAGATTTTATATTTTAAGAATAATATGGGGGTTTTAATGGAACAAGATCAGTTTTTCATAATTCCCACGGTAGAAATTAATGAAAATAGATGCTCTTTAAGTTTTTTTTATTAAAATGTAATTTTAAAACAATTTAGAAAAAAAAGAGAAATATGTGATTTAAAATATTCTAACTAAGATTTAAAAATTTGATTCGTTTCCTAAATATGAGAAAATAATTACCCTCTAATTAATTAATTGTTTTTCAGAGACAGTATGAAATTTTTAACAATTCTCAAAAACATATTAATCTAATCGAATATAGGAACTATTACAAGAAAGATGAACTTCCGCTTACTTTTAAGTCCCAGAAAAACAAACTCCGATATTATTAGAAATGTTAAGGTAAACTGATACTATCAAATTCCGTTTCATCGCACCATCCATTCATAACTTCCCAGGTTAACTTTGTCTCAGCGTGCACTACCCGAAATCTGCGGCCGCTTCGCTCATTTGTTGATGTTTCGGTTGCCAGCGCCATCTTGCGTTCGAAGCGGACAATGGAGCACTTTGTGTACCGCTCTTGTTTTTGTCCTTTTCCAAACTTTTTACATCGGCTCCTCGTAATCAATATCAATGTTTTTAGGGTGGGTATGAAAGGCCAAGGTGATTTATCTGTTGATGTGCATTTGCTAATTTATCGAGAAAAATCTTAAGCTTATTTTGAGGTCTTTGTTTTAATTTTTTCCGGTTCTTAAGTTAGGCTTAATGAGTTCACAAATCGGTTGCAGTTACTTGAAAGATTGAGTTTTAAATAATTTCATGAGTTTATTCCCGAAAGTGTTTCTCGTCGTAGCAGCGATGATTAAAGCAGACGATGATAAACTTATATTGTGAGACTTCGAAGATTAATTTTAAATTAATGGAAAAGTTCCGGTTGCCAGATAGAACATTCTTCTTATAAACGGAGCTTAATCTTTTATTATACTTCGGAGGAGGAGAGATGACTTTCTTTTGGACGAGATCCAAAAAAAAGACAGGACGCTTCAGGTAGAGTAGAGTTCTAGCAAAATTGACTTTTTCTCGCTGCTTTATAATATTTTTTTAAGTATCATTTACATTCATCGAGTTTTCTAAAAAGCCTTTTTATTTTGAATAAATGATGTATAAAATAATGAAATTGTACGTAACCTTTAATCGCAGAAAATATTTTCTTCAAACGAACAAAACTTTCGATAAAATAATAAATTTTAGTTTTAAAAGATTATTTTGGAAAAATAATTACTCAAAATTAATGAAAATTTTAACAATGAAATTTAACAGGTTTGCACTTAAGAGATTAAAGAGAAAGCTTCATTTCCGTTTGTTTTCTGATTCATAACAAAATAAATGCATTTAAAACTGATTAGAAAATAAAAATTTATAATCCTCTTGAAATGTTTATTAGGTAAATAACTTGAAAAGTAGAATATAAACATAAGAAGTAAAATAGTTAAACCCTGGTAAGGACAAAGTAAATTCTAACTAATTTCATAATCCTTAAAACAAACTTACAACAAAACTAAGTATTACCAATGGAGTAGTAATTATTGTGCTGTTATTTGCAGATAATTTGGTTAAGGTTAGTCTAATTGAACTTTAATTTAAACCATTTAGAATTACTATAAATATTTTTTCATTAGTAAGAAGCGAGAGAATTTAATTCAACTATTTTAATTAGCATATAGCAATTCGTTTAAATTAATTGATTTCCCGTTTTCTTAATTCCGTAGGGTTCTTTTTAAAACCAACTCAACAGTATTTAGGTAATTCAAAAAAATCTTTAATTCAGTAGAAATTAAGTAGTCGTTAAAAGATAGTATGAAACACCCTCTCTTCTTTATTGTCAAGAAAGTATTAAAACTGTTGGTAAAATTTATTATATAGAAAAAACACGAAATATATGTATCTAAAATGGATTTTAGAAGTCAATAAGAATTTAGAATTTCTTCTAACCAAATCCATTTAATCCCATGTCAGTGAAATGTTCATACGATGTTACTAATACTATATCGCGTTAATTCATTGTGATTGTATCATTGCTATTGATATTACTATTGTATCATTAACTTTCCTTCTATTTTCTTTGCTTCAATGCATAGCATGTTCTACATTAATATACTAAAACGTATCGGTATAGCGGCACATTAAATAGCTATGAAAAAATAGAACTGATGATGCAAATATTAAAATATGTAGGAAAATAAGTTATATATGGACTAACGGTTTGTATTTAAATGTGTACACGCAATGAACATAAATTATTAGTTCCTTATTTTCTTGCTAATAACAAATATATTCCCCTATAGTAGGCCCATAAGTAACATGACCACCTAGACTAAAAAGACCAGAGAAGCTCAAAGTTGTGACGTCTGATAGTAGTCCTGATGACAGTTTTGATTGCTTTTTCATACTTTAAGATTTTATTCTGTCTATGATCTATCTATTTTCACTTTTGTGTTGTGAACTAAGCAGACAGATAATTTAACACTTACAGTCCTAGACGCACCACATTTTCCATAGGATTCAATGGTAATCTCGGATGGTGTTAGGATTGAAAGGGTTATTGTCAAATTAAGTGGTTTCGAGAGATTTTGAAATAATATTAAGTTTGAAAAATGGAGTAAGTCCGCCATTAATATTTTTCAATTGTACAATATTTTGAATTAACATATTTTTTTCGATGATTGTTCTGCACTCTAAATAGGTTCCTGAATTTCCTGTAAAAATTTGATGGTTATTTACAATTTTCTCAAAACTTGGTTTTGGGACTTATTTCCTTTCTCAAACTAACGAATCAATTACACATCTATGATCTCGGTGACCCAAAAATATTGTATAACTCAATACTACATTCTTTGATTCAATCTTTCCCTTACGAATTTTAAATCTCATACTTTACAGTAACCCGCCAGAAAACTAGTCTTGAATGAAAACGTTTGGTTTAAATAAAGATCCATTTCCTGACATTCCCGAACCATTAGTGAGGACACCTTCTCCCAACGGACCATTAAACAGGGGAAGGCGCACTTCCCATTCCTGTTGGATTAAATAAGCCGAAGATCTTGTTTCTATGAAGCAACCCAAAACAAGCGCATCCAGTATACTGCAGGAATTCGCCCCCATGTTCTCACGCAACCTCCTTAATGGATCTTCGTGATTCCTTAGTCGGAAGTATTCTTTTGCATATCAGAAGGTAGTTCCATACGTGATTTTTGCAGCATTCGTTTATAAAAGGTGATTCCATGTAGTATATGTATAAAATATTATAAACCTATACTAGGTCTGCACAGCAACGGCCCGCAGCCTTCTGATGCTTCTAAAATTTTACAAGCTCTAATTTTTTTGGAAATCTTGTACAAAATCTTTTATTAAAGTTTAGAAAAAGAATTCGCAAATGGAAATTATTGAACTGAAAAAGCAGATTTAAAGAGTTTTACAAAAGCAGTTACTCGTCAAAAATATGTAAATTGTATTAAAATTATCGATATAAACCTGAAGTATGTTTTTCATTCTCTCTATTATTTAATTGTCCCAATCTCATAAACAAGTTGTAAAGAATTGTGATTGATCTTTTGCCCCCTCCCTAAGTTCAGCCTAAACCTATTTTTTGTTCAGATAGATTTGTTGGAAGGGTTACACAAAAATGTAGTCTCTAATTAAAGAGCTGCATATAAAAATAATTTGAAAATGTTTTACAACTTTAAAACATAAATAGTAACTTCACTTTTTATATGCTTTGAAGAATAGTGAACTTTTAAACAATAACTATAAGTTTTTATGATAGTTTAAACTTTAATATTTTTTATTTACTAAAAACAAATAGCATACATTGAAAACACGCTTGAAATTTCTCAACATCGTGATATCAATATTAACGTGTAATATAAAGTGACATTTTTCCTTACATCAATGTGCCTTTAATATTTTTATTAAAGCTTCAAACAAGAGCATTCTTATAATAAAAATGCAGACACGTTTTATTTAATTGCATTCTTTCTTAAGTGCAATTCCAAACTTTTGAAACAAAAGAATCGAAAAGTTTCACGTTTCAAGCCGATTCAGTTCGTTAAGCACATCACGCTGAAGCTGCAATTAAAGTCCGCCGAAGGCGCTTTCACATCAAAAAGGAATAAAACAAAACAGTCAAATAAACGTAATTTGTCAATCTTCTCGAGTACCCGGTTTGACATTCGGAAGTGGCGGCTTGATTCGGAGCCAAACCAAGAATCAAAAGGCACCTTGTACAAGAAGGCGACGGCATATTACGTCAGACGACAGAACATATCTGTTCCCTGGAACATTTTAGTAAATATTTTCTTGCAGTTTTTATGGCCACCCTGTTTTACTTAACACAATAACCTACTTTGTGGGAAATTGAACGGGACGATACCATATGGGACAAGAAGATGCTATTAAATTTAGTTTAATATGAACTCTTGAACATAGAAATATCTTCGGATGGGTAGTATGATATTGAGGTTAAAATTGATAAGATCGGGGCGGTTAAATTTAGCTGCAGATTAGATGCGGGTGACATTGATAACTCGGGAAGTACCTTTTTATGATCGACGGTTTACGTTACGCTCAAAGTTAATGACGTAGGCAACTCATTTTAGTTTTACGAGGCTTTCGTTGACTACGATCCTGGAAAATGATTTATACATTCAGGGAAGCTTCAGGCTTTAGTATTAGCAGCTCCATGCTTTGAATATATACTAAAATAGAAGACGGACTCTCTTCAGAAACTATTTTTGGGGAGGCCGTTTTTTTTTACTTGGAATCCAGAGGTGTAAATATGTTTAACTGATGTGTGAATACAAAAAATTGACTCTTTTTAAACTACAAAACTTTAAAAAATATATTTTTTCACTGAAAGTTCTTGACTATAAAGTACGAAGCTTTGAAATATTTCGAACTCAAACAGATATAATTATTTCTTAACTTCCACAAACCGTAGAAACAAATTCACCAATGTTGCTTTTGTATCCTAAATGTACAAAATTCTTGCCTATAAAAATATTTATATAATCTATAGTTTTAGAAACATTTAATGGATAATTAATTTATTTTATTTATATTGTATGATTTCTTTTACTTAAATAAGACCTTAACATTTTAGTAGAAGCAGCGTAGTGAGTTTATAAAGCAATGTACTAACGTATTTTTTCAGGCATGCATCAAGTTAAACCATTTCCTGCCGACTAAGTTTGGAGCTAAACGCAAATGTTTTCATACTATCTTTCAACTAAGTTTCAAAGAGAAGAGCGAATGATATTTCAGCCCATGCCAAGAAAAGTATACTAGTGAAAAGTACTTTTCTCAGCCACAGACTTGAATAAAACAACTCACTTAAAGATTCAAGCTATGTGCCCAAAGGAAAAACACTTAGTTGGTAATGAGTGCAATGTGATACTTGGAAATAGAAAATAGAATAGTTTATTTAAATAGTAAAATCCTGACTGTTTTACTAATGCTTGAAAAAGATCCATAGGTAATTTAGCATTTACAATGAAAAAAAGGTAAACGCATCTAAATGAGAAAACCTTGTGAATGTTTTCAAAGCATGATTTTTAAGGCAAAATCCATGATTGAATTGGATATGAATTACAACCACATTTAGTTAAAGTTTCTGAAGCAGTCTTACTTATTACATAACATACCTATTAAGTTTTATCAATAACTTTGTTTAATTTTCATAGAATCACACATCGGGTATACACAACTATAAAAGAAAAAAATTGAATAAAATAAATTATATTTTCTTACATTTATTGGTTGGAAACAACAGCATCTTTTTAGTCAAACTGAATTAACTTTTTTCTGAAATTATAAATATTAAGTAAAAAAAATCGATAATTTAGTTGTAAAATAGTTTGCAGTTTCAAACACACAAAAAATAAAATTATTACTGCCAGAACACCTTACAAACCACTTACTCGATTTCATCCTTATACTAAAGAAAAGTTGTTTTCCCAAGTTGGCACATTGTCAATATTTTTAAATAAATTGCATTTCATTAATAAGAAAAGAAATATTATAGCAAAATGAATAGGTTTCCCTCCCAAGTGTACTAAGATAATCAAAAATATATTGGCACCAATATTCGTAGAGCCAATCTTGGATTTTTCATTCAGTTTGGACCAAATAAGGTTGGGATTTCGTATGTATGATACAGTGAAACATTTCCAAGTTTAAATAAAGTATTTCCTGCTGCTTATGCAAAAGGAAACAGAGGATCAAAATAAAATATATTTGGGAGGTTTTTTAAATAAAAGTTGGCTTAAACCACCATCGAGACTGAAGTGTAAACAAGCAACTTTTCCAACAAAGGCCCAACAGGAAATGGATTTTGTTGCCTGCAAAGCTATTTGAATATTTCATTATGGTTAATTTGTTTATTTCATTGCAATGTATCTAACTAATTGAAATGCCTTTTTGATTGAGTGAATTGAGCTAAAAGTAGTTTAATCTTCGGATGCTTTAAGTAAATAAATACACTGGATTATATTTACTTATCTTGAAGATAAGAACTTGTACCAGTTTGCACAGATATACCTCGTAAAAAATTATACTTGAAAGTTAAGAGACATATTATTATAGAAAACTGTAAATTAGAAAAAACTGCTGAATTTGAATTTTCTTTTAAAATATTTTACAGAATATTCCTAAATAGAGTATAAAAATAAATCTGCTATTTTTCCTTAAAAAATAACTAAGAGAACGTTTAGTACATAAATAAAAACAGTTGAAGTTATGCAGTTTTGTCACAACAAAATAAATTGGGATGAAACGTTTTATTAAAATTATGTTATCAAGTATAAAACTACTAAATATTATTCAATAGCTATGGAAATTTACCTACTTTTATCTAAGACAAGTACTCAAACTCGTAAAAATGCATCCTTTGATTTTAAAGGTATAGCCCAGAAATAGAAGCCAAAGGAAACTATTTTAATCCCTCGTGTTTTGACGGAGTTACTTTCGATCACTTCCATTAGAGCATAAACACCCCTTAGATATTTCATCATTGAAAAAGTGATTTTCCGGAAATGTCAAATATACTCTCCCGTTGGCAGCATCCCGTCAAGCGACTCTTCGATCAAGGGTTGAGAAGTTCTACTGCTTCTGCGGATATCTAAATTCAGGAATTCCGAATGTTGTTGACATCGATGAGAGATTCACAAATAAAATTCTCGCGCTCTGCTGGGGATACATTTCTCCCTGTGTGGTATCGTATGATTAAATTTGGAGGCTGCGGAGTTGGGAGTCAGGGATTGAATCTACGGGTCGAGAAAAGAACGTGACTATGCGATTTTGGTAGGCTATTTTTTAATAAAAAACTCTCTGTGTGATACCTTATTTAATACTTGCGGAAATTCTATTTTAGTGGCTATGTTTGACACAAAGGATCTTGGTTGTGTAAAATAGCTTTTTTGGAAACAGTATATTGCAGCCAGAGGTCCTTTTAGCTCTGTTGGAAACGTTACCTACTTTTATGGTCCAGTTTTGATGAAACGTCTTTTAATTATTTCTTCTTTAACTAATCTAAAATGTAATTTTAAAAAACACTCGGTAATTCACTCTAACTAATTTTATAACAAACATTTAATTACTTATTTTCTGAAAAATATTTATGACAAAAGAAAATGGCATTGTTTAATTCTATTGTAAACTTTTCAAAGCATCTCTATAGTTAGATTATTGTGTTCCCTTTGAAAGGAAATTCTGTTTTAATCAGATTAACACACTGCAGTCAAATTTTGAAACCTTCCGAACCGCATTGAGATCTTCCAATCAAAAACATTATATTATTAAAATTCTGTATAAAAAAGGGTTTTACTCTAGAAAGACAATTTTCCTAGTTTCGAGTCGTTCGAGAGAAATACTATTTTCTTCTCATTGATTGCTCTTATTCCTTTCCTTTTTGAAGTCATGCAGTGTAAGTCAGAAGGTAGTACCTTCATCAAATTGGCTTTGGTGAAGAAAAAATCTTCCTTATAGCCCTCAAATTTAACTGTTACGAATTGAAGGAAAGTTAAAGAATACGATTTTCAAAAAATCCAGGTAAAACTCTCAAACAACCCTAGCTAGCGGGCATCAAAAGATTGTTCAAAAGACAAGACCCTTCCCAAAAACAAGTTACAAAAGGCAAGAAGTAAAATTCGTAGTCCGAAAATGGAGCAGAAAATACAATAGGATAATAAAATTGCCTCTGGGGCTTCCTAATTTTGCCTTTGGCTTATCCAATTGAAGTTCGCTGCTTTTATTCACCGCTCAATTGATATAATCATCAGATTGTCCATCCGTGGACAGCAGTTGCAATTTCCTCCGCACAGATTCTTTCTTGCTTTGGCCGTTGGGGAGACTTCCATGGAATTCTTGTCGGACCATCGCCATTTTCCTCTATTCGTTCTGCTCATTTTCCGGTAGGGCCGATTTCGATTTCTCAACACTTCCCCGTCTCAGATTGTGTTTTGGAAGTCAGCATACTTTTGTTTTTTCTGTTTCTATATTGAACAGATAAAAGGGCATTTGGTATTTACTGTTTATCGGTTAGCAAAGGAATAAATCCCCGGTGGTCCTTTCCAGTTCTGTCAACAACAACAACATGTACAGCCTGTTTAAGAATTAAAACTATATTTTTCTTTTTTCATTTTTTTTCTTTTTACCTGTTGTAGCTAATGCTTCCGAAGTACATAATTCATTCTTATGTTTTTATTTTTTTTTTAATTCTTAAGTTTTTCTTAAAATTTTACCATATAGCAAATAACTATAAGATACGGTTATTTGCTTTAAAAGCATTTTATACGTTGATATGCATAACATTTCATCCAATAATTATTATTTATGAAAGCTTTTTCAAAAATACAATTATCAGTCCACATACCAAAGTCTCATAAAAGAACTGATGACATTTTAAAGCCAAAATAATGGGAACAATATAATTTATTTTGATCATTCTACTTCACTTTCTTATGTGAAATATTCCATTGACCCTTACTATCCCATTCTTTTAACTGCAGATACATTCAAACTAACTACTAACGATCAGATAAAACACCCGTTACAATAATCCCAACCATAAAAAAACCACAAGGAAGAACCCCAGAAACCGGCACAACCCACCAAACAAACCGGCAGAAACTTCCCCAAAGCGCATTAATCCCTCTCTCTTCAATTCAGTCATTAATATTTCAAGCTTCCGCTGACTTATCCTACCGCGTCCCATTGAGTGTCCTCTGAAAAGGTCCTTGCTTGTTTAATGAGCTCCGAGGGTTCTTCGCGGGAACTGGTGACAGCAACTGATGACTGTCAGTGCACTGGGGGAACGAAGGAATTAAGGTATAGGGGGCTTTCTGTCTGTGGCCTCGAGGTGTACGCATTGGCACTGATTGTGAGGGATTGTTATTGGGTGGTTTCCCGTGTGGTAGTTAGTGAAGGTTATCTGATAGTTACCTACTCGATGTGTATACTATATTTTATTTTGTATTTTTTCCATGATCTTGCAGATTTTTTTTATATTTATGTTGATGGTATAGTGGTGTTGTACTTTATGAGAAGTAGATCTTGAAGAACAAAAACAAATTCAGGAAGTTTTTGCAGTTGTTCTGAAAAAACTACAAAACTGAAAACTACTTAGTTAAAAAAAACTTTCACTTAATTTATTACTTTCATTTCACTTAATTTAATAATAAAATGTCTTGATTATGGTTGAGAACTGCATTTTTAATATAATTATTCGATTTTTGAGTCCCCAGTAATTAAACCTAATTATAATTCGCACGGGGGAAATTCCTCTGAAATTGAATAATTTTACACCAAACATTCAGATTTATTTATAAATCTGAATTATTAAATATAGAGTGCACAGAAATTCATTTTGGAGAATGTCTAACAGATTAGAAATCAAGATTTGAAAGCCATTTAAAACTGTCCTTACACATATATGTTTAAATCTATCTACACTTTAATATAGAGAAAAAGAGGGTTAGAGCACGCACAAATATGATTTTTTAAAATAAAATTGAGAATTTAAAAACCAGACTTGAAAATTTACTGATCGTAAGTTTATTGACTTACAACCGCTGCAACCGTGCAAAAACCGTTGCGTACTTTTACCCTCCTTTCCCCTATAAGGGTATTATCTAATAGTGTACAGAGATAAAAAATTATCGTCCGTTTAAAGAGGTTATGTATGATACCCATGCAATAAATATTATCTCAATAATTAATATTTTTATATCGGAGTGGATCCTCGTTCTCTTAATTATACAATACATTCCTGATTCGAAGTACTTTTCTTCGTTTGTTTGTCCTGACTTTCAATTTTTAAAGGCAAACTTTTGCGTAAAAAGGAAAAAAAACTTAATAAATAACATTTTAAAATTTATAATATTTTGATTCTTTAATCTGGGTGGCTGAACTGCACTTCACATCGTCATTTTTATGTTTTTGTTATTTTTCCATTTGCAAGAAAATTGCTAAGGGCAATTATACAATTGTATAATTGCAATTATACAAAAAAAACTCTTCTACCCCCCCCCTTCTTTTTATTTTTCCCACGGTTGGAGTCTCCATTTCATTCAATTGAATAGTTCTTATAAAATTTGAAAAACCAATGATTAGTTTATTTCCCCGAGCCTCAAAAGGGAATTTATTAAGTCTCATGCAAGAGGGAAAATACACTACGGTATTAATGACATCTCAGTCTTCACTGGGTACCTATTATATACAAAACTGAATCAACTGCAAACACAAAACTCAGTTTTTCCGTTCGCAATACATTAAACACGACCCTATCCTCAACTCTATCCCCCTTCGCACTCTATCCATTCCAGATGCTGCCGCGCACCTTCCAACACAAAGCTATTCAACAACCTGATCCGACACTTCGATGGGGGATTTCAAACAATTAATTCCTTTGTGAAAGATTGAGCGGGCTTCTAAATTTAATGTTCCTCCGATTTCTGAGTCCCCACTAATTAAATACCTGCTTATAATTCGCACGGGGAAAATTCCTCTGGAATTGAATTCAGTCTAGTGTCATTCAGTTTAACCTTCCTCAGAATCGCTTTTCAGTGCTTTATGAAGGACCCTCCCATTGTAATTAAAACTCTGCCCTTCCTAGAGCGATTTCCGGCCATCTCTGAGATTCTGTGACAACTGGAGTGCCTCTGAGATTGGAATTGGTCTAGTTCCAAAGCCAATAAGACTTTGATTTACTGATGATGCTGTCAATCAGAGAATCGTAAATGTTAGAACGAATACTTGGGTTACACTTGAGGTTTCTCTCTAAAGTAGGAAATATTGTTCAAAGAAAAATAAAATATTTCCGATTATATATGAAATCATATATGACAATATATTTATATTTAAGGTAATATAGAACATAATTATAGTATGTCAGTATGGTTTTCCGTTTTTGACTTGGCCCTATTCATGGTTAAAACGTACAATGCTTTATACGTACGGGCTTAGTTACCGTGGACACTAATAATGCTACTAATAATATTTGAATGTAACTTAAATAAATAGAAAAATTAATGTTTCAATGGCATCAATGTTCTTCAAATGCTTTTTTCAGGGGGAAATGATTTTATCGTTTAATATTTACAGAATCGTCCTACTTTTAACTGTAAGTCAGACAAAATTTTAAATTGAAAATAGTTCATGGCATCCAACAAAGGTTTTAATATTCATTTCATTGACACGAAATAAGAACTTGTAGCATTTTTTAGATTTAATCAGGTTTTTTTTAAAAAAAGGAAAGCTTTTTCTTAAGGTTTGTTTTTCCAAATATTTCAGCAATTGAAGGGGTGAAACCTACATAATAGTTAATTAGCAAGCATCCGGGCTCGATAAAAAGTATCTATACAGTTTACTCTCCACATTAGACTGCAACATTTCTTGTCCCTATGACGTCACTACGCAATAGGAAAAACTGAGTAAACAGAAAGCCTGTTGGGTTGCTACGAGAAGTTTCGGTACGCAAGTCGTGATAAAAAGATGTTATATATACATGAGTTTAAAAATTAATATTTTTAAATTGAAGTTCTTCATTTCACTCTAAATTCAGACACTGCGTTGGGAAACTACTTTCCTTGTTTGCTTTCAGCTTGTTTCTTCAGGGTCAAGTAACGTTGTAGTCTAGTACAGTTAAATACTTGCTTTTATCTATAAAAAAATATCATAACATCTAACTATTTAATATTAACACATTGGAAGTTAAGGAAGTTTTGAAAATAGTTTGAGAGAGACTATTAAGAGTTTATTAAGAACTAGTTATCTAATATCTAATTAACTGGGAAGAACCTGATAACATCCAGGCAACCATATATGGCATTAATAATTTCATTTCTAAGCATACTTCCACTTTATTGGAATGTGTCCTCATAAATATCTTATTAAGGTTAGGTATGTACTTATTCTATCGCATAGTCGGTCATAATATCTCTGACAAACATTTTTGAGAAATGATGGTGTGAGCATTGGGAAGCTAGATGAGTCTTTTTGGCCTTTTTATAAGAAAGAAAATCAGAAGGATGGCAAAAGGTAATTTATTAGAATAAACAAACACACGTTAAAATTAAAAATTTCTTAAGCATCTAAAAATTTGAGCTAAATATTTTGGTAGTAAATATCTTAACATAAAATAATTATATTATTCATCTATTTACCCTAAAGACTCCTATTTTAGAATTAAATTTACTTTTTAATTAAAAAACATCCGGTAAACAAGTAATTTTATCACAAAGGAATTGAAATATTTCCCTTAATTTTAAGCACTTCATGTATCAATACGCGCGTACTATACATTTTTGACATTTTAAAGTCAAAATTTGATACTCTGCATAGCGAAAAAAAAAATAACACTATAGTAGATTACAACTAGTATATAGTTACATCGAAATATTCTATGTGATAGGAATGATTTGTTTTGAATTCCATTAATAGAATAAATAAATTATTTGTATTTAAAGAATACGTTTGTCTAAAACATTGGGTATAAGTGAGTTAATTTGAAAAGCCATGAATACACACATAGATTCAGAAGTTATCTGTGGATTTGTGTTTCCAAGAGATTTTGCGTGTTCGAATTCTGTTCAGGTTATTGAATTAATGCTCTTGTCATTGTGGGAATATTCCTCTCTCCATTATAGGGGTATGATTAAGTAAATGAGGGAGATGTGTTGGAAATGCTCTGCTTAACTACATATAGGCTGTGATTCTCTAGTCTTAATTGTGTGTAGCTGGGATTTGGAAATCACGTATCTTCAGAGTATGAAGTTAAACCTTAAAGTGGCCCTTTCCTAGGAAATTTCTGAAAAGTATGCCCACGTTCATAATAAAAACTACGTATTGTATTTTAAATGTTATTGTTAATTTATTTATAAAATTTACACATTTATTTTTATATTATTTATAAACTATTATAAGTAATGTAACTATTTATAAGTTATGTAAAAAAGAAGCATGGTTACAACAAATTATGTAAATCAGATTTATAACCTAAAGAAAATAGAGAAATAGCAAAATTGTGAAATATTCAGAAATTTACTACCAATCAAATTATTTTGGGGAATACATTCTGCAGGGTAGTTATCATGTAATCACCACCAAGGCTGCCAATAAGTTTCCCGGGCCCCCTATATTAAAAATACTTCCTTCTCAGTGACATATCTATAAAATTTTTGGGAGGGGTTTAAATATCCTCTAAAATAAAATAGTCCATCTTTAGATTTTCACCCCAGGGGATAAAAACCAGCCCAAATGATTTCTTCTCCCCCCATTCCATGCTGTAAACTTTTATTTTTTTGTGCCAAGCAAAATCGCCATACTAGTCCATCTTGTCCAAAATTCGGGGAAGAGGGCCGAAACCTTAGTGTTTCCTTAATGCTTCGGGACCCTTGACATTTGTCGGGTTTGCCCCCCCCCCCTTATGGGCGGCCCTGATCACCCTATGCTATAAATAAAAAGAAGTCTAAGAATGAAATTAAGTCTTGAAATTCACCTCTTTGTAAATTGTTCTTTGCAAATGTAAATTTTTCGGCCGAACGATTCTTTTGAACGACTTTTCCATCACCGAACGGGTTTGCTCAACAGGAAACACTCTGTTTCTAACAAAACAGGAAGATTTCCCGAGCCATTAAAAAACTCCTATTTAATCCATGTAATTGTTTAACCAATAAAAGGAGCAATTCCTTTTTTGCTAAAGAAAGCCGTGGAACTACTTCTGCTTCCCCATGGATTACTGACCTCCAAATGAGTCACGTGATCTCAGCGGGAAATTTTAATCTGGCAAATGAATGCAAGATGGTGGCTCTGCACAATAACATAATGGAAACAATTAAGCGGGACGGAGCAGAGTTTCTTTACCGCGGCCCCCTACGCTGAATAACCAGAGCTTCTTTTCGAGGCAGGCCATCAGGAAAGAAAGGAAGCCATCGGAAAGAACAAAACTATCACTGGCGTGTCTTGGTTACGCAATAATGACCGAGGAAAAAGATCTCCCCTTTTATGTGTATGTGCGCGGATTACGGTAGTTCTTTTCGTGTTGTTTTAAAGAAACAATTCGATCCAGGTGCCTGCAATCAGTGAATTTCAGTTGTTCCGGCAGAATAATTCGACCGGCAATTGATACTTCAGTTCTTGCGCGAATACGGTTTATTTAGTTTTCTACCTTTCTACTCTAATGGACTGCAATCACTAAATTAACGAAGGAAGCTGTAATGGTATGGTGTGAGCCTGTCATTTGTAGAGTGCCTCTGAAGGATTTACTGGCATTGTATTTGTCCTTTTGTGTTGCTAAAAGGGCATTTTTCGATTGAGGAACTCCTCTGATTTAATTATACATGGAACTTATTCAAGAAAAGGGATTTACTGGTTATACAAAGGAAATTGAATTATGTGAAATTGCTAATTAATAGGCGACATAAAAGTTAGGTATTATATTTCACTCATTGTAATTATTTTGAATTATCCTTCACAAGTACTGAGAATTTAAAGGCTTACATGCTTTCAAATAAGGGATAATGAAGTGTTCATATTATTGTGAACCCAATAAACCAAACTGATAAACACGTTACCACTATTTTCAAGATAAAAACAGGTATACTAGCTCTTTTTAGAAATAATTATAGAAAGAAAATAGATGATATTGTAAAAACACAATCCCTCTAACCCTTGCCAAAGTCATACAATATCTACCGCAGGATTATAGGTGGTAATAAGGGAATTACACGTCTAATAATTTTGTACATAAAATTGTTTAAATCCTGATACAAAAACTTTACTTACTAAGTTAATCACATATATTTTTCGATTGTGTGCTTTACCTCAAGGATGTGCTTATAAACTTTCGTCAAGTAAGAGAGACACAAACAGAACTTTTACCGTCACAGATAGAGAGAGAACTCTGCACTGGAACTCTCTCTCTCTCTTCAGAAAGATTCCTTACTTGGAGTACATTGAAAATGTCCACAGAACTAAACCTCTACGACAACTTTTATTTTTCGAATGGGATGTTATATCTGATAAAAACTTAATAATTTCATTCCACGGCATGCGCATACACGTACAACGGATATTTTTAACATCTTAGTCTACAAATAATCCAAATAACTATGCTCAAGTTTATGCTCACCAAATATGCTCACTTTTTTTTTAGCTTAAACCGGATTGGACCTCACATCTTTTTCTATCGGAATTTTCTCGAAAGTGGTTTTTTAATATGAATACCTTAAGTAAAGAATCTGGCAATGCAAGGATTGGGCGCACTTGTTGAAAAGCGCTGTATAAAAGCAAAAACACTACTCAACAGAATTAGGTCATACTTTTATTAACCAAAGTATGACTCCAAAATCCCTTAACATTTTGAATTACCAAAATTTAAAAGTTAAGTTTTCTGCAATTCATTAACTTTGATCTTATCTTTTACATCACGTCCGCTGTTTTATTTATATAACGATACAATTCGGAAAGAGATTTCATGAATGAGGCATCTGTTTTAAGGATTTCCGTTTTGCGATAAGCAATCGAATGATAAAGAACTGTTTATAGTAGAGCTTTATGTTATTTCAAAACAGTCGTAAAGCCATAAAAGTGGGTAAATATCGAAAAGCGAATTCCTACTTACCCAATTTTAAGGGTAAAGAAGGGATATTTTTGGTTGTGTGCTGTTTATGTTGACCCATTTCAAATTTTGCGCAACTTCATGGATACAGTTGATTATCACAAACATACTAAAATGTAATATTTATTCATTAATCCTTGAAAGCCGATATTATATTTTTCTCAAATTTTATTTTCCTTGAAACTGTGAGGTCAATGCCCTCGTAGTATGGTATAAAACCATTTTATTCGAGAAAAAAAAATATTTTAGTCAGAAAGTACGAGTACCTTATGTACCGATAGGTTTTAAAGTTGTCAAATTTCGTGACACGTACCTATTTATATAAAGTTTTGGTTTTACAGAACGTTTATTTTTTATAAATAAATCCTACTTTGATAGCTCTAAATAATCAATTTTATTAAAACATTAAGTAATATTGCACAATGGTATGATTATGACCCAATAATTAATGCAATCAGTTTGCAACATTCTGTGTGTAATGATAAATGTGAAGTTATATCTTCATAATAGAACAATTTAAACATACTGAGTAAACAGCTTAAGAGAAAAATTTGTAAAAAAATTCAACCTATTCATAATATTGTATACGCGATGTTTTTATAAACTACTAATATTATAAGTTCTAATGTTATAGAATTCGTTGTAAATAAAATACATTCAATGCTCTTTTTTACGTTAAAATAATTTTTAAAATCAAAAGTTCATAAATTCGAACTTTACGTCTATGAGATTATGTTAAGGATTTGCTTTCTATCAGTTTGTAAAACCGTGATCATCGTAAAACAGAGGTTCGTAAAAAACGCGACTAAACTGTAAATAAATGTTAATTTTTTAATAAAAACTCTATTTTAACTTTCAAAAATTTGTTACTATGATATTATGAGTTTGTTAAAGAATGTGACTAAAAAGGAAAACATAACAATCGTTTCTTCCAATGTAACAAAATGCTAACACAGAAGTCTATCAGTACCAAATTGTACCGCCAAATTTGAAAATCAAAAAATCCCCTATTTAAAACGGTTGAAGCTTTTCCGTACCTTAGATGTAAAAAGAATGTTCAATCCTTTATTATATCCTTTTACGTTAATATATAAAATTTTTTAAGTATAAGTTTAATTTTTAAGTTTCTCTAAATATTAATTATTTTTACTTATGGGCTTTATTTTAGCCTTCTCCATTACGCAGATATTCCTAAAGCTTTTAAGAACAGTTCGTCCCCTTAATATCAAACACTAATATTTCCATTCGGCAAACTTCGGGAATCCCGATCCATGGCGATCGGTTCGTTGGAAAAGCTCATTTGATTGGTTCATAAGCGTTGACATCATCGAGCTGGAAATTCTATAAGCTTTGTTGACTAGACATATGGAAGTTTTTTTTGCTTCTATCAGTTTAAGATTTTACCTTGCATCATAAAATGATGAAAAAAGAAGAAAAATCAAACTGAAAGAATTTCAATACTTGAGATTAGGAGAGTTTGAAGAAGGCTATTTTAATGAACTTGGTTTTTTTATTCTGTTTACAATATTAATAGTAATTTAATCCTGTACTAAGAAAAAGATAGCTTTCTTGGAATAATATGCATACAAAGATACACAAAAATGCAAAGGTTTTCAAAAATTGTGATAAAAATGTATTTTAAACGCACTTTCTCATTAAAATGAAAAAAAATTATATGTATTCATATTTTCTAGTTATTTCTCTGAAACGTTTTTAAGAGAGTTTCTGTGTAATAATATATAATGTTTGAAAATAATAAAACAAATCTTTAATTAAATAATTACAATTTCCTAACTTTAATACTGTACTATGGTAATTTTCAAATATTCTCTACAAAACTTCTTCCTTCTTCTTTACTGAAAAAATATTAAGTGGCATAACGTTGGTTTTTTTTTCTATAAATGCAATTGTTTAGCTTAATTAAAGACATTTTCATAGAAAAACAAAAATTTATGATTAAATTTTGCGGTTGAAATTTTTAAAACTGGAAGCGTTCAAGAGCTTAAATATTTTGAATGAAAAACAAAAATTGTTTTTCTGCATCAAATATTTGGTTCTTCAAAAATTCACAAAGCTTAATAGCTTCTTACTCTACTACCCCCATCATTAATAAGTAACTTAAAACATTTTTCTCTTAACTATTTCCTTGCATATTTTAACACAGTCAAATTATAATATATTTTTAATTTTATTAACTGTGCTTTAAAGTATGGAAGCAAAAATACTTTTACTTAATCTACGATTCCTCACAAACACGTTTTAAGATGAAAGCAAAGATTAAATACATGCTGATGATAATTTAATAAAAATCTTATTCAATTTTCCTCCAAATAATCCCAACGAAAAAAAATCTGTTCAAGTATTTGTCTTACTTGTAGAATATTACCATGTCTTGTTTGAAACGTTTAGTGTTTATCTTGCAATTAAACAAATCTCCTTATGATAAAAATGGACGATATTTACTTAATGCTCTGCCTTAACAAAGCATAGAGAAAGAAAATATTTCCCTATTGCAAAAGAATTAATTCGCGACTTAATTAACACATCTAAAGAGTGCTGTTTGGAAACAGAAGAATGTTTTAAAGATGTATGATAGAATGATTTGTTTTCTACAATTTCTTAACCGCGAGCTTTTAAAATATTTATCAAAAATTAACCGAATGTTGTTTCCGAGAAGCTTTTAAATTTAACGGAAAATTTATAAAAAAAAAAATTACACTTTTATGGACTTCTGATGTTCAAATCGTGGAGAATAGACAGTGTATGATTATGATTACTTTTAACTAGTATTATTAAAATTAGAAACTATTATTTTTCAAATTAATAGTTAATTTTTTACGCAAAAGCAAAAAAAATTAATTTATCAAGGTTTAGGTATCTTTAAAATAAAACAAAATACACAAACCAAACTCATAAATAATAATTAATTTTTATCACCTATTGTCTATCAATAACATATGTACTTATATTCTGATCAAAAAGCATTAACTTGGTTTGAGCACTTTAAAAAACATTCTATCCGATGGCTAAGAATTCTAGGGACATACCTTTCATAGCCAACGCTCACTAAATACAATATTGAAGCACTTTTGATCATCGATTTCAGACGGCACTTTAGCCCCTAACTTCAAAAGTCGGGCGGATAATAACAGAGCATTTACAGGAACATGAAACTTTAAGCTCACAAGCGCCAATTAATTGATTTCAAAGCAGTTTCTTTGAAGATTGGTTGCGAAAGTAGATCGATTGCGAGCCCGAAGGACAGGGGGCAAGGAAGGTGCTTCAAACACCACTTTTCGAAAGTGGAATCAAAACGCTACAACGTAATTAGGGGGTGAGAATTACATTCAGAAGAAGAAAGCGAAAGGTGATAGGGAATATTTTTCTGTAACAGATGTCGGAAGTGGGAAAAGTTTTGTTCGAAATTGATGGCGTGCTTTAAAGAGGCATTTAAAGGCAGTTTTGAGAGTGAAATTGGGAGCCAATTATTCTCCTTTTTTTAAATCCCTAGTTTTCTAAAGGGAATTACTTGTCTTGTTGCTTTTAAAATTTTAGTGATTGACGATAGCCATAATTATTGCATCGATTTTGATGTTTTAATTGAATGATATCTTCCAACATTTTTAAAAGGCTGAACACAAACAGATATTTCATGTTTACAATATTGTGCAGTGCAATCGAGGAATTGAAACTCTGTCTAAAAATAATGAAAAGTATAAACTATTGTGTTTATTTCTTTTTAAATATTTCAACTGTACCAAAATTAATTACAGGTCAATTTAAAATATGTTATTTTAATGCATTTGTACTTCCCATAAAGTTCGATCAATTGTTTAAGTTTCCAAAATTGTTCTACCTCGTTTTAAAATTTCCGGTCTTTTGTGAAATTTAGTATTTTTGTATTTTATTTTATTCATTCAATATTTGTTTCTATTTAAAGTTAATTTTTTACGCTACTTAACATATTAAAATAATTGTTTGTTCATGACGACAAATAGAAATAAATTTACCTACTGAAATCTGGCAAATCTGGCATGTTTTGACTAACCCCAATAAACTTATAACTATCTAAAATCAAACATTTAGTTGTAGGTAAAAAAAGGTTGGAAAATAGACAACCAACAAAACAAGCTAGTTTCACATACTGTGATATAATGGAGTAGTTGTTACGATGTGTAAAGCATCAGCATTAAGTGTAATGTGTGAGTAAAGATTCATCACACCATACACCATTTTCATCTCTCAATCAAGATGCATAGTCGACTATGATGCATCACCTTTCTTTAGTCACTTGAACTCTTCCCTTGCATTTTTGTAGATGCTATTTCAATTCTCAAAAACAACGCTGGTTCCGACGCTCACTGAAGAGAATAAGGCTCCCCTTAACTAATTAAAGCACAATGCCAGGGGAAAAATCAAACACGCCACCTCCACTTCGCGAAGAAGCAAACGATTTTTAGGGGGTGTTTGTGGTAGAAGAGTCGATTCAGACTAATTAGGGATGACAAGGGGGTTCTCTTTTGCTAATTAGAACGACCCATCAGGGGATGGCACGCAACATCAAGCCAGGATGTTGTGTAGAGAGGAGAGGATCGCATTAAACTGAGAGAACGTAGGTGACTTAAATATGTGCGTGTACCCCCGAAGGGTGATGGTAATGATGTTCTCAAAAATATAAGTAGGTGTTGTTGAAAGAAGTGTTGTGGTTATGTTTTTAAAATTTCTTACGGTTCGAAGTATTAATGGTATAATAAAAACATTTTATAGTACACATATAGCTTAAAGCATTAAAATGTTTGATTAAAATTTTGTCAATTTTAATCTAATTTTCTACTTCTTGCCAGTGGTAACTAAAAATTATTTAACAAAAGAAAAGAGAGAACAAAGTCAGAAACCATTGTATGCTGTAGGAAAGTACTCAATATCTAATAAGTCACCTCGAAGTAATTTAAATTTGTTATGAAGAAGCAAAAGATAATGATACACTGTATGAAGTTCATAAATATATTTTTTGTACAAAAATGACCATTAAAACATATCATACATAGATTTGAACAAAACTATAATAAGTATTAAGGTCCTAATATTATCAATTGGTTTTTTTATTTAAGTGTTATTTTCACAATACAAACTCAAATATTATGAACTTATAACATTGATACAAAATTAACACAATTTTGAAATCCCTAACAAATTTTAAAAAAGTTGCGTTTGCAACCGGTTGGTTGTTTACGTACTAAGTATAAAAGCAATCTAATACTTACATTTTTATTTAGAAATAATGGATAAAACTTATTCACTTATCCTCAAGTGCATGAAACATAAAATTTACCTTCTGATTATAAGACCTCGTAAGATTCTTATAATAAGTATATTTTAGTATTCCTTTTGCATGGAAAACCAATGAGCACTGAACGGAGGAAGCTCTTTTCTCCATGCCTAATATTTAATTGAAAAGGCTTTTTCTCCTTCAAAGAACCTCACCTACGTATTTTCTTTCACAGTTAAGGGGGTCTGGGACACAAAAATCGTCCGATTTTCCTCGTCAGATCGTCAGAAGAGAGAACCTCAACCCTTCATTTTTCAGTTCTGTAATTACGTTCGTTCTATAGAAACAGACACAGTGAGCCGTGTCACAGTCTCGTGAGGCCTGAAAAACCAATAACCTAATTAAAGCCTCTTGAGTAATTGCACGAAGATGCCAAATCCCTCCGTCCCTTTCTTCAACCCCAATACTCCATTCAAACTAACGTCTATACCCTCGAGAATTCAATCAAAAAGCCTTGTTAAACCGTTATCAAGGCACGACACCTAGTTCACTTTACAAGCTCACGAGATCCAGAATCTTTTGTTCACTGACCAATCCGCATTCGGATCTATCAGAAGACTTTTCTTTTTATTTAGATCCAGAAACTTCACTTCTTTTATCGCCTTTCTCTCTAGAATGGTATTTCTCTTAAGTTCTCTCAACTTACTAAGTCAAGGTGAGAAAAGAATAAACATGAGAGAAGGTTTTAAGAGGAAACTTTGGCTTTTCGCGAGATTTGTTTTGTTTATGTTTCTAGCTTTGTTTCATGCCTTTTTCCGAAGTGAAGATATACATCAGGGTTTTGAAATGTTTCGACCTTGCTGACAACTGGTGACAGGTGATTACTTATTGCTCGATTTTGATAGATGATTTGAGCTTTTAATTAGCTTTTAATCTACGGATATTTTTTGAAAGCTGGTTTCACTTGGAGGAAACCAATTGAACTGCAGAATATTTTTTTTCTTTGTTAAATAGGGTTTCAACTTAATAATTATTAATACATTAAGATTCCAAATTGCAATGGTAACACAGTTTTATTTATAGTTCCTAAGACATAATTTAAGTATTTAATTTTCGACGATCTTAATGGAACTTTAAATTGTATTACTTAATTGTAAGAATCAAATTGAATCGTGTTTAGAATATAAATTAGTACGCCACCACTATAATGCAATTACAATTATAATTAAAATTAGCATGCTTTTGGTATCGTTAAGAAGATTATAGGAAATTGAATAATATCAAAATGTTAAATATACTACATGTTTCCGGAAGATGATAGTCAAAGATAGGAAATAATGACTCAAACTAGTTGTACCTTTAGGTTCTGTAATAGTCATACACAGCAAAACAGTTATTTCAAAATGTCTTCCTTTGATAACTTAAAGCTTAAGATATTTATGCACTATGAAGATTTTATGATATTTATGATTTATGAACTTATGAACTATTTATGAAGATGTTTATGAACATAAAATCCTCTTACGTTGCTGTTGTTGTTTCTTATGTCACTTGGAATATCCAAGTGCCATCCGCAAAGCTACGTTACTGTTACACTATACATCTCAGTCTATTTTACTTCGAAAAAATATCTTTTAACACTAGAAGGCACGAGTATTTTATGTACAAGGACATTATCAGATATTGATTTGTACAGCACCAGGACTGGAATTCAAAATGCGATTTTGAATTCAATTTCAGGACATAAAAGAAAAGCATAGTTGTATAAGGAAGGCGAAAGAATTGAATATATTTCGAGACCTGATTGTAGGTCTCGTCCTAGTTTCTTGGTCTTCCTTTATAGTAGGGGGAAAATAAGGTTTTTAGGGGAACAAATTTGAACAAATGATTTGTCAACGGTTTTCGGCTCTACTAGATGTACTTAATGGGAAAACGAAAGTTTACCAAAATCGGATCGTGGGAAGTGGGTTTTTTTCAAGATGGCCGCCATAAACATGGAAAATCCAGAAATCCTATAAGTTTTGTGTTTAAAACGTAATTAAACGTTCTTCAATGTCTGATTTGAGTAGAATAAGTATGGTACTGGGTAAACTGAATGATATAAAAATAGTTTGCAAAATCTGGCAACCGGGAATGTTTTTTTTTCCAAGATGGCGGGCGGAACTTTCATATAAAAGGATGTGATGATTCTGAATTTTTATTAAATATATTTTCACATATTTTTATAAAATATATTATTTAATTTATTCTTATTTTAATAATTTTTCATTCTAAGTAATGTAATAATGCTCAGGATACAATTAAGAGTAAAGAGGCAGATTTTATAAGATGCAGTCAGAAATGCGGGGTTCATTATTTTGACCATTTTTGATTTTGATGAAATTTATATTGTGGGCTCTTCTAATGATTTTAGAATACCCGTATTTTTTCTTTTTCCCCAAAAAAAATTTTTCGGCCAACAAAAATTCCGAAAGTTGGTCGCGACCCAGTATTTTTTTCGAATCGACATCTTTTTGTACTCCTTTTTCTCTGTGCATTGAGGGTCAATCAAAGTAATTCTGGTGATAACAACATGACCTTAAGTATCTAAAACAAATTATTTTGTGAATTTCATGGTTTACCTTCAGTGCAACCTGGAAGGGTTCGCCAAACTTTGTCACGGAAAGTGAAAAAACGCTAAATTTGAGCCCCTATGCACCCCATCATTGATGGTCAACCACAGTTTGGGGGTTAACTTGTGTAGTACTACTCAATATTAACTTATTTAGCCCATTTATTGCATCGTTGACCCTCAGGGCTGCCGGAAAATAGCTACTTTTGTAGCTAACAAAGCAAAAAAAGGTCATTTTGGTGACCCTGTATTTCAGAGTATTAAGGGTCAATGAGGAACTTGAAAATGGCATTTGGTAGTATGAGACCTGTACTTTAAGATACAATTGACAGATCTTTGGTTTTCGGCCTTACGAGTACTTAAAACAGACTTTTGTAACTGACTTTTGCTTTGTTAGCTATAAAAGTAGCTATTTTCCGGCAGCCCTGAGGGTCAACGATGCAATAAATGGGCTAAATAAGTTAATATTGAGTAGTACTACACAAGTTAACCACCAAACTGTGGTTGACCATCAATGATGTGGTGCATAGGGGCTCAAATTTAGCGTTTTTTCACTTTCCGTGACAAAGTTTGGCGAACCCTTCCAGGTTGCACTGAAGGTAAACCATGAAATTCACAAAAGAATTTCTTTTAGATACTTAAGGTCATGTTGTTATCACCAGAATTACTTTGATTGACCCCTCAATGCACAGAGAAAAAGGAGTACAAAAAGATGTCGATTCGAAAAAAATACTGGGTCGCGACCAACTTTCGGAATTTTTGTTGGCTGAAAAATTTTTTTTGGGAAAAAGAAAAAATACGGGTATTCTAAAATCATTAGAAGAGCCCACAATATAAATTTCATCAAAATCAAAAATGGTCAAAATAATGAACCCCGCATTTCTGACTGCATCTTATAAAATCTGCCTCTTTACTCTTAATTGTATCCTGAGCATTATTACATTACTTAGACTGAAAAATTATTAAAATAAGAATAAATTAAATAATATATTTTATAAAAATATGTGGAAATATATTTAATAAAAATTCAGAATCATCACATCCTTTTATATGAAAGTTCCGCCCGCCATCTTGGAAAAAAAAACATTCCCGGTTGCCAGATTTTGCAAACTATTTTTATATCATTCAGTTTACCCAGTACCATACTTATTCTACTCAAATCAGACATTGAAGAACGTTTAATTACGTTTTAAACACAAAACTTATAGGATTTCTTGATTTTCCATGTTTATGGCGGCCATCTTGAAAAAAACCCACTTCCCACGATCCGATTTTGGTAAACTTTCGTTTTCCCATTAAGTACATCTAGTAGAGCCGAAAACCGTTGACAAATCATTTGTTCAAATTTGTTCCCTAAATGGCCCTTTTTTTAGCTATTTTCCCCCTACTATTAGTATTCGCGCACATTCCGAATACATGCGTTTCAAAGAAAAACATCTGCAAGTCTATAACAAGCTAACAGGGCTTTCTGTGAAAAAATGTGAATGCAATGTAGCCATGGTTGCATTGAATTTTTAGGGGGTGATATTTTTCATATTAAAGAGAAGTTATTTTTTATAACTTGAAACTTTCTAGAACTATTAATATAAATCAGATATTCTTTTAAGCATGTCCATTCCGGGAAAATATAAAAGGTTTTAGTTTGTATTACATTTGCGCCTCAAAGAGCTTTTTCTTCTTTCTGCCAGTTTTTTAAACTTTTACCGTGGCGTCGGCTCTTATAGCATGTTTTCAATTTAATTCAACAACCAGTATTTTCTACACCGGCTTTTATGTATATGACCTGTGTAGTTAATTGCCAGTTTGTAAATTATTTCGAATAGTACTGTTGAGTAAAATTCGTGTAGAAGAGAGCGGAAAGGGATCAAATAATCACATTGAATTAGTAGGGCATTGACAGGTAGTTCTATTGATTGTAGACAAACAGCTAATGAAACTAAAGAACAAATAATCGGAGATCGACCAGAATCCTAATGTTATAAGTTTACTTTATTTGGCACCATATTTGCACCTATACTAGACTGCAACGTTTCAGGACCCTATGGCCTCTCTACGCGGAAGGAAAAACTGCGTAAATAGAAAGCATTTTGGGTTGCTACGTGACATTTCGGTACGCAAGTCGTGATAAAAAGATGTTATATATACATGGGTTTAATTCATCACATTTTTAATTTGACGTTCTTAATTTCACTCAAAATTCAGACACCGCGTTGGGAACTACTCTGTTTGTTTTGTTTATCCAGTATCAAGTAACGTTACAGTCTAGTATATTAAGATACTTAACATCAAGAGTTTTATTTGTACAGAGTTTATACAAAAATATTATCCCAAATGTAATTTTACTCTACATAAATTCCCTTATGGTGGATAATCAATTGATCATGTTCCATACTTTTCGTAATGTATTTAGGAACAGCTCCCTCTTTCTCTCTCTCTTGTCAGATACTTGATCAACAGCTAGCAGAGGGCGGTAGTCTCTTAATAATTGTGTGAACGTGAAACACGTAATACAAAAAACTGTTTTTTAAATAAAGTGAAACATTGAACATACCCAAGTTTTATAATCCTTTGAGAGTGAAGTAAGAGAAGGTTGATGAATTGAGCGATTCATCAAGACCAGTTTAGCGAAACAGTTTCAAAAAGCGAGAAGCAGCAACAGACGAGAACTAATACGATCCCTTTGTAGGAAAGTAAAAGCGGAAAACATCTTACTTTCCTGAAAGCTTCTGACGGAATTCCATACATCACCACACCGATGAAACTATCGCATCTCAATCTTCAGACAACCGGTAAAACACAATCCAAACAAGCGATTTTTAAACAAGCTCGACTAATGCATAATCGCTACAAAACGTTTCACCTGTCAGTCAGCAGAACCGCTCGAGCGTATATGTAACTGAACTCATTGTTAATGTCCAGCCTTGGAGACTTCCCCGGTGCAAAAGATTACCCGCTTTTCATGAATTAGAGGCTCGACTTCCCCCTTCTAGAACAAGTTGTGAGAATTAAAAACCACTCGGAGGGGAGGAGTAGGTTCTTGATTACCCTCGACTTACGTCAGTTGGACGGGGATCTGGCAATGGTGACTCTGGAGTTGGTGACAAGGTGATCAATCACTTCTCTTCCCCTTCTTGTAGCAGCAGAGAATGGGAATCGTTGTTGGAGTTGGTATGTGGCTTCGTAAATATTTTTGAACGGGTAGGGTAAAGCTTTGTCTGTTGTTCCTCTAACAAGTTTTTTAGACGCTGGAATGTAATTACTTTCTTTGCCCTGGACCTCACTTCTGTCGCTAATTAACTTCGCGTTTAATGCCAAATATTTCTGAGAATGTTTTTTTTTATGAGAGAGGCTTGAAAATCAGCTGTTTTAATCGCATTCAAGTCTTCAAATTTTCCGAGATGAATGATAGTGTTCTGAGTCCAAAAATACAAATCTGAGATACAGATGGATTTGTGTTTGATCCTTCATTTTGTCCAGTGGTTTATTGAGTCAAACATTCAATAATTTACCCGTAAAAGCTGCTTCAACTATAATTATGTTCCTTTACCATAGGAATAACAAAGTTGACATTATTGAAAATCTTCAACCATTTAGAAACAAAGTTCGGTAGTAGATGGTCCACCATTAAGGGATAATTGATGCAACAAATGTGATCCCTATCCATCTCTTTCTTTCAGCGTAGAATCTCTTTTTTTTTTAACTCAAGTAATAAATGTGTCAAGCATAAAATATAAAAAGAGATTTAGCAAAAAAAAAATCTAATTAGAAAACTACCATTAAATTAACCCAAAATAAAAAAGACCGATCAATGAAACTCAACATTTCTTTAACTTTTCGATCCAAAATTACTCTTTTCCCAACTCTAAGTTTATGGTTGAAATTAATGTCATTTGGTGGGACTAACAAAAAAATAGAAACAGTAGAAACTACTTTCCTTTAATTCCAAATCGTAACAAAAATATCGCTTAAAATATTTTTCTTTCCCACCAATCTGCTCATCACACAACTCGGGAGAGAAAATATTTCCTTTTTAACTGTAACCGAAATCAGCTCGAAATCTAATAATAGTTCGAATTTCGAAGAAAACACAAGAAGAAATGAAATAAACGACTGCTTCTTTTATTTCCAACACCTTACGTTTCTAACTGTCGTGTTTTTTCGACTCCCAGTCAGCAATTCGTTTACCCAGAGAGACTGGAGTAACGAGTGAAAAATTATTGAGTTTGTTTCCTCAAACAGCAGTGTTGCCAACAGTTGAAATAATTTGTTTGTCTCCGGAACGTGCAAATAATTAGATTTTCTAATCATATTTATCAGAAATTCGGGAAATGAATGAGGAATAAATTCGAATAAAGGGATTAATTCTTTTGTTTCATTGAAACATTGCAGTTTATGCACATTTTTTCGTTTTTGACGCTTTGATTGAAAACAAAATCCGTCAATAAGATTGCAAGTATCACTTAGTGAGTGCTGTACTTTTTATTTTTAAACATGATTTGTGAATGAATGTTTCCTATAATAACTTTTCGAAACATTCAAACAGTAAACATTTAAAAAGAAGTAGTTTTAAAACGTTAACAATATTTCAGGTTTTTATAATAACGTTTAATCAATTTTCAATTTTTATCTAGAGTTTTAATAGGACGATTTAAAATCTCGTAACTTTGTTTACAGATTATGCTGCATGCCAAAAGCCAGAAGATGGTTTGTTTGCTGAAAGGAGAATGTTTTCTTGATTCCTCGAGGAGCGGTTTTGCATTGCAATTTAAATGTAGGACGAAACTTTTTAAAAATACGTCTTCTGAAAAATCAGAATCATTCTTTTAAGAGTAAACAAGAATAAAGCAATAGTGCTCTTCATACAACTCGAAGAATAATATTTTCCCAGTCCTTCGAAAATTGAGCATGACAATCCCTCAGGACTGAATCCAGAAAGATAGCAATAAAGATCAAAGCTTCCCTTACCAAGAAAACTAAACGTATTCTGCATATGGCCTATATAGAAAACTCATACTATATCACAAGAAAATATTATTTTATCGAATATAGTATGTATAAGGGTCTGGAAAGTTAAGCTCACTTTATTCCTGAGTGCCTATCTGTGTTGTCGTTTCACTAACCTATCAGAAACTAATGCATGGAGTATTATGCTCTTTCAAGGGCTTCTGAGCGTTAAGTAGACGATTGCGTGACACAAGCATGAATTAAAGTTTAAACAAATCTGGACCAGCCTACTGCTTCCGAAAAGTACCCGGAGGGTGATTATCATTTTATGTACTAGCTCTAGGACGATCATGAATAATGCTTGGAGATTGTAGCTTCGTGCAGTCTAAGCGAAATGCTTGAAGCGGCTCTCGAAACGCCCTTGAAGCGTACTCTGAGAAAACGTTTTCTAAGTTGGGCTAAAAGCGGCATTTTTATGGTAATCTTTATAACTTTGTGGGTGTCGTATACATTTAAAAAAGATATAAATGTTTGGAATCGGGTGCTTTTATTTGATTCCTTAAAATACAAATGAAGTACTTCGATACTTGTTTTCTCTTAAAGGGAAATAAAATTCGTTATTAGTGGGGCAAAATCAAAGTTAATGCTTCTTTTAAACTTGAACTAAATCCTTAAATAGACAAAAATTTAAGACAACATCTTCGAAGAAAAAGTGTGTAATTCTCAAAATTATTTAACATGAAACCTTTAGGAAATCTATTTACCTTCTTATAGTACGTATATTGGATTAAATTTCAAAACAACCCACGTACTATTTGATATCCATGTAAGAATTAGGTAATTTTTTTAGGACTGACCTTTTATTCATGACTTTTATTTATTCATAAAGTTAGTATTATATTTTAAGGTTGAATCAATATATACATTGTAATGTATTCATATTCCCTTACAATTACTGTTACATGATTTTTAAAGTTTTTGTAAATTGCTTTACTGTGTTATTATCCTTGATTTAAAATGTATATTTCACGCTGTAATAAATGAAATCGATAATAAATAAAATGAAGATTAAAAAAAACAAGGAGGATGCTCGATGGAGTACTTAGGTCGTTAGACCTTCAAACTCCTACTGCTAAACTACGCGTTTTGAAATTGTGTTTTTTATATATTCTTAAAAAAATATGCATAAGAAAAAGTAAGCGTAAGGAACAAAATCAATCTGCATTGTAGTCCATCCACGTACTGTAATCAACACTGCGAAGAATGTTATACAATTCTTGTTTTGAAGACAACTGGACTTATCTACTTTTGAAGTCTTTGGGGAATTGAAAGAAAAATTCTAGAAGTTGTACCCGGCCGTAAGATAAACGCTCAACACTTTTATCCTTAAAATTTCTTTTCTATTTAATAAGAGCGCCTTTTCCTAACGTCTAACAGATCACAACAAAAAATATATGGTACAAAAATACGGAAAGATATTTAATGTAGAAAGTTTCTAGAGTTAATTTTTTAAACATGAGATAAATTGTTCCATCGTAAAATATGCATCAATATGCATCAATTTATTTGATAGCCTACAACATAAACAAGTTTATTTAGATAATAAGAACATTTAAAATATGTTAGTTAAAAATGTATAACAAGATGTTAAATCAAGAAGTCATAGAATAGATATAATCAACAGTCAAAAGATAGTTATGCGCCTTCAAGCGCATGCGGAACGTCATCAAATACGTCTTCACTTCGATTCCCACAATAAGTTGTTTGACAGGTTCTTTTTATGTAACTGCAATCTTATCCGTAATGTAATAAAATGGAAATATTTTATAATTGAGATTTTTTTTTTAGAAATTTTCTCCAAAAGCGTATTTTGAATACTTAAAAGGATCCGAACACTTTGATACCAAAAATGATACCAAATTCGAATGTATAATTGAAAAGGTTTTTCTCTCTAAACCATCGAACATTTTTTTTAGAATTACTATATTTTTAAATTATTAAAAGTTTTGAGAAAATGTAAATAATCAAAAATGATAATCGATAAATTTCTCACTTTCAACATATTTATTGGTTAAATATGATTAAATTTTACTCACGATTGTTTAGAAAGGTTACATGAATCAATTTTATAATTTAAAAACATTAGTAAATATTTTGGGAGACAAGATAATTCCAAAAAAAAAACTTAAAATAATTAAAAGTCAAATATTCTGGTAATTTTTCAAAGTATCTTCAATATTTTTCTTCACTTCGTGTTACACTTTGAATACAATTTATGAAACCCAAATAAGCTGTAAAATATAGACCCATTTAAAATATTTTCTTTATAATGTAACTCAAACATAGTTTCTGAAAAAAATATTTTGTTAGTTACATACCAGCATTAAATGAAGCGGCATAAATTGCTTTGCTTGAAATGAGAAAATATTTTAACTGCTGGCGAAAAATCTTTTATTTCAGATATAATTAACTATAGTGTCAACCAAAACAGTTGAATCATTAAAACGGTAGCCGGCCTCGGGTGAAAAGTCTTTGGCGGCTCTAATCTTATTTATGTGAATAAAAGCAATTTCGTAAGCACTCTGTTCACTATTTTTAAGTAATTGAATGGAATTAGTTTAAGAATAAATATTGACTTGATAAAGAAAGTCTTGGAAATAGATAGGGATATCTGCACGCGTTTTTTTTTTATTTTAAAACCTTAACCATCATTGCAAGAGACTGACGAAACCACAAATATTTTCATCAAGATATAAACTATTAATTTAAACTATCCTAGACTTAATGTAGAATTCATTCCAAATAAACATTTTCTGCTCAGACTCGTGTCTTGATTCTTTAAACCAGTGTTTTAGTTCAGAAAATAAAACTGTTTCCAAGTTAAATACCAGAAAAAATAGTATTGCAGTGGGGCATTCTTATTAATTGATTCATGAATCATGAATAGTTTTACCTCAAGTCAGAAAGATTGAAAGGATATTATGTACTTATCATAAAAAAGTATTGCTTTCATTTTCAGAAATTTTAAAAGAGCTAACATTTTTTTTTTAAGTTTTAGGACTTTCTATAATTTTTAGCTGTAAGTAATATAGCAATGGGTTTTCAAAATGAATTTAGTTTGACGTTACTTACGGGTAATTCATAAAAGCTGAAAAAGCTTTAAAAAAGTTATAGACTCCTAAGTTAACTTTACGCTTGTTTGAGTTTACGTAGTTGAAAATAGTCTGCAAGTACTAGCTGATTTACCCGGTGAATCACGGATGGAGATTTCTAGCCCATTTACATTTTCTACCAATAAACCTGTCTTTCCAAATTCGTACAAGTTTTTACCCATTTTTCTCTTCGAATTTCGACCAAAATAAAAATCATAAACTGAAACCTGTTGAATAATTTACCGTTATGACAGCAACATTTTAAGTCATCTGATATTCTTTTCAGTCCCTATAACAACAATTTTCTAAACACATATTTTTCATGTTCTTAAACAACAGGTACATGTCAGTTGATCATGTTCAGAAGCTTTCCTTCCACGTGTTTCAATTGCCCGATTTCTACGGTGCCTTTTCTATTACTGCCCGTCAAGTCATAGTAAGAAAATGGCACAATTAGTGAAACTGTACTACATAAGACGATTCTACAAGAAGTTTTTTTTCTAAAATGCCTGCCTTTTTAAAATTTTGTAAAAGCGGTTTCCAAAACTATCTCTGTGTAATTACGAAATGGTATATTTCAATGGAAAAGAAGTTATTCACACACATATTATATTTGTTATTCCACAAATATTTTCATTAACTTTAAATTAGAAAATTAATGGTTCCAAATTAAATATTTGATTTTCTTTTTGGTTTCTTGATTACTAATGTAACTTTAAAAAGTCGAGTATTAAGTGTAATTGGGAACTAAACACGGAGGGGTCCTTTCTTTGTGGTGTCTTTTTTAAACCCTTTCATCTTTCATTGAAATGCGAGGGTAAGATAAGTAAGGAAAACGTAAGAGAGAAGATAATAAAGAAGAAGGGTTAGGAGAATACGAGCAGAGGCGTAGATAAAGGAGAATTTGGGGATATACCCCCCGAAAGTAAGAAATTTTCCTTTTTTACCATAGAAAAAGAACTAAATTAACCCAATATCCTGCCCCCCTAAAAAAATAGTGGGGTTATGCCACTGCATAAGAGAAAGAAAAGAATAGCAAGAGAAGATTGAAAAAAGAAAGGAAAAGAAATCCAATTGTTCTTCATGAGACGCCACAGGTCCCGATCTAATTTAATCCCTACCATATTTTGTATCAGATGTTGTATCTTTGAAATGAGTTAGTATAACAGTCGCAAATACAGAAAAAAAAGAAAAATAAGCGTATCGTAAACTGTTCCCACCAATATCTTTTATCTTCTCTTTTTGTTTTCTTCTCTTTACCGATAGTTTATTACTAACTTGTTCATTAGTATATAAATCCGTTATCACCGCATTATACGAAAAAAAAACACTAATTCATTGAAAATATGGAACATGTTTCCCGTTTCTGCCTCCATGAATGAAATTTCTGGCGGATGAATTTCCCCGCAACTTTCACTTCCACCCCAGGCACGACCATCGATCAACACACCGCACTTTCCCAATACGTCCCAGCCTCCCAGACACTAGTCACACATTTGCGAAAAATTCCCGCCAAACCTCTCTTCTCGCGTTCCACAAAACAAAGCGGCCGCCATCTTGAACACCTGGCTATGAGCTCTTCCAGGCCGACCTTTGTTTTTATCCGGAAGAAACTTCCCGGAATCCGATTCTGTGTCATGACAAATGGCTTGCAAAACTTTTCCCGCCCGCGCATTAACCATATAAAACGAATAAATCCCGTGTATTCCTTGAAATTCTCTGATTTTGCGTGGGAATGGAGCATTTTTATCCCGGCGAAGTTTGCTTCTGCTCAACTTGCTTTCCGTAATGGGTGCTGGCAGAGTTAACGATTAGGGGTTTCGTTTATTCATGGCCATGGAAGTTGTGTTCGGATTTCACACGCGCGTCGATTTCACTCGTATTGATTTATGCTAAAAGCACGTGTTAGGTGACTTTGAATTGTTTTGGGTCGAACTGTATCATGGGAATGTTATTTGAGTTTTTGGGGCTCTGACAATTTAATGTGTTCTCCAAGATAGTTCAAGCGTGTTGATGCATAGAGCATTTTCAATCACATGACTCGACCTAACAACGGCCTTAGCAACGTTGTTTTTCTCCTCCAGTGACATCATGTGCGAATGCTGCTATTGGATGCATCTATTTCCCGCCCCCTAACAACAGCCTTAGCAACGTTGTTTTTGTCCTCCAAGTGACGTCATGTGCGAATGCTCTATACCAATAAAATGGATGGATCTGCCTACTCATTTTTTACGGAAGAAAGACTTTTACTGTTATGCATTGACGATTTAATTGGGTTTTTTTAAGAACTGAATTAAAAGGATATTTCTTTAACTGTGTTTGCAAAGCATTCCTATAAATTTTAGACGTTTTCTAACAGTGTTTTATAAGTTAAATATGTAATGAAATAATTTCCCTTAACTAATAGAATAGAATGTTAAAATGTGAAGTGACCTGGTTTTGTTTCTAGTAACAATCAATACCATACTAAAGACATAACTAATTATGAAATTAAGAAATAATTTTAGTAAATAAGATTTAATTATATATGTTTCTATAAAACACTGTCAACGACTAAGTAGGCAATAAATTTGAATCTGAAATCTTGTTTCGAAAGAAATAAAGATGTTCCATAGTATATTTCTAAATAAAAAAATACAGCATTTTTTGGAGGAATAAAACAGGAAACATCCAAGGAGATATTTAATAGCATGAACTGCTTATAAAAACGTAAGTTTTTTTTTAATTGGAAAGATTTACTTGTCTAATGATAAGTTGTTTAATTAGCAAAGTAAAATTTTTCTTAAAATCTTAATCTTTAAAACACAAACAGAAACCACCAAAATTATAGCTAAAGAAACTAGGGCCATAATTAATTTTAATGAAGTGGATAGCTCATTACGTGAACACGATTGTTTTAATTTTTATTCCAAGCATTCAATATCAACATAAAAACTATTTTGTAAAGAAACTTTTCTAGGAAACCTATTAATTTAATTTTCTTCAAAGTACAAAAGCGTCTTAAGTATACCCTAGAAGACATAAGATATTTAATAATCTCTTTAAAAACAAACTTTTTTTATAAATTGAAGTCCACCCACATAAGACTTATATTTCCTTTTACAAAAACATTCCACAGTCTTTCAACCTGATATTATAGTATTCGGTTTCTTAATTTTCTTTTACTTTTGCTTGAAATAAAACATCATAAATTAAGTAAACAAGTTTTTTAATTTCAAAGGGATGATTTTAACAATGAAAATCAAGTTTTTAAATTAACTAAAGATTAATAATTTGAAACAAAAAAAACTATAGTTACTATTTTTTAGAATGAAAATAATAATTTATTCGGGTATTTTATAAAAAATTTAACTGTCAACATACCAAAATCTATCTTTAACGAGACAAAATAATCATTAGAAACCTTTTAACAGTTTTAAAAATCAGTTACCATAAATTAGTCAAGCAGAGAGAGAGAGAGAGGAAAACTCTATTGAGCGTCTAAAATAGAATTGCGTAAAAGTTATGTTAAGCAAAAATCTGGTTAAAATAGAGACTTATATTAAACTGCTTAAAAAATCACTTTTTTAAAGTTAAAAGCTGCAATCACTAAATTAATCAATTTATCACAATCGTTTTTGCATATTATTGTGTACAAAGTTTAAATTAATTTCCGTCATTTTTTGTGTTGATGAATCGATATATTAGAACTTTCGGCATAATTTTTCATTTTTTACCTTTTTAATTACGGCCGAACAAAGTTATATCCAATTAAACCGGGAGAGAGTTCATTATATTTACTTAGACTTACAAAACCATATAAAATATGAAAAGTATTCTTCATCATTTTCGCATCTTATAAATAAATAAGCTTTACTTATATTAAAATTTTAAAGTAATAATAGCCATACAACGTTAATAATGACCACCTCCGCTAAATCTCCACCAACTCACAAAAACCATCAATTCAAGGAAAAGAACAGATACTCCCTTTATTACTCAACAAGGACAACCAAATATGTCTCCTCAACATTATACTGATAACTAACACTAACTATTCTTTCCCTTTTCTCCAACTACAGCACCATCTTCCCATATCAACCCCTTTTCTGAAGAGTGGAGTGACCACTATCTCCCATAACGGCGAAAGATAACACATGGTCACAGAAGTGACCCTCTCTCCTCGACAAGGACACAAAAACATTCCCCTCTCTCTGAAGGATTGATGCATTAGCTCAGATGAGCATGAGCTTTCTCCTTAGACAAGAGGGTACCCTAAGTGATCTCCTCACTCCATAGACTGGAAAAGTCTAATAAAGATTTTGGCAAGGATCTTTTAAGCCTAAGACGTGTCGCTATATTCCGGCAGTGGTAGATAGTTGGGTGAAATATTTTTTTGTTTTGTTAGGGTAAGGATTGTTCTTGACACCCGTCGCGTTTTGAAGGTTTCTACATTTAGCGCTCAAAACGCGGTCAAGAGCTTGTTGGCTTGTTTGAGTAAAAAAAACGCGTCCCAAGTCACCGAGTATATTCTCAAGGGTGGTGTTTATGTTTTCTGAACTGACATTTTAGCGGGGATACGGAAGTTAAAATGATGGCGATTTAAATGTTTTAGAGGATGGAGGTGTTATTGCTAAAATGTTAGTGGTATAGGTAGTTTATATTTCTACTCTTCCTGTAGAATTTATAAATTATCCTTACATTTTATTATGCATGGCTCCGTTCTTGATTATATGTCTGTTGAAAACAGATGCGTAAAAAGTCAAAAATGTATCCATAAAAACATTTGATTCCTTTGCATGCATATTTTAGTACTTGTGGCGAGCTTACTCACCACTATAAGAGTCAAGTAATTCAAAATAGGCTATATATACCGACTGAAGCGATTATAACTCCGGAGTATACTTTTGAGTCGTATGACCTTCGGATCGGTATCTCCCAGTGGCTCGCATTTGCCACATTGGTGACCCGGTATACGAACACGCACCTTCACCACCTTCACTAACGGTCACCAGCTCCAAACCACCCTCTTCGCTGTGGTTGGGTTCGCAGCGCTTCACTATCGCTCTCGGCTTTGCAACTTCACGCCTCGGGAGATTCAAACATGGGCCATAGGCTCCGCACTCCCGGCGTCTCACCCTCACCTAGCCACGAGAGCTTGGTTCACGAATCCAGCCCAGCTGCATTCTGGAGGGGGAGTACTGTGGCGAGCTTACTCACCACTATAAGAGTCAAGTAATTCAAAATAGGCTATATATACCGACTGAAGCGATTATAACTCCGGAGTATACTTTTGAGTCGTATGACCTTCGGATCGGTATCTCCCAGTGGCTCGCATTTGCCACATACTTATAAGACATATTGTTCTAAGCGAAAGATATAATTTTAATAAAGAAAATACATATTTTTTCACATATTTTAAATGTATTTTTAATTACAATACTTTTTCTGGTATTTTAAAACAGAAAAAATATTATATAATTTTATTTTTAAAAAATGCGCTGATAATATACAGGGTGTCCCACGAAAAGTGGCCCAACCCCTATAACTTTTGAACCCCTACAGATATAGTCATGAAAGTGGGGTCTAGGTATAGTAAAGTGACCATGCCCTATCCGATGAGACAACTTTCAACGCCCTCTAGCGGAAACTTTAGGAGTTAAAATTTTTATTTTAAAAACTATGTGAGGTATGTGGAAAAAGTCAATGACTAACAAGGAGAGGATCCCAACGTGTCATCACCGATTTGGTTCATTTTTGGTGTGTAAGTAGTGCATGACTAGGACATCAATTTGTGAAAATATTAAGAAGCAACTTTCAGAAATTTTGGAGAAAATCGCGATTAAAAATTTTAGCATGTACTTATAGATTTAATAAGATTCGTATCTTGCAAGCGAATCGTGGTGTAGTGGTAAAAGCTGCGATTCCCAACCCAAGGGTCCCGGGATCGAGTCTCGCTGCATACCATAACTTTTATTTTTATTTTCCACGCAATAAGAGCACAGATATGAAATAAACTCATAATAATATTTAATTATTAATTTTTAAATATTTTTTCTTGCGTATAAAAAATTGTTTTGGTAAATATTTTATAGTATTTATTATAGGATCATAAAAAATTGGTTTTAATAATTATTTTTTTTGGGGAAACTAGGAATGAAAAGATTTATTTTAAAACAAAAAAAAATTATTTTATAGATGAAGTTTTACCTTAATTTATCCCTAACTATCCAAAAGAAAGTACGCAATTTCGTTATGCTAAAAGGGTTTGCAATGTGTCTGATTTGATAGTTAAAATAAATTTTTTTTTGGTAAATAAAAATATTTACAATAGGATCATAAAAAAATTGGAGTTATTGGTTACCAGGTATTACCAGATAGAAAAATTGTATAATTAGCAGATAATTTGATTTTTCCTACAAAAAAATATTTAAAAAATGTTTTAAAATTGATAATTATAAATATAAATATGTATGTACTACTTCATTTCATACCTGTGCTCTTAATTGCGTGGAAAATAAAAATAAAAATTATGGTATGCAGCGAGGTTCGATCCCGGGACCTTTGGGTTGTGAATTGCAGCTTTTACCACTACACCACGATCCGCTTACAAGGTACGAACCTTATTAAATTATAAGTACATGTTGAAATTTTTAATCGCGATTTTCTCCAAAATTTCTGAAAGTTGCTTCTTAATATTTTCACAAATTGATGTCCTAGTCATGCACTACTTCCACACCAAAAATGAACCAAATCGGTAATGACACGTTGGGATCCTCTCCTTGTAAGTTGTAGAGCAGCATCGATTCATTATAAATCGACACCTCCACCCCAAAAATGCCTACAATAAAACTCATTAAACTCCCGTTTATTTGAATGTGATTTGGAACACTCAACCTCACAAAGCGCTTAAAACGCTTGCTTGTTTATTTGAGGTCTCGAACACTTAACCTCATGAAAATAAACTTTTTACATTTACCGCTGATGCTGTATGTGCTTCCCGTCCGCGACAATGCACATTTGGACTCTAGATTGAATATCGAGTTGCTCATTTTACACCTCACACACAATTACGCATAATTAAACAATAAAACCAAAATTCAATAGCCTCTTAAATAGTATATCCAACGAGATAGAGCGTTTCAAGCACCAAGTTACTACATGCAAAAGCGTTTCGTGAAGTTAAGTGTTCGAGACCTCAAATAAACAAGCAAGCGTTTTAAACGTTTGGTGAGGTTGAGTGTTCCAAATCTCAATTAAATAAACGGACGTTTAATGAGTTTTACTGTAGGCAGTTTTGTGATGGAGGTGTCGATTTATAATGAATCGATGCTGCTTTACAACTTAGTCATTGACTTTTTCCACATACCTCACATAGATTTTAAAATAAAAATTTTAACTCCTAAAGTTTCCGCTAGAGGGCGTTGAAAGTTGTCTCATCGGATAGGGCATGGTCACTTTACTATACCTAGACCCCACTTTCATTACTATATCTTTAGGGGTTCAAAAGTTATAGGGGTTGGGCCACTTTTCGTGGGACACCCTGTATAATCAATAATAAAAATATGGCGCTATTCTAAAAATTAAAAATGTTTCGAAACTGAAAACTTATACATAAATTTACAATAAAACTGAAGGTAATTTTTTGAAAATAAATGTTGTCATTCCCTTTGATACAATTATTAATCTATCCAAACTCTCTTTCCATCGGTGTATGTATAAAGTCCTTTTTATATATCAATGTTATTAAAGTTTAGTTAATTCTTTCACAATCATTCATATATTCTTACATTTTTATTTCCTTCTCTTAAATGTAATTCTAATCGTTAAAATGGCCAAAAAATTTCAAATATCATTAACTTTGAAGGTGATAAGAAAATGTGAAAAAAAATTATACACGATAAAAATTATAAGTTTCAACTTTCTAAAAAGTATTTTGAGAAACTAGGGTAATTAACTTAAAGTATATTACACACATGAAGAGATATTACATAATAATTACAATGTTACTTTAGAAGTAGTTTTCAATATCATTGCAATTGTATGGTGGGTGATCTAAAGTAGTTTCAATTTAACGCTAATTGGATAAGGTCTCTACCAGAATAGTTAATTGAGCTGAATCTAAGCATTTAAGACATTATATTAAACTGTGGGCGGCATTAGAAGCCTACTATGTATTTTAGATAAATATCCACATTACATCTATTTACTCATGTGATACCAATGAAGATCAGTTTATAAATTAAATGTTAATATGTAGAAAGATGTTTAATAAATTATGTGTCAGCAAAGTATTTTTTTCATAAAAAATAAACAGAACAGACACAGGATAAAATAGCTGCAAATTTTGACTTTGGAGAGTAGTGATTTGTCAAAACACGCAATTTTTCGAATCTTGGGAACTTTTTATTTATTGAACTAGGGGGCCTGCCCCCTGCTCGCTATCGCTCACCAACCCCCGGAACTGCTTCGCAGTTCTTTTAAGATCGCTTCGCGATCTCAGCGAGCAAAGCTCGCTTGTTTCATCTTATACAAATCCAGCACACCCCGCTGGTCGGCTTAATTAATGCTCCTTTACAACCGAATCTACTTATATCACTCTTGCTTATAAATAATTTAATCCAGCAGGGCTCGCTTGTTCATCTCAACAATCCAGCACAACCCTTTTCTCTGCGTACCTGCTTAATTAAGAATCTTGTATCACGGAAAATACCTCTCCCTTGCTTATCAATAATTTTATTGAAATGTTAAAAAAATATCCAGAAGTCTACAAACAATCATCAACCATCTTGTAGAAAAAACATATCATTAAGAAACATTTCAATTTATAATGTGCACGCGTGCTCGCAACAATCTAGTGAACCGTCAAAAAAAAAACTTAAAAATCTCCAATAAACATAAAACATGTCTGATGAAGACCTAGTAAAACTATGAAAAAAATGAAACTTTGATGCTTAATAATTCCAAAACTAATTCGAATTTTTCAAAGAATTAAACGCTAATCTTTTTCTAAAAAATAAGAGCATAAGTGGTTTAAAAATCATACTCCTATTGTGATTAGTTTTTCTTTTAGATCGAAAAAACCGAAAAAGTAACAAAAATTTCGAAACTTTAAAAATTAATTACTCTCAACCTAATTCGAAATTCGAAAAAAGGGCGAAGTAGTGCACATCTTCAGATATCAGAGTATGAGGTTGCAAAAAATCAAAGCTCTGCTGCAAATAGTTTTCGCTGAACGCGATTACGCGGCAAAAAAACAAAAACTTCAACTTTGACCTTAAAAATACCCCAGAACTAATAGTCACATCAATTAGCTTTCCATTCGAGAATGTTCTCCAAACATTTATCTACAAACATTTCAAATTTCATAAATTTCTGTAAAGTACTTTTTGCGTTGTGAGAGGTCAAAGAGTTCAAAAATAAAAATTTCTGAAACAGCGGCGGCGGCGGCAGCGGCGACAGCGGCGGCGGCGGCGGTGACCGTTACTTTTTTTTAATATAGAGAGATAACTTCGGTTAAGGTTAAAAAAAATTGGAGAGAAAATACTAGTTCAGAGTTATTCCTTTAAACCAAAGTTTTCATTGTTTTTAAAATTATAAGGGTTCTTATTCATGATAATATAAATAATAATCAGTTCATAACAAACATACTTATGCAATGGAAACGAATAACAAAAGAAAATAAAAAAAATAACAAAAGGTCTGCATCAGAGCTATTCATTTCCAAAATAATACTTCTCTGCTAGCACACATGGAAAAGTCTGGTTCCCTTTTGTTTTTGTTATATGATACGTTCCAGTGATGCTGCATTAGTACATCCTTACTTGTTTGTTTATGGCGTAAGTGATGATGGATTGAACACTTTGTACGAAGGGTTCCCATTTCTGAAGAAATGTGATCTCTATTATTTTACTATGACTTGAGGAACAACATTGCAAAATACTTATTTCTTGAATAACATGAAGGACCCTCATGTCTAACACCAAAAGAAACTTATATGAAAGAGATAATACTTTGATGGGGTTAATTTTATTACAGCCAGCTAGTTATCGGTATCTCCGTGAAGCCCTTTCAGTACCACTTTCTTAATTTCACGTCGAAATTTTTCTCAAGCAATTATCATATTTTAATACCATCTTAAATTACACTATGAATCAGAAATTTTAGAGACATATGTTCGTGGTAGAAATTCACAATTCTGTCAAGCTTGTTGTAATTCAGTAATCCACGTCATTTTGTAAATAAGAAATCAGTTTTATTTCATTTGTCTTAATAAAATAAATCGTATAATATATTAATTACTTCCATGATTTAATTACTGTTCATAACCAAATCCCCTCATCTTTTATTTTTCTTATTTAGTGATTATCTCAAAACGTAAAATTCTTTTATTTTACCAAGTTTGGTTAACAAACTGAATTCTGGAGCTTTATCTCTGATGAAGACTTTTAAAACTAATTTGTCTTGCATAATGGTAATTTCAAAGTTTTTTCCCTGCTTAGATTCTACCTAGATGCAGAGTCACGACATTTTAAGCATGTTTATTTATTTTATTTTAACTAATACGGTTTAAAATGTTGATGCATTTTTCTTTTTAGCCATGTTTAAAAAATATGTGTATTAACTTTTTTAAAAAGTGAAAATTGAAAGAAGAAAATCATACAACTCAGAGTTATCAAAAATGTCAGGGTAAGAAAAAACATCTGTGAAGTTTGTGATAGGATATAGTGATGTGAAATATTTGACTGATAAACAGAAGGTTAAACTGAAGCAAGGCTTAGTATTTTTGAAACCCCTGTCAGCTCTATTTTCAAAAATCAAAAACGATTTTGTTACACCTTTCAAGCTGGAAGCCTTTTTATCTTGACAGTTTAGAAAGCTTCAATTTCTACGAAAAAGTACAATTTTACAGCAAAAAAACCCATAGACTCAAACAAATACAGTATTTAAATTATTACGCGCTGTAGGGAATAAACTCAGTTTTCCCTTTCAGCTGAAACAACAAAATTATCATCAGTTCCATTTACTATTCTACTTTGTCGTATAAAACTGCAAAATAAACATATTTAAATATTTCTCTATGTTAAAAAAAAGTAACAGTAGCAGCTGCCGCCGGTGTTTCAGAAACTTCTTCTTCTGTTTCTTCACTTTGTCAATTTGTAACTCTCACTACGCCAACACTATTTGTGGAACATTATGAAATTTTGATCAATTGTAGACACATGTATGAGGGTCATTTGTTTCAAAAGCTAATAAATAAGATACTTAGTTCTGGAGTAATTTAATATTAAGTCGATTTTTTTTTTTGCCGCAAGTTTGCTCTCAGCAAATTTCATAGCCACATACACAATTCATTAGATATGAATTTCTGCATTTCTTCACCCCTTTTTTTGAATTTTGAATTAGTTTTAGAGTAACTAAATTTTAAAATTTCGAAATTTTTTACTCTTTTTTTTGTTACAAAAGAAAACTAATCACGATAGAGCTATTATATTTTAAACACTCATTCGCTTTTCTTTTATAAAAAGTTTCAATTTTGTCTTCTTTTTTTGGCATGTTCAAGTTTTTGGCATGGCACATGAGTTTTAAGAGTCCTATTTCTTTTATTTTTGACGGTTCACTAGATACACACATGATCATTTTAAATTTAAAAGTGTCTTTAAGTTCATGGGGTTTTTTTTTTCTTTTTGGTGGACGATACTTATTACTACACATGCTTGACATTTTTTGGGCGGAAAACATTTTGGTTAAATTGTGAGTGGGCTATAAAATTTCAGCAACAGTTTTATTTGGGGGGATGGTTAGACTAAATTATTTTAAGCAAGAGCTATAAGTAGTTTCTGTTGTAAAGGAGCATCAATTAAGCCGACCAGCGGAGTGTGCTGGATTGGTAAGATGAAACAAGCGAGCTGGCATCCCGAAGAAGTCTTAAAAGAACTGCAAAGTTATTGAGAATTGGGTTGGTAAGCAATAGAGAGCAGTGTTCTGTGGTAAAAAGAAATAAAACTAACTACCAGCTGAAAATGTTAGAGAAAATATGGAAAACATTCATTTCAATATACCTGAAAAAGATGATGGGAAAAGGAATTCTCCATTTTTAATTTTTGTAAGATGAACGTTTTTTTATTTTCGGATTCACACATTCATATATAACCAACAAATACTTCAAATTGAATGAAGTCATTTAAATAGATATTCACAAAACAATCAAGGTAAAATGCTGATACATTTATGCAATTGACACTCATTTTTACCTTTTGGATAGATGAGTTGTTACCATTTATTTATTCATCGCAGCGTGAAAACTAAAACCCTTATGAGGGAACGTTTAAAAACTTCTATCGCTTTAAATTTTCTTCAAAAGTCATCATTAGCAAAATACTTCTTTTAATAAAAAGAATTTTCGTCGTGCCAAGTAAAAGCGTTCAACTAATCTACGTCACTTTGAAAACATGTTTTAATACTTTTTTTCTGGTGTACAGAATAAATTCCCAATGCATTAGATTTAAAAAGACTGAAATTTATTTTTTGCACCCACTTTAAATCAATTTCGCTCGGCTCACAGGAGAAAAAGAAGGTTCATACCCTTAACTCACATGTTTAACTTTTAAACGGCATATTTTCTAATGACTTTTAATACTTTAATAATATTGTTTTTCCTTACGATAATTTGGAAACCCGTATTAAAGAGGAAATAATCCTAAAATAGGAGATGGAATAGGAACGTATGGCAGCTAAAAGGTTTTTGAATGGACTTAAAATCACTTGAATTATTATATTCTACACAGAACACTACTTAAAACTTTCACTTTACTTTCTCCCATCTTCCGTCAGCAATATTTAAATGAAAGACCCAAAAATGAGTATAAGATATCTGATTTAGTGTAATAGAATTTAATATTAAGTGTAGGAGAAATTAAGTGGATGCTTGATGATGATTTAATTATCTTGTTTACTCAAAACATATTTTTATTTGATCTGAAGAAAAACATTAATATCTAATTTGACGTAATTGAATCAAATCGTAACTTTATTTGCATCTAGTAATTTTTGTAAAAACACATTTTGAGCTACGTAAGTAAAGAATTTCTCTTTTAAAACATGTCAACAGCTATATTTTTCTTCTTAAAAATCCTGAGGTATTTGGGAGCAAATTAAGTATTGCTTATTACCTTTAAACTAAGCTACAAGACCGAGCTTTCAGATACAAGGTAATTTTGAAATTATGATTAGAAACATTTTCACTGGTTAGCATAAATTCTAAAATTTATAGTAATTGTTAACAAATAATAAAAACAAATTAAATTTCACATTTAGTATTTTAATTTAAACGTTTAGAAAACATTAGAAATGTCTTCACAGTAAACCTTTTGGGACCTATTGAATTTCTCTACGCTTTTCTTTTACTGTAATGGTTTAGTAACTTTCAAATTTCCTTTATTGATAGGGGCTATATTCTTTGATTCCTATTCCTAGTGCCAAAGAAACACTTGTAAAAAAACTAACTTAACATAGAAGTGTAAAAAAAAAATTTCAACCAAAGACTTTATTTACAACACACCTCTACCGGAACATCTCAAGAAAAGAATGATCATGAAATCCAAGTCCCAAATTGCGGCATTTCAGGTCTTCTGAGATAAGCCGGAGCTCCAAATGACTCCCTTGTGCCTTTTCTTAAGAATGTTTTTTTTTAAGAAACAGAGTTTGTAACGATTTTATCTTAGTAACTTTTTAAGCAATGTTTTACTGCTGTGTTAGGTACTTTGATCAGATCCTGCTATTGTTTTTGTTATTAACCCTTTAAACCCTTTAACAACAAGCTATCAATTCTCAAGTTTCTCAAGCAGCAAGCTCTCAAGGAACGTTGGCTTTTAAAAAAATAATCTTAAAAGAAAATATGTCATTAAAAAATCTAAAAGAAACTTTATAACCTTTTTCTTACTTAATTTTAGTTATTTTAATTCACATATTTGTATAAATTCTATACGTAGCACTATCACTGTGTTAACTGTGTAATATTGAGAAAAATAATCTTTGACTAAAATTCCTCCAAATAAAATACACGGGGTTCCATTTAGTACAGCTCAGAAAATAGTATAGGTTTGTAAATTTCTTTTCCTTCCTAACCTATAAAGCACCTAAATTGCAAATTCCAACAGCTCTACTGACACCGAGCTGAAGAAATCTCACATCTTTGTAAATGGCTTCAATCCTTGCCTCTCTTCATACTTTCAAATACGTTTGCAAACCCTTTTGGAACGCTAACACAATAATAAACATTTCTGACAGTAAGTTTTCTTATAGTAGTATTATGATTGGTTGAAGTGAAGTTTGATTGTGTGTAAAAGTGTTACGACTATAAATTTCAAAGGCTGAAAATGTGTTTTATAATGTTTCGATCAAAATTTAAGAACACTTTCAGATTCTAAACATATTTTACAGAACTATTAGGTACATTAAAACACTTTTCAAACATAATCAGAACACTATCACAACACAATAAGGTATTAAAATGTTATACCTACTTAAGTGTTAATAATTTGAGGACAAAAAGTGTTCTTAAATGTGTTTATAATGTTTTTAGTTTTGTGTTGAGCATTTTCAGTGTAGCATTGGAGTGTCCTTCAACACACAAGTATACCTCTTTTAAGACACCATGAAATTAGCAGGAATCGTCATTAGTTCCCAATGTACAATATAGACTCATGGACACTACATCATCCTCATCATCAAGATTAGATTCCGAATTATAGCATTTACTAAACCATTTTAAAGGAGTTGTCGTGGGTGATATTAAGCATTATTAAATGAGGTTCGGTTGTGAAAAATATCTCAGGATTGTTTTTTCGAAACACTCACGAGTTCTAATGCAAGTTTTACGAACACATCTGAAGTTGATGTAGTGATATTTAGATCCTTGAATAGAATACACACGCAATTAAGTGAAATTTCTTTTATAAAAATACAGTATTCTACTTTTAATACTTCATAGCTTCCCAGGTTCCAAACCCCTTGAGGCTTTACTTCTATATCTTTAATTTCTTCAAAGAACAGAATGTGACAGGCTTTACATCTTCTAAAGCCCTCATCGAACCCCTTTGTAATAAACCAAGAAAGGAACGAGTCTTTAGGGGGTTGTACACCCTCACAAAAGATTTTTTTTTCTTTATCCTCCCGAACACTTTCTGCATAATGAAAAGTGTAGCGAGTGTCTATAAATTATTCCTCCAATCCATGACTTTTAAGTAGGGAGGAATTTATGAATATGCAGATTAGGCAATTCCATCGTAAATTGACTGAATTGAATCTACTTTTTCTGGTATAAGAGCAGAGTGTTGTGTTAACTCTTTCTGGGTACTGGCCGATGTTCTTCACTCCCACAGTAAAGTTTCTGTCGCCCACTCAGAAGGAGTGGTAGTTTGAGTGGTATCACCATGTGAAAATGTCATTTTTGATGACGTTCAATCGAATTAAGTTATAAATTAACTTTGTCAGGCCGTAACAAATTTAATTATTTTCGTAGTAATATAATTTATCTATCGTTTAAAAATTTAATTCAATTATCAGATAACACCTTCAAATTATTTTGTAGATGTTAATTTTTAGAAATACATATTTGAACAAAAGAAACTAATAAACTAACATAGCTTACACGCCATTTTTTAATGTTTTTCAAACACATTCAAAAGAAGCTCAGGTAATAATAGGAATTTCTAGTAATTTCAGGCATACTAGAGGGGAAATATGGACTCAAAATATATTTGTTTAACTTGGCGATATCATGAAACTTTTTAATAGTTTTGAGTTGAAATTTCTAAGACTAATAAGAAATTGAAAAGTTGAAAGTAACCTCAAAAAATGTACATATCTAAAAATGTATATATATCGTACATTACGTCTTTAATTAATAAAAATATAAATCGATTAAATGTCATCTTTTGTACGTGGGTCACGCCTGAAAATTATATAAAACACTCAAATTGAAGAAAGTCTCAGAATGGATAAAAACGTAGAAACATTCTATACTTTGTAAGTATTAAAGTCACCCATCTTATAAGAATATCTAACTATAAATTACCTAAACATTTCATACGACAGCTATATGTTAAACATAATAAATAGCACAAAACTAATTATTTAGTTTCCAGAAGCATTTTTATATATCTTATATATAAAGTACTTATATAATGAACCTCTTTACTCGAAGAAATATCGTAAATCTACTTTCGGAGCACAAACGAAAGGGACAAATAGTTACATTTCATTTGGCTAATTAGTTTTGACATAAAGCATAAAAATCATTACATTTGTCAACTAACTCTTACCACTTATGTGGAAAATAAAAAGAGTTCAGGAACAGTAAGATGCTATAATAATAAAATTATTTATAAAAGTAATTCAACTATTCCCTTTTTCAAAAAAATGTAAGTAAAATATCAAATACTAAATAGAAAGAAATTATATGATGTTTACTTCAAAGCCAATGCATTTTTTTTTTCGATCCTATTAAAGATTAATAGTTTGTATCCATGGTGAAATTATAATTATTTAAAATTATTCGGTTGGTTGAGTGTAAGAAAACAGCTTTTCTGAGTGAAACAAAAATTTTTTAAATTATTGCTTACTTTTCAACCCATTATATCGTAGTCACGATTATCTGTTATTAAATTTTTACAAAAGTTGGATTTTCTCCATCTAACTCGCAGTAGACAAGACACTTGACAGAAAAACGTTATTCCTTAATTCGTTTAAGGCGAATAATTTTTTTTCTTACCAGAGTACTTGTTAGGATATTATTAATTCATAAAACCTAAGATATAAGTGATCAAAATTTAACAGATGAGATACCAAATTTAAGAAAGGTAAACAAATGTAAAAGTTTTCAGGAGAGAAAAAGTAACACACATATGCACTAATATTATATGAATAGGATGAATGAACAGAGAAAAATTTATACGGATCTCAGTTTTTTAAAATAGCATTTTTATATAAATTATTAATTATAACTCAATCTAATGTAAAACTCTATAGAGCAGAAAACTATGCCTCAGCACACTAAAATAATTTACATCAGAAATTAGGTACACAGATGATGATTTACTCAATATTTACTTTGAATGTGACAAAAATGCATGAAAACCAGTAAAATTTATTTTTTCCTATTCATATAAAATTTTAATACCCATAAAGATAAGAGACAAAAATAAACATAAAAATAAAATCAATAACACAGAGCATTTCAAAAAATCACGGCATACCTCAAAAGCTGCTCCAAACGCATTCCATCTACTCGTTTCTCTCCGACAACTGTTCGACAAACAAAAGCATGGAAGAATATTGTTCGGTAATCCGCCTCCCGGTTTCAAAAATAAACATTCTCGTTTTACAAGCGAGCGAACTCTAAAAATAGCAAGCGGTGGTTTTCAAACTTCAGGTGTGCGAGCCGCGAGAGAGTTTTCGCAACTCCGGAGAAACGGAGAGTGATCCAAATCCATCAATGGGTTCGGCCATGCCAATGAGCGGCCTTTTTTCCCCTATCGCCCGGCGTTTATCCCTACTTTCCCCTCTCTTTCGGCGAGTTTCAACGTCTTCAAGCCTGTGATGCAAATCTTTTTGAAACACCGTGGAAATTTATGATGTTAGATTTAACTAGAGGTATCACATTTAGAGAAGACTTCTGACATAATTGGAAATTTTTATCAAACGCCATTTTTATAAGAAGTTATATTCTTTACCTGTATTGGCTAGTTTAAGAAGCCAAAATTTTTACTTTTAACAATGAGAATCCAAAGTTTATATTCTAATAAATTACTCATTTTCTCTCATTTTAATTTTAAATATAAGATAGTGCTGAAAAACAAGTATTTTTGAGAAGTAAAAAATCAGGAATACAAAACAAATCAGTAAAACTTGGCATAAGGTTAAAGAAAACGTACATGCAGAAGAAATACGTATTTATGTGGTTGAAAATTTAAATTGAAGTTACTGCAAGCTAAGGTAAAAACATTGCCTTGAAGTAAAGAAAATTATCTTTTGAAATTACATAAAAGGCTTGATTATATTCGAGAAAAAAATGCACTCATTTGAAAATCAGGGAATTTTCTTCCTGTCACATTCCTCCATTTTCTGCAAGATTTTCTCATCTTTTAGTCTATGTGATTTGTAAATTTTCAAATTGTTCCGCATGCTTCAAGAATTTCAGCGCTCGCACGATTTCAGCTACTGGGATGTAAAAGAATACTAAATGTTACTGAAGCAAGGTTTGGACAAAATCTATAAAAATTTTTACAACTCCTGAAGTGCTATACGAATTTATGTGTTTTATACATTGATTCAGCCAAAAACGAAAAAAAAATTAGGTTGTTAAGGACACTTTCAAGACAAATTCTTTGAAATGAATTAAAAACAAACGCTTATCACAAAGGAAATGCTATAACAATATATATAATGTTTAAGTAAACAGTTTGAGAAATACGAAATGAAAAATTACAAATCTGTCATATCCAAAATGTACTTATCGTTCAAATGCAAAATAATTTATTTGATCAAAAATTATTCCTGAATTATTTCTTTATAGATGAATGATATAAGACTTATAAAGAAAAGAAACTTAATTTCCAAAAAAGAGAATCTTCCAGAAGTGCTGAACAAAAACTCTATAGCAAACAAACAAGGAGGATTTTTAATGTTCCATCCGATTGATCCCTTTGATCCATTTCCATACATTTAACTGCATTTCATTTTTTTTTTTTTTGCATTTATAAAAAGTGAAATGAAAGATTGTAAAAAAAATGTAAGGAAAAATGAAGAAATATTTCATTCCAAAAAAATAATATACCAGATTGATAAATTGACTTGTTAACTTCATCTAGACTTATTTAAATACAAGTTGTGAGAAAGTATTAAGATTAACGGGCCGTTTTTATTAAAAACCTTTGCGGAAATTCATTAGGAGATGTTTTTTTTAATATTATGACAATAATCTAGTTTAATTTTTAATTTTTTTTTTCTAGTCTGTCTTTACTATTAAGTTTGTCATAAATATACTTAATTGTCATTGACACTCCAAACAGTTTGTGAAGCTAATCTTGGTTACATTAGACACATATATTAGGTATTCATAAATTCTTACAACTTATATTAATATTTGATCGTTTTGCTGAATCTAAAAAAGTTCCACGCTTTAGGCTTGAATATTAGGTCAACTCGTAAACAAGATAAAAATTACGAGGATAACTTTTTATCTTTAGTGACTATTAATCTAAGAGTATGACTATTTTAATCATATCCATTGAGAAAAATATTGTTTTATCAAAAAAAAAATGAATCTCTAATAAACATACGCGCATTTTAAATTTCGCCTAATGCACACGAATAGCGATCTTTTACTGTTACCTAAAACAGAAAGAGTAAAGAGGCTTGCATCTGCCTTTCGAATAGGTTCTAGAAATAGTGACATTGAACTTTCACCTCAATGAGGTATTTTAGGTTCAAGATGCTTGAAACAGACATTTACAATTTGCAAATATCCAAAAATATCCATCCTAACTTTACCTTCCGTGTAAAACAATCAAGTGACTTGGAACACATGGCTGATAGATCTTTCCAAAGGTTCAGTCGGCGCCATACCATAGGACATAATACTAACAAAGCAACCCTTTCTGTCCAGAGAAAATTATAAGCTCTTTTGAAGTTGCCGCTTCAAGACTAATTAAGCATTAAACTATCAATTTTAACTCAAAATATTTACTTCAAAGCAGGTGATAACTTTAAGAGGCCATTCCCTTCCTGTATAATAAGGCTAAATAGGGAAAGAAAATTAAACCTGAAGGGTTCTCAAGAATTTCCTATGCGCCATATCGCTTTTGACGAGAACTCAACAAATTTAACTAAGCTTCTAGTTAAAATTTCATGTTATGAGTATGATTAAGTATTTTGAATTTGTTGTTGGATCCATAACACAAGTTTTCCCTACCTAAATTTAAATTTAAAAAATTTTTGTGTTTTTTTAATCAATAATATTTTACCTACTTTATCAAAACTATTTTGTCTTATTCTAAAATTAATTGTACCATAAAACGTTCAAAAATGCTTTCACTATCCTGCACTAATCTAAATTTATATCATCACGTTTAATCAGGGACATTTAAAGCAAATTTTATTTCCATTCTGTTTTAAATTAGTGTTATAAATAACATGTCTGCTTATAACAATAACGGATCACTTCTTATTTTTTTTTTTAACATTTAAGGTAGGAAAATTTAATCTAGCTCTAAAGTATATGTTAAAGTTTTTGTCCTTCTCCTGACATGAAATTAATAGTTAGTAGTACTTGAATTATACACAGTAAACACTTATGAGGCAAAATTTAATAATTCTCTCTATTTATATAGGTTAATGCATCTTAAGTTTCACACTCAGATGTTTCAAACTTTAAATTCCTCAAATCTTTTGAACATAGCAATTACTTAACAAGTGTTAGGTTTGTCACAATTTCCATTTCTCTCCCTTAACCCGATATGAATCTCCATTAAGATACAATTAAAACCACAGGAGCATTTTGAAATATTTTACACACGCTTGAGTAACTATACTTCAAGTAACTAATGTATTCTCCTTTACGTCCTAAATCTTTAAGTCCGCCATCAATGAGCGTCGCATTTCCAAGTTTACATAAGCATATATATTTAAATGCTTGAAATATTCTGGATGGGATAGATCTGGAGAAAATCAAGCAAATGTTCAGTTTCTCTTAATTTTGAACACCAGCGTAGCTTGTATGAAATTGGTCCATCAGACTTTCATGTTTGTTAAAAAGTGTTTGTGATCTCTGAATGTGATCTATGTGGGTCTGAAGTAAATGTTATAATTTGATACTGATTTGTGTGTAATCATGGTCATCTAGACACATAAGGCCAGAGAAGCTCGAAATCTTGAGTGACGTTCTGCTTACCATTTCGCGTCATCAACGCTTTTTGGAAAACAGCGCAAATCCAGTCTGAAATCTTGCACGCTCCCTTCAGACAGGAGTTGCGCAGTTGTCCAAAAAGCGATGATGGTGTGAAATAGTAGCCAGAACGTCACTCAAGATTTCGAGCTTCTCTGACCGTATGTGTCTAGATGGCCATGGTGTAATACCGTTAGGAATTACAATAGAACCTGTAAGAGTAGAATTCATCTATGAGGTGGAGAAAAAAGCACTCTTGAACTCTAGAAAGACGAAATGGAATTGCAGGACCTATTTAAATAGATTGAAAATGTCTTTTAATAATTGAAGAAGAAAGCAATTAAATGAATGAAATAAACTCATAATGGACTGGCTGTTTGGGACCCCGAAGAAGAGAAATCTATTTATTATCTATCCCTTGTGATGGAGTTCTTTAGAGTCAACGGACTAATGGGCCTTGTCTAACTTTGTCAGACAAGATACGATGGATGGATGGATAAGCAACACAACAACCTTGACAGGTGGAACGAAACGACAACAATCCTGTCTACTTGTAGCCCCTGATAAGTGGAACATCTAAAAAAGAAGAATTATTGGTGATTGCACCACTTATCCTGTAAAACTAGAAGAACATATTCTGTCAAATTTCATCCACTCTTACTGTTTGGAATTTACTTTCCTAATCTTAACACATTGTTAAGATATTTTTTAATTAAGAAGGATGCACAAGGAATAAAAATAATTTTTCTCAATTCAGCTGTATATCACTCATAAATATGTTATGTAAGCTTGCAACAACAGTATTAAAATAGAAATAAGGTATTTCATTTTCACAAACAAAAGAAAAAACATTTTCTATTGATAGCGCATTCAAGCTCAATCAATAGGGTTTTTTTACTTTTGATTACTCTACGAAGATAGTTATTTTTGAATGATTATTTAATAGATACTAAACGCATCTTTTAAAAAATAAACATTTACTATTTGAAGATAACTAGAAACTAATTTCCTTGGCAGAAGTTTTATTGAATTCTTAAGGGACTTAATAAATTCTCAGTAAGACAGATTTATTCGTGTTTTACCAAAACGAAAAAAAAGTGAACATATCTAATTAGCAAATTTTCCTTTTGCAACTCAAAGTATATATAAACCTAATTAGATGACTTTCTTTAGGTACCATAATTTAATTCTTATTATAGCAAACTTCCCTTTTCACTGAAACTCCTTCTCTTTTAACAACAGCCGAAAGTCAAAAACAAAATTGAGTAGAAAGAACATCTACCAATGTCTAGTAGCTTAATCAATGATTATTTTTCTCTTGTATAGACTTCCAACTTACTAGCCACCCGGGAAACTCCGCTAACTAATGTCTCACAAGTTGCAAGAAAGAAATATTCGACTTGTTAGTATTCATAGATATTCATTACACCAGTATTTGAAAACCATCTCTGGCTTCGTTTTTTCAGACTTGCTCGCTCAAGAGGAAAGCTGTAATGGATCTTAATAGCTATAGCAAGTTTCTGAGTTTACAGCAAAGGGGGGACTCTAAAGCTATGGAAAAGAGGATGGCCGTGTAATTTTTCTCTCTCAAAAATTACTTTAACTTTGCTCAAACTTTACATTTTCACGCCTCTTTTCCGGTTTTAGTTTTCTTGTACCGTAACGATATCACTACATTATTCATGAGCCCAACTTGCTCTTCTGTAAGGTTCTGACGCGTTATGTATTATGTATATACTAGCTGTTACGACCCGGCAAAGCCGGGTCTTACAGCTAGGCTAGCCTTTTATGCGAGCTTCGCTCGTTACTACTTCAAGTTCCTATTAATTATACATTAAATAAGAAGTTTAACTTTAATAATTTATTATTGTTGAATTAGAAACCAACTTCCCTAAAAGTAACTTTTTAACCTTTATTAAGTAAACCAACTTTCTTGAAAGATATTTATTTAAAAGCTATTATATTATTTTAAAATTTTAATTACTTTTATTTATTTATTTTTCTGATTATTGCGAGATGGCATCGAGTCAGTGAGTGACGTGGGCTTTTATATTTTTCTGATGATTATGATTATTATTGCGAGATGGCATCATAGTGTGCGAGCGTTCCAGAATCAGTGAGTCAGTGAGTGACGTGGGCTTTTATATGAGAGATGCTGCACTGGGGAATATTTTAAAGGGAATTTAATAACTTTATAACAAACTGTGTCGCTCTGTGGCGTGTAAATGTTTTTAAAAATGAATGAGTATTTTCCTTATTAGTTTTTGATGAAGACAATTTCGTAGGTAAAAACAAGTTTTTGATTTTTAGCAAAAACGGATAAATTCAAAAAATATCATTTGAAAGGCTCCTTAAAGTTTATACTTTTGGAAAACTGCATGAATAATATTTATCTCATCAGTTTTATTTTAAAATACATATAAGAACAGTTTAATAACAAATTACCTATGAAACATATTTTATCATGTTGTGGAGAATATATTGAATGTTCCGATGTGTGTGTTACCTTAAGTTGATGATTTTTCATCAACATTTAATATTATGTTTTTTTAATAAGTCATTTAGATACTAGAACTAAAATTAATAGGGTCACGTTAACCACTTTAAATCATGGAAGAGTTTCTCAGTTGATTATAACAATTAATTATGTTTACAAATAGCAGGTATTATCCACTACTAAATACGACCTTTGTCATACATTAATTGTACTACAGCACACATTGTTTTGACAACCTGAAAGCTATATGAATGACGCTTTAATGTCCTTCGATCACTTTAACGGTAACCCGTATACATCATTTTATCTAGCATTGAATTTATAGGCAGTATCTCCGATTGAGGAAATGAGACTTCCATAAGAGTGAATAGGGTGCACTTTAAAAGTTAGGGGAGTTTATCTAAGGATATTTATATCATAAATATATGAAATTAATTGGCTCATTTATAATTTACATTTATTTCCTTTTTAAAGATTGGTTAAATCTCTATTCGTATACATGGATTTGATTGAATTTATTTCTCAAACAATTTAATCAGTCTTGTAGAGGGGCCGTTCAAATATTATGTAAGAACCTTAGGGGGAGAGGGAGTTTTGCTCTTTGTTTATTATTCCTGACAAAGGTTATGAGTGTTGCTTACGGAAGATGTTACAAACACAGACGTTACGAGATGTTACAAGAAGATGTTACATTTTCGAAAATATATCTTGTTTATTGCATGAATAATTTCAAAATTCAACCAAAACAAGTTGTATTTTAAATTTTTTATTTTGTACCAAAAAAGGAACAAATGGAGGGGGTATATATAGAGAGAAAGGCAGTTTCCTTAATCTAAGAATTTTTGAAAGCCAGTTTTGTGGAGGTTAATGAATCAATATACATTATGAAATATGATGTTGAATGTGTGTTGTCGTTTTTATTAGTCAAAACATGGGTTATATAAGGCCTGGTTAGAGTCTTGCTATCAAAATGCATCCGTATCTGTAGGTAGTTATGTAAATATTTTAAAAGGGAGACAATTTTAAAACCGCAAGAGTAGACCTCTAAGTATACTTCAAAGTTAAAATATTCAGGAATTTTGATATCAATGACTACTCATTTCAATGAAAAAGTATCTTGAGTCGTTTAATTTTGGAAGGTATCCGAGAAAAAAATTTAGATTTTCCTGTGTTTAACTACGAAATTATATGTATTTAAGTCTCACCAGAAAACCTCAAATTTTCCATCTACCCGCTCGCAAATAATAAAAAAGACATAAAAAATATGTCAGTATTTTTATTTAATATGAGGAATGAAGTCATGAATAACATATTATTCATTCAATAACGTCTCGATCTAAGAGTGATAAATAACAAGATAATATAATATAAGATAATAATAAGAGTGATAAGAGTGATAAGAGTGATAAATAACATATTTTTGTAAATACTTTTAATGATTAGCATTTTTGAAAGTACTCAATTTTGTTTTCAACATAATGCTAACAATCCCCTCTTTGTGCGAGCCATTCATCAAGAGTATCTTAAATTTCATTGAAAAAATTAAAACCAGATTTCATTTCTTCGAACTTCTTAACTTTATCGAAGAAACTTGCTTGAATCCTTATTAATTTATGTTATTTGTGAGAAAATCTTTAAAACACTTGATGTTATTAAGCTGAGTGTCATACGGTTTAATTCTCAAAAATCATTGAGCATCTTTATATTATACTAAAATAACCCAATTCTTAAATATTTCCAAATGTTTCCTACGGAAAATGCAAACTCCGTATCATTTTTCGATCATGCTTCAGAAAAAAAAGAACATCAGTGGCATGCCAGAAACGCGTTTTCAATACCCGTGTCACGTTTTTGCGATACCCAAAAACTTTCTTGCCAGCTAAAAGTCAATCGCAGAGCCAGAAACAAAAGTAGACGCCCGATTTATTATGGGGGTTCAAATACCTCACATCCGCAAAGGGGCGTTGATGTAAAAGAACTCTGCCCGGCTCTATTTTGCATGGCTTCAGGAAAACTATCTGACTCAGGCAGGGAGCTTTAAACCTCATCTTGGGTTTGGCAAATCCCTCCTGAAAAAGAAATCAATAGTCATGTGTTCTTATACCTCCAAGATTTATCTCGCCAAGAAGATGGCTTTCGAGCTTTCAGACTTAAGGGTTTTTCTTTTTGTTTGTTATTATGATTTGGGGAATGGCAACAGAGTTATTGTATTGTATCGCGTCTGAGTGCAACGGAAGATATGGGTTCGAAGGGGTTTCGGACAAGGGGAAGAAAAAAAAAATGTTCTGTTTTCGCGTGAGGCGAAACCAACCATGAATCTTGGAGAATCTAAAAGCAAGATATTATGTGGAGTAAGGATACGCGTGCTTAGGCGTTTTTGTGTTGTTTGTTGTTGATGGTGCTTTATTATTTGCGTGAGATGCCGTAAGTGCTGTGTTTTATCCCTATGAAAAATTTGTTTCAGAAATTCCGGGGCTATAAAAGAGTAATATTTCTCCCGATTTGTTTTGCTGTTTGGGAGAGCGAACCATCCGAAGAAATGTTTAATGCGTTCTTTGTTCGAGGGTTGTTTGCTGGGTTTGTTCTGCTAAAATGGATATGGGATATGGAGTTATCTTACATTTATCAGTTTACATATTCCATTAGTTTTTCTTTCTCCATGTTCAATACCCAAGTATAGTTCTATTTAATAAGCATATCTATTCTCTTTCGAAGGATAAAAATACGTAACCCAAATTGCGATTTGTTTATGAACCACTACTAACGAAAGCGAACAAAACCGTCTCTTTGGATTTGTTATTCAAAAACATGCATTACTATATTTGTAAAAGATACATTGGTTTTCATACTTTTCCAAAGAATGGTTTTTGCTTGAGACTTTATTAAAATTCTGATAAAAGTAAGAAGTTTAAGTTCTTTTCGAATGATAAATATAGTAAACTTTTATAAACAAATATTCATACATGAGTATTTTTTTCTTTAATAAAGTATATGACTAGGTAAAACGATAAAAAATTACATAAAAGGCATTAACTTATTTTGATTAGTAAGGTAATTATTTATCAGTCAGTTCAAGTATTTCTATTCTTATTAAATAATTTTTAAGTCTGCATCCATTAGATTAGAGCCTCCTTAAAAATAATGAGTTATGTGGACAGTTTATTCAGTGTTTTGCAATTATGAATTCTAAAAGAACAACACACAGTTTGTGACTTTTTAATGGATCTTTTATATTTCAATCCTAAAAAGTTGCTGTCACAAAAAAAAGTTCACTTCTACGATGCAAACACTCCGTAAACAACAAAGTATAATAAAATGAGAATGAAAATATTATAGAGCATTTTCAATCACATGACTCGGCCTAACAACGGCCTTACCAAAGTTGTTTTTGCCCGCCAGTGACATCATGTGCGAATGCTTCTATTGGATGCTTCTAGTTCCCGCCCCTAACAACAGCCTTAGCAACGTTGTTTTTGTCCTCCAAGTGACGTCATGTGCGAATGCTCTATAAAAGAAATTATTTTATGAAATGTTAAAGTCACAATTTCAAAAATAACCAAATTATTCTCGTGTTTTCATAAAAAAAAAACTGTGTTTAAACCATTTGTTTAAACTTTTGGCGATATTTCTACTCTTTGATGTCGAAATGTTTGATTTTTATAATGGGTAACTAAAAATAATTTAAAATGTGTTCTTCATCCCGAAATTCTTTAAGTGCTTTGCTTTAGGTTGGTAGACTTTAATTAACGCATAGCACTATATAAATTCCTCCAAAAATAACCTTCCCCGAATTTAACCAAGAACAAAACCTACTGTCTTCTTCCATGAAACACACAACCCAAGATATCCTTTCCTTCAACTCTCTCCGAGACCATACAAAGGATCTCCATCCTTATCTGGATTAAAAACCTCCGCTCCTTCCGAACTCTCTTCCAAGAGATCTCGGTGCTCCGAAAGATGCCGAGAGCTTCCGATCGCGCCCCCTAATGCGATAAGAAGTCCTCTCGGGCTATCTGGCTAATCGCATTTGCGGCCAAGCGCGCATGCAAAGTGACTTTCTTCGCAGGAGTATCGGGCTCTGTTGCTGGTTTGGGGGCGAGAGATGGCTTATCAAAACAATCCCCGCTGTTTGGGCCCTTATCGAGTTAGGGTTTGCTAGTTTTCAAAGGGATCGATCGGCCTTGCTGGCTGGCCTTGTCTGTGAAGATGGATGGGGTGGTCATGTGAATAGGTTTGTTCAAAAAGTTCGTGGAGATGACCAAGAAATATGGTTAGCTTATTAATGTCAGAGACGTGAAGGGAACTTACTTCATTGATGAGCAAAAATTACATCAACATCATATTAAAAGATTTATTTATTACAGATCTTTTTAGACTAGGGGAAATATTTTTTCTTGAAGTGGGCCCACATAGTTTTGAGACAAGAGAAATTGGGGTGATAATAAGTTAAAATAGACGTGATAATAAGTTAAAATACTATAGAGTGTTTTCAGGTGACGTCACAACCGGTTATTTTCTTTCAACTGTGTACCTTCTGTAGGGCTTTTAACTGTTGCTAAGGCCGTTGTTTATCTGTTACTAAGGCGGTTTTTAAGTATGGGATCACGTGATTGCAAATGCTCCAATAGAAGAATTCCACGGCTAGTCATTTTCTGTAACTGTTAACCTCTGTAGGGCAAAAAACTGTAACATCTTCTGTTGCTAAGGCCGTTGTTAGGTCCGAGTCATGTGATTGAAAAGGCTCTATTCGGGTATTATTAATAATGCCTGGTTTATCACTTTGCCCGTAACATATCCACTTAGAGAGAATCAAAGAAAAAACTTGGGAACATGAAATACCTGAAAAATATCCCCACTCTAATTTTTTAGGAAAAAGCAATGAAGGCAAAGATTAAGAAACAAAACAATAAAATTAGATCTGTATTAAGTGAAAATGTAAACTTCTTGACAGCAAATGTGGAATATTTTTCTGTTGTTCGAAAAATTTATTAAATAATAATAATCTTTATTTTTACATTTGTGAATATATAATTGGTGTTACTTCCATCAAATGTTGTAATGTAAAGTAAAATTTGTATTCAAAGTTAGCTTTAAATGTATTTGTATTTTTATAAATCAATGACTAAAAGGAAGCATACAAACCAAACATTGCAATTGATAGGATGGAATAACTATTCCTTTCAAGTTGTTGGTTTGAAGATTTAGCATAAAGAGAAAAAACTACAAATAACCTCTAATAAGAATGCGCATTTCCTAAAAATCCAAACATCAAATTATTTTAGCAATTAATATTTAGTGATAGTTAAACTCCAGAGTATTTTAAATTTTGCCCCCCCCCCCTCTTCATTGAAGGAACAACAAGTTTTATAAAATGACTAATGATTTATAAAAAAAAGCATAAAATAGAATTTTAAAGATCTTTTACTGGTAGTAACTATTAAAATGGAAGTATAAAATAAAGTTTTAAAATAATGATTGTAAGAATAGTTTTTCCATGAATTATTAATGAAGATTACGAAATCTTGAGTCACAATTAAAACAATTACATCATATTTAATCCTACTTGTTTCAAAGCTTCAGAATCTAAAGAATACATGAATTTTAAACTACTTTTTTCATGCCTTATTATAAATGGTTTGTTTTGGCAAAAATTCTCAATAACTTAAATTTAAAAAGAGTTTATTCAAATGCTTTAATTACATACTATTTGAACAATGAAACTGAACTTTAAGACTTAAGTTAAGAATGCTCATTATGCAATACATATTAAATGAATCAAACAGTTTATCCAAAAAAAATCAAAATAATGAAATATATGTCTTTGTAACCAAGAAAGTCAATGGTTTGTTTTGCATATCTACACCTATTCAATTTGAAACACGACAGGTTCAGAAGAAAAGGTGCTAAACACAGTTTGCATAAAAACAAGTATCTTGAAGCAATTTATTTATCTTTCCATCACTATTTTAGTTTATATTTTATTAAAAAATGTAAACCTAATTAACTAGAGTATACTCTTTTGCATATACGTTTCCTTACTAAGATATAAAAAAAATTCCACTGTGCATATTAAGGCATGCATGAGATTACTTTATAATGAATTGATACAGTTTTCATTGAATGTGGTGTCACATTTTTCTTAAAAAAATGTGTTAGTAGAGGTACTATAGATATTTGGGTCTTTTTATACATTACTTCCCAAAAGGAATCTGGCTCTGCGTGCACTGTGCAGATTTTTGGAGGACATGTTGCAACCCCCTGTATGTTATTATAGATTTTACGGGAATATCGCAAAATATGTCCAGTTTACACCACCATCTCTAACGACCGCTAAAACCAAACGCCGTTCGCTGAAAATAAACACAAAACGACTTCTTTATTTCGACCGTCCTAAAAGAGGTTTAAATCTCCATTCGACTCTAATTTTCTGCATCAAAAGTCACGTGAAATTTACGAAAGACGTTTGGAAATTTGCCTTTCTTCGGAAGAAAGTATGTTTAATCTCCCCCTAACAACCTACTCCCGTCGTAAGTAGCGGAGGAAGACAGGATACGTTGTTTTTTAGTAAGATTATTATAGGAACTCGGATTCTAATATCAGGTTATCTTGTTATGCAACGTACTTTTATCTTCAACTTGGAAGTCAAGTACTGTATTTAAAGACATGTAACGCTGTTAAGACTGCATTCAAACTGTCTCCAGTGGTTTCTCTTAACAAGATTTGAGGCTAATCCTAATCATTATTTAAATATAGCTTAATGTTATGAGGGGTACTAAAAAACCTTAGTAATAGTAGTTGGTTTAAATGAAATTATAATAATCTGAAAATATTAAATTCATGTGGCAGATTAATATGCCACTGCTTAAAAAAAAAAGTAAATTCCTTCACGTATGTAACTAATATATGGTTTAGATTTGTGGGAATTCAAGTATTTTTAATGATAAAATGTGTATCATAAACATTTCATGCTATAAATTCTTCAAGATGGGAAAACTTAAACTCCTAAAAGTCATATATTCACAGCCATCAGCGTCGGTGTTAACCATGCATCAGTTAAAGAAAGAAAAATTAGTTTTTTGCTGACTCTGATCGGTGGAACCCTTCTTTGACCTAGGATTTAACACTGACGCTATGTAAAATAGCTGGGTGATCACTTTTTATTTATATTTTTATTATTTATCATTGTATTTTTCTAGACTGCCTCTTCCGATTGAACTTTGATGGTTGAAATTATTACAGACTTGTTTGATACTCAAGAAATTAAAACTAATTGAATTTCAATAAAATCAACACTCAGACCTAGGAAATATAATGCATAATTAACCAGAAGGACACCTTTCAAAAGAAATACCTCATATGACAGCATTAAAAAATCCTCTCTTTCCGATAATTCTTCTTCTAAGACAAACTCCATCATTACAAGAATAAAATATGGGATAAGCAGAGCCAATTAGGTTTGCAAACCATGACGCGTCAGCTAATGTACACACACATTTTGAGGAATAGTAAAAATAAATCCAGACTCTAACACTAAAACAATCTAAAACTTTCCCCGCGCGTTCGACTTTAATTACAATTTCTAACATCTCAAGAAAACTAACAAGACACACTCTCAAAACCTGCACCAATAAATAATAAGGTATTCAACGTCATCCAAATTTATTCGAAAATATCCAGACAATTCCAATGAGAAAAACCAGCCAAAAAAATCCTCCAAACCCCTTAAATTGACAAAACAGAATTTCGCAACCCCGTCTGGTTGGAAACACCGAACCAAACACGTTTCTATTAAGCAGGCAGTAATCAAATGATGTCATTAAGTGAATCACATCAGAGTCACCCGATCGCGTATCACTCTGTGCAAATGCTCTTCTTCCATTCATCGGCAAGTGACAGTTAAATTACTGCGGGGCTGGCGTGGCGAGTTGATCCATTCCTCGTGGATTGATTTGCGAAGGTCATTTCCGCTTCTTTTCAAAAGCGGTTCAATTGGAAAGGCGATGAATTTCCTGTAATGACGATTTTTTTAAGTGTAGAGCGCGGTTTTTGAAATGATATAGTTTAGAAGTTTTCTGATTTCTTGACTAATTTTATCGGTGAAACTGATTTATACTGCAATGTAGAGCAGAATACATAATTGGAGCGATCTTTAATTCTACATCATATTTTATAAATCATCGACATTAATTAATTTGAAAAAAAAAATTAGTTCATAAGTTCCTTTTAGACAGTTTAAATGTGCAAACAAATTTCTTCTTTTAACCCATTTAGTCCTGACTGCTCAAAATTTTCCATTGGATTTAATGACATTCCCCTTCGGTTTAGGAAAATGTTAAATATAACTCTCTGTAATTTACCTTTTTTCTAATATATTTTAACTAAGAGTATTTACTTATTATACTACTTACGATTGCAATATTTGGAGCTTAAAATTAACTGTAATTCAAAACTTTTAATACTATTATTAACTTTTAAAAAATATGTATAAGTTGTTTGATGGAACCTTCTATCTCTCTGTTTCCACCCCAAATACTATTAAGAACCATAAACACGATATTAATTCAAATATAGTAAAAACGATTCTCTTTGATATTGACATTTTACTAACCCATCAAAAATTTTCTTGGTTTTAACATATTTTTAATTTTAATACAGCAAGCTTTTTTGGCATTTTGACTGCAAAATTACTTCAAAAAATTAACTACCACCTTAGGAAATTATAACTTCCCAATAAAAAAAAACTTTATATAACTAATAACTTGATGAAATAATTAACTTCATGCCAATAAAAAAGTACTACAATTCTCAAATTTCCAAACATCAATGGCACTATTTATTACACATAATTCTGAGAATAAAGTTGTGATGGTAATAATCCGTATCCTAATAATCTAATCAAGTTATCCTTATACTCAACTTTTACTAAAACAGTACCCACTTTCATTATATCAATAAGGAAGATTTCTTTTCCATGTGTTACTATAGGAAATACTGAGTATCAAACCTTCGAATTAGTTTCTCCTTTTTTTTTTTCTTTTGCTAATATTCCTACCCTAAACACAAAATTGAAAGAAAATATACATCAGCGATTCAGTGCTGGCCTTGTTTGCCACAAGCTAATAAAAGGCTCATTCTAAATATTACCTTCAGACAGACACTTAATTAGCCTTATTTCCCTTGATTAGTCTACTACGCGAGTACCTTGCACTAATGATGTCAAAGCATCATTAATGAGTTCCTTAATTTTCGAAGAAACGAGCTATTTTCAACGAAGAAAAGCAAAAACTCTCTTTTAATGGAAAAGTTATCTAAAAACATGGAAATTTTTATTTCTGTTTATTCTAACTCACTTAATTACGTGACATTAAATTTTAATGTTTATGAAATAAAGGTTATGTTCTGATTAAAGCAGTTTTCTTTAAAACTTAATGAGAAGACTTAAACAAAGACATTCAAACAAATTCCAAATATATTTACTTTAAGCTTGTCGATCTTTTTGATGAATACTTATCATTTTATCAATCAAACCTATTCATTTCATTTTAAAATAAACTTATATTGCTTATTTGATAATTTTTTCATGAAATTACGGAAAATGTTTCCATTTTACAAAAAGTACCACAAAATAATAGTTTTGTAAAATATTCCTTTTCTAATAAATTATACAGTAATTTAAATTTTAACTAGTTTTAAAAAGTTAAAATCTATTTTTAGCAACCTAAATTTACTCTAGTAAATAGCTTTGATAGATTTACTATGAAAACGGCCCTTTTAATGAGCACTTGGGAAAAGAGAAAACTATCACCAAATGCAGCCAATCCGACCCCACCCCTGATTCTAATATTAGCAAAAACTTGTTTACCTTATAATTCATCTCCCCACCAAAAAAATGGAGAAAATCTAGCCTTATTAATAGGAAATATGATTCTCTATTTTTTCATAAAATTCATCTGTAATTCAACTAAAATATTATGGACAAGTCTTGTTTTTCTCGCGGCTCATTCATACAAATATCTAATTTAAATTTAAAATAGTACAAAAATTAGGATAACACATAGTATTTATAATGTAGGAAATAAAGTAATCTCATTAGGTTTAAAGTAGGCTCACAACAAACATGGAAAATAAGCTTATCAACATCTTAAAAAACAAATGGAGCCTTACTACATTGAATACTTTTGCTACTTTATAACATTACTACAGTTTTTAAGCTTTGCTGTACTACAAATACTCGGCGAAAAAGTAAATAGCCCATCCTCAGTCTGAGATGTACTCCAAGTTTTACTTAAAAGTTTATTCAAATACATCAACGTGCAAACCCAGACACAGATCTAGTGAAAAGATTATTTGTTTTCTCAGAGAGCATTTCTTTTCTGCCTTTGTGAAAGAGTTCGATGGCATCAGCACATAATAAAAAGGGTCCCCCTCCTTTTAGTTTTATCATAAGAAACTTGAAGGAAAAGACGTCATCAAAAACCAATATTTCAAAGAAGATTTTTTTTTCCAACTCGGAAAAAATATTTCACCTCTTATGAGGAAAATTTCCTGAGAGAAGTTTAAATACTTCTCTCGGAAATGCTTAAGTTTCTTTAATAAGCTTATTAATAAAGTAAAAGAAGCATCCTATATTTAACAGAAGATCTAAGATCTATATAAAATACCATTTTACCTCTTATACTACATAATATGTATTTCAACAGTTCGTTTGATGTATCTATGCATTCTCCCTTAGCATTGTTTTGGTTCATTTTACATTCGTATTTCCCTTTATTTATTTCCTCATCTCTACAAAGGTTTATTTTCAGTACAATAAATTAAAGCTATAATACAAAAATAAAACTACAACAGGAGATAACAAAATGTTGATCCCCTTACTAAAAAGAGGCTATTTTAAAAACCCACCACTTGAGAAGGGTCTTTCTTTCATTATTAATAATGCCCGAAGTGGAGGTGGGCAAAGTGATAAATTCAATGGCATTTATCAATGAAATTTATCACTTTGCCCGCCTACACTCCGGGCATTATTAATAATGCCCGATTAATCACTTTACTCGTAACATATTTACTAAATAAATTATAAAGAAATCATTTTTAAATGTAAAAACTGTGTAAAGTTCGGAAGTTAATGCTTAGAAAACAAATATCAAGCATATGGATCTACGCATTTAAATAAAAAAGTTTATATTATAAAGATACATATTAAAGTTCTATAAAAATGTTAATACATATTTTCTGATAAAAAAAAAACATTTTCCAAAAGTTGTTCAATGATGATAATTCAAAGATTTATACGAATATTTTTATTAATTTTTTGTCAGTTACAAGAAGAAAAAAAAGACACTAAAAGCATGTGACGGAGATAATATTATAACAATATTTCTTTGCTAAGGAAATTAAGTTTGACATTAGCTTTCAAGGAAAGAAAATATTATTGCACCCTACCAATTAAAACATTTTTACCAAGCAGACTTTTTATTCATCGAAAAAAAAAATTCCAGTCTGAATCATTGTACAATAAAAAAGAAATCTCTAATAGGCTTTCTTTTTAATTTTTCAATAAAAGAAGTGTTCTCACTCCCAAAATATTGATTAAACTTTTTATGTCATAAAAGATTCATGAAATGCAAATTAAAATCAACTCGAACACATATTCAAAATATGATTTCGCTACCTTTACATTAAATAATATGCTAACATTCTGTAGCGTGTATATATCTGTCATTTTTTTAATTGTCTTTATTCAGTGAAATCTTTTAGAAGAAACAATAAAAATAAGTGAAAAAGATTATAAAAACTTCCCATCCTGTGAATGAATATTTGATATGTGTTTTGTTTAAACAGACGGCTTTAAAATAGCGCCAACTTGGCTACATTTCAGGCAGGATTGTCCAAGATGGGGCGCTTGCGCCAAACATTGGATGAATAACAGTTGCACATCAGTCATTTAACTAATTTAATAAATAGCATTCATTCATTCGAAATTAAAACATAACCGTTTATATCTCAATGAGAAAAAGAATTTTAAGTCAATTACAATGCTTAAAGTTATGTATGTGCTGAGATAACAAATTTGATTAAATGTTATTTTGAAATACAATTAAAAAATAATCCGTTTCTAGAGAAAAAAAAATCCTTTCGTGTCTTTAAAAACACTTATTTTCTTTTGAACAATGAATAAGAGACGCATAAATTCGCAGGCCCTCATCCAAAAGGGAGTTAAAATTTAACCCCCTTGATGCTTTAATGACTATTTTTAAACTGTTTTTATATTGATTGGCTATTTCTTGCGTCGTACAATGTGATCCTCTCGCGTGTCATTTAAAAGGATCCAAATGCCCAAAATAGAGTTACAGCACTCCAAAACATTTTCCGAAGGAATCTCATGACCCTCCATATTTGTTTGGAACTCAGTAATATAAAAAAATTTAACTTTAATATTTTGGAAAGATATTTTCTTGTGTTTTCAAATTTGTGACATGGAGCAGTAGAGGGGCCTTGATATGGGTAAAAAAATGTAGGGAATATCCCTTACCAACAATAAACATTGAACTTAGTAATAAAGCGGTATATGTATATGTTATGGGCAAAGTGATTAATCGGGCATTTTTAATAATGCCGGAAGTGGAGGCGGGCAAAGTGATATATTTCATTCATAAATTCCATTCAATTTATCACATTGCATTATTAATAATGCCCGGATTTATCACATTGCCCGTAACATATATATGGTATACCTACTATAGGTTGGCCACTTCTGATTTAAGGGCTTTCACCAAAGCTAACTCTTTCAAAAGATGAGAGCTGGTTTTTATAAGAGCTTCTTCTCTATTCGTCTTTTTACGCATTTATTTCAGTGATTTGTTTTCACCGATTAATTTTCGTAAGCTAGAAAATGGAATCTTCAAAAATGAGATTTTTTTTTTTTTGGAAAATGAAATGGAAGTTTTAAAATTGTTTAAAAGTGAATATGTCAGTCCATTGGGGCAGATAGACAAATTCTGGATTTATCCAATAAAATGAATTAATGATCTTCCGATTAACAATTTTGTGTTTCCTTGATTTTAAGGGCTGTTGCATAACTAGAGTGTTCCGATTAATTGACTAAAGTGATTAATGAGATCCAACTCGTAAATCCTGACTGTCATTTTGACTAAGAATTATGCTGCCATGTAATTCAATAGTATTTTGAGAAATTATTTTTTTCTTATCATCAACATCCGCCTTCTCCGTCGGTCCAAAGCAGCTTCTAACCAAGTTCCAGCTCAGCCATCCAAGTGCGTCTCATTATTCCGCTTTCCATCATACTCTCCACCCAAGTTAGTCTATTCAGTGGTGGGCATTCTTAGGATATGCCCAATCCATGTCCATCTCCCATGTTTAAAATTTCCACTGAGATGGTTACTGTTTTGGCCTTACGGTACAGTTGATCATTTGAAATTACGTAAAGCCAAAAAATTTTGAAAATCCTACTTACAGCTTTGGTTTGAAACGAGTTCTCAGAACCAACGTCTCCTAGGGCCATGGAAGTAAGGTATACCCCTAGGTAACTGAATTACAGTGCCCCTAGCAGTGAAATAAAAGAGTTAAAAAAAATGAAACTAAATTTAACTTTGCAACAAAATTTTGAAAAAAAAACTAAAGGAAGGAGCGAAAACCTCAGTACAAAAATTGTTGACATACAGAAAACATCCTAAATATTCAAGGTAATTTAACGACCAAAGTTAGCACTTTTTAGAGCCTTGAAAAAAGGGGCCGTCCACAAATTAATTAATTTATCCGACGTCATGTCAACGAATTTCAACGATTTTGATTTCAATCATAAAAGAAATTCCATTTTTGAACTGGCGATGATTTTGAATTTTGGACAGTCCATTTTTTAAGGTTTAAAAAATTGCTAATTTTGATCGTTTATATCACCTTGAATACTTAAGATATTTTCATGAAATTGTTTTTCTGCGCGTTTTTTATAATTTTTCTAACAATATTTGCATTGAGTTTTTTTCTCTGTCTCCTTTAGTTTTTTAATTAAGTTTTTTAACTTACTTTTTTGCCGCTGGAGGCGCTGTATGTTATCTCAATGGATTCTTCTAGGTCACTTACCACTTACCTAGGGACTTACCATTGTCCCGGTTTATATACTTAGATTGAAAAATTTGTAGAGAAGGTAGAGAGAACTAATAAAAAAAATCCCTCCTCAAAATAAAAGAAGAGCAAAACAATATTATAACATAAATGCAACCACTTACGCAAAAATTTTTGATTTACTTCGGATCAAGAGCACCAACTGTTCTTAATTTGTGTGACAGAAAAATCGCTTCTTCATAAACAAGTCGTAATTAATGCGATTTACTCTTTTATGCAACTAAAACGATTATGAATAATTAAATGAGGGCTCTTTCGGTCGTTATTCGCTAAGCTTTCAACATTTTTTGTACAACGCCACGAACATAAAAACATCACTAAACGACTTGCTTAAATGCTTCAAACATAAAACAGTTATTATTTAAATACTTGGTTTTACATTAATCTTCCTTAATTATGTCCGAGATATCCCAGAAATGGTTTGCTACTAATGCTCGCAATAAAAAGTATCCGTTTTGTGAACATCCATGTCAAATCTATTCATTTATTTTTTTTAATCGTTCTTTAAATACATGGTTTATTACTTGAAATACGGGGAATAGAAGTATAGTATTATTGTGTTAAGGGTGGAATAAAACAATGCGGGACATCCATAAATTACGTGAGGTGTTTTTTCCAAAATCTGGACCTCTCCCCCTCCCCCCACGTGAGATTTACCAACAACTTTTTAAAAGTGATTTTCTATCCTATTCATTTGCATTTAGTGCTTCCCAGCACCTAAAACTTTTACATTATTAATAATGTGGGGGAAAGGACTTTATGTTATCATCCGGTCGAAATTCGTAAAATGACAGCAATAAATAAAAGTTGGGGGACGGGATGGCCTGTTCGGTTTGCTCCTCTGCCTTTCACGCCAGCAGTCTGCGCACTGCTCCGTCGTGAGTTCGATTCTCACCTCGCCCCTGGGTGTATTTTCCTTCTTTTTGCCAGTAAAAATTCTGTTGTGTCTGTCTTACTTGACGAAGGTGTATAAGCGGATCCTTGAGATCAAGCACACATACCGGAAAATATATGTAACCAAAAAACCAAACCAAACCTAAATAAAAGTTAACTCTCTAATAATTACTAACTTAAAAAGTTGACGTGAGATTGAAAATATACCCCCTCCCCCCTTGGTGAGATTTGGGGAGATTTTTCCAAACCCCTCCCCCCCCCTTTTTTTTGACCTCACGTAATTTGTGGATGACCCATACAATGGATTAAGTAAATCTTTAATCAGATTCTTAAATTATATTTTGTTTGTAAAAATTGTTTCATGTTTTTTTAATAAATAAATGAGAAGGTGCACTGTAAAAGCATACATATAAGAGGTTCCAGATAAAAAACTCTTTCACAAATTCTTGGGTGATACTTTCAAATTTGTACTTTTGAAGAATAGCAGCAGAGTGGCGCAGTGGAAGCGTGCTGGGCCCATAACCCAGAGGTCCGTGGATCGAAACCACGCTCTGCTAGGAAATTGATTTTATAAATATTTCTTAAATACTTTTAGTTTTCTAAAGTATTTTGTACTTTTGAAGAGCAGCAGCAGAGTGGCGCAGTGGAAGCGTGCTGGGCCCATAACCCAGTGGTCCGTGGATCGAAACCACGCTCTGCTAGGAAATTGATTTTATAAATATTTCTTAAATACTTTTAGTTTTGAAAAGTATTTTGTACTTTTGAAGAGCAGCAGCAGAGTGGCGCAGTGGAAGCGTGCTGGGCCCATTACCCAGAGGTCCGTGGATCGAAACCACGCTCTGCTAGGAAATTGATTTTATAAATATTTCTTAAATACTTTTAGTTTTGAAAAGTATTTTGTACTTTTGAAGAGCAGCAGCAGAGTGGCGCAGTGGAAGCGTGCTGGGCCCATAACCCAGAGGTCCGTGGATCGAAACCACGCTCTGCTAGGAAATTGATTTTATAAATATTTCTTAAATACTTTTAGTTTTGAAAAGTATTTTGTACTTTTGAAGAGCAGCAGCAGAGTGGCGCAGTGGAAGCGTGCTGGGCCCATAACCCAGAGGTCCGCGGATCGAAACCACGCTCTGCTAGGAAATTGATTTTATAAATATTTCTTAAATACTTTTAGTTTTGAAAAGTATTTTGTACTTTTGAAGAGCAGCAGCAGAGTGGCGCAGTGGAAGCGTGCTGGGCCCATAACCCAGAGGTCCGTGGATCGATACCACGCTCTGCTAGGAAATTGATTTTATAAATATTTCTTAAATACTTTTAGTTTTGAAAAGTATTTTGTACTTTTGAAGAGCAGCAGCAGAGTGGCGCAGTGGAAGCGTGCTGGGCCCATAACCCAGAGGTCCGTGGATCGAAACCACGCTCTGCTAGGAAATTGATTTTATAAATATTTCTTAAATACTTTTAGTTTTGAAAAGTATTTTGTACTTTTGAAGAGCAGCAGCAGAGTGGCGCAGTGGAAGCGTGCTGGGCCCATAACCCAGAGGTCCGTGGATCGAAACCACGCTCTGCTAGGAAATTGATTTTATAAGTATTTCTTAAATACTTTTAGTTTTGAAAAGTATTTTGTACTTTTGAAGAGCAGCAGCAGAGTGGCGCAGTGGAAGCGTACTGGGCCCATAACCCAGAGGTCCGTGGATCGAAACCACGCTCTGCTAGGAAATTGATTTTATAAATATTTCTTAAATATTATTAGTTTTGAAAAGTATTTTGTACTTTTGAAGAGCAGCAGCCGAGTGGCGCAGTGGAAGCGTGCTGGGCCCATAACCCAGAGGTCCGTGGATCGAAACCACGCTCTGCTAGGAAATTGATTTTATAAATATTTCTTAAATACTTTTAGTTTTGAAAAGTATTTTGTACTTTTGAAGAGCAGCAGCAGAGTGGCGCAGTGGAAGCGTGCTGGGCCCATAACCCAGAGGTCCGTGGATCGAAACCACGCTCTGCTAGAAAATTGATTTTATAAATATTTCTTAAATACTTTTAGTTTTGAAAAGTATTTTGTACTTTTGAAGAGCAGCAGCAGAGTGGCGCAGTGGAAGCGTGCTGGGCCCATAACCCAGAGGTCCGTGGATCGAAACCACGCTCTGCTAGGAAATTGATTTTATAAATATTTCTTAAATACTTTTAGTTTTGAAAAGTATTTTGTACTTTTGAAGAGCAGCAGCAGAGTGGCGCAGTGGAAGCGTGCTGGGCCCATAACCCAGAGGTCCGTGGATCGAAACCACGCTCTGCTAGGAAATTGATTTTATAAATATTTCTTAAATACTTTTAGTTTTGAAAAGTATTTTGTACTTTTGAAGAGCAGCAGCAGAGTGGCGCAGTGGAAGCGTGCTGGGCCCATAACCCAGAGGTCCGTGGATCGAAACCACGCTCTGCTAGAAAATTGATTTTATAAATATTTCTTAAATACTTTTAGTTTTGAAAAGTATTTTGTACTTTTGAAGAGCAGCAGCAGAGTGGCGCAGTGGAAGCGTGCTGGGCCCATAACCCAGAGGTCCGTGGATCGAAACCACGCTCTGCTAGAAAATTGATTTTATAAATATTTCTTAAATACTTTTAGTTTTGAAAAGTATTTTGTACTTTTGAAGAGCAGCAGCAGAGTGGCGCAGTGGAAGCGTGCTGGGCCCATAACCCAGAGGTCCGTGGATCGAAACCACGCTCTGCTAGGAAATTGATTTTATAAATATTTCTTAAATACTTTTAGTTTTGAAAAGTATTTTGTACTTTTGAAGAGCAGCAGCAGAGTGGCGCAGTGGAAGCGTGCTGGGCCCATAACCCAGAGGTCCGTGGATCGAAACCACGCTCTGCTAGGAAATTGATTTTATAAATATTTCTTAAATACTTTTAGTTTTGAAAAGTATTTTGTACTTTTGAAGAGCAGCAGCAGAGTGGCGCAGTGGAAGCGTGCTGGGCCCATAACCCAGAGGTCCGTGGATCGAAACCACGCTCTGCTAGGAAATTGATTTTATAAATATTTCTTAAATACTTTTAATTTTCTAAAGTATTTTGTACTTTTGAAGAGCAGCAGCAGAGTGGCGCAGTGGAAGCGTGCTGGGCCCATAACCCAGAGGTCCGTGGATCGAAACCACGCTCTGCTAGAAAATTGATTTTATAAATATTTCTTAAATACTTTTAGTTTTGAAAAGTATTTTGTACTTTTGAAGAGCAGCAGCAGAGTGGCGCAGTGGAAGCGTGCTGGGCCCATAACCCAGAGGTCCGTGGATCGAAACCACGCTCTGCTAGGAAATTGATTTTATAAATATTTCTTAAATACTATTAGTTTTGAAAAGTATTTTGTACTTTTAACGAGCAGCAGCAGAGTGGCGCAGTGGAAGCGTGCTGGGCCCATAACCCAGAGGTCCGTGGATCGAAACCACGCTCTGCTAGGAAATTGATTTTATAAATATTTCTTAAATACTATTAGTTTTGAAAAGTATTTTGTACTTTTGAAGAGCAGCATCAGAGTGGCGCAGTGGAAGCGTGCTGGGCCCATAACCCAGTGGTCCGTGGATCGAAACCACGCTCTGCTAGGAAATTGATTTTATAAATATTTCTTAAATACTTTTAGTTTTGAAAAGTATTTTGTACTTTTGAAGAGCAGCAGCAGAGTGGCGCAGTGGAAGCGTGCTGGGCCCATAACCCAGAGGTCCGTGGATCGAAACCACGCTCTGCTAGGAAATTGATTTTATAAATATTTCTTAAATACTTTTAGTTTTGAAAAGTATTTTGTACTTTTGAAGAGCAGCAGCAGAGTGGCGCAGTGGAAGCGTGCTGGGCCCATAACCCAGAGGTCCGTGGATCGAAACCACGCTCTGCTAGAAAATCTATTTTATAAATATTTCTTAAATACTTTTAGTTTTGAAAAGTATTTTGTACTTTTGAAGAGCAGCAGCAGAGTGGCGCAGTGGAAGCGTGCTGGGCCCATAACCCAGAGGTCCGTGGATCGAAACCACGCTCTGCTAGAAATTGATTTTATAAATATTTCTTAAATACTTTTAGTTTTGAAAAGTATTTTGTACTTTTGAAGAGCAGCAGCAGAGTGGCGCAGTGGAAGCGTGCTGGGCCCATAACCCAGAGGTCCGTGGATCGAAACCACGCTCTGCTAGGAAATTGATTTTATAAGTATTTCTTAAATACTTTTAGTTTTGAAAAGTATTTTGTACTTTGAAGAGCAGCAGCAGAGTGGCGCAGTGGAAGCGTGCTGGGCCCATAACCCAGAGGTCCGTGGATCGAAACCACGCTCTGCTAGGAAAATGATTTTATAAATATTTCTTAAATACTTTTAGTTTTGAAAAGTATTTTGTACTTTTGAAGAGCAGCAGCAGAGTGGCGCAGTGGAAGCGTGCTGGGCCCATAACCCAGAGGTCCGTGGATCGAAACCACGCTCTGCTAGAAAATTGATTTTATAAATATTTCTTAAATACTTTTTAGTTTTGAAAAGTATTTTGTACTTTTGAAGAGCAGCAGCAGAGTGGCGCAGTGGAAGCGTGCTGGGCCCATAACCCAGAGGTCCGTGGATCGAAACCACGCTCTGCTAGGAAATTGATTTTATAAATATTTCTTAAATACTTTTAGTTTTGAAAAGTATTTTGTACTTTTGAAGAGCAGCAGCAGAGTGGCGCAGTGGAAGCGTGCTGGGCCCATAACCCAGAGGTCCGTGGATCGAAACCACGCTCTGCTAGGAAATTGATTTTATAAATATTTCTTAAATACTTTTAGTTTTGAAAAGTATTTTGTACTTTTGAAGAGCAGCAGCAGAGTGGCGCAGTGGAAGCGTGCTGGGCCCATAACCCAGAGGTCCGTGGATCGAAACCACGCTCTGCTAGAAAATTGATTTTATAAATATTTCTTAAATACTTTTAGTTTTGAAAAGTATTTTGTACTTTTGAAGAGCAGCAGCAGAGTGGCGCAGTGGAAGCGTGCTGGGCCCATAACCCAGAGGTCCGTGGATCGAAACCACGCTCTGCTAGAAATTGATTTTATAAATATTTCTTAAATACTTTTAGTTTTGAAAAGTATTTTGTACTTTTGAAGAGCAGCAGCAGAGTGGCGCAGTGGAAGCGTGCTGGGCCCATAACCCAGAGGTCCGTGGATCGAAACCACGCTCTGCTAGAAAATTGATTTTATAAATATTTCTTAAATACTTTTAGTTTTGAAAAGTATTTTGTACTTTTAAAGAGCAGCAGCAGAGTGGCGCAGTGGAAGCGTGCTGGGCCCATAACCCAGAGGTCCGTGGATCGAAACCACGCTCTGCTAGGAAATTGATTTTATAAATATTTCTTAAATACTATTAGTTTTGAAAAGTATTTTGTACTTTTGAAGAGCAGCAGCAGAGTGGCGCAGTGGAAGCGTGCTGGGCCCATAACCCAGAGGTCCGTGGATCGAAACCACGCTCTGCTAGGAAATTGATTTTATAAATATTTCTTAAATACTTTTAGTTTTGAAAAGTATTTTGTACTTTTGAAGAGCAGCAGCAGAGTGGCGCAGTGGAAGCGTGCTGGGCCCATAACCCAGAGGTCCGTGGATCGAAACCACGCTCTGCTAGGAAATTGATTTTATAAATATTTCTTAAATACTTTTAGTTTTGAAAAGTATTTCGTACTTTTGAAGAGCAGCAGCAGAGTGGCGCAGTGGAAGCGTGCTGGGCCCATAACCCAGAGGTCCGTGGATCGAAACCACGCTCTGCTAGGAAATTGATTTTATAAATATTTCTTAAATACTTTTAGTTTTGAAAAGTATTTTGTACTTTTGAAGAGCAGCAGCAGAGTGGCGCAGTGGAAGCGTGCTGGGCCCATAACCCAGAGGTCCGTGGATCGAAACCACGCTCTGCTAGGAAATTGATTTTATAAATATTTCTTAAATACTTTTAGTTTTGAAAAGTATTTTGTACTTTTGAAGAGCAGCAGCAGAGTGGCGCAGTGGAAGCGTGCTGGGCCCATAACCCAGAGGTCCGTGGATCGAAACCACGCTCTGCTAGGAAATTGATTTTATAAATATTTCTTAAATACTATTAGTTTTGAAAAGTATTTTGTACTTTTAAAGAGCAGCAGCAGAGTGGCGCAGTGGAAGCGTGCTGGGCCCATAACCCAGAGGTCCGTGGATCGAAACCACGCTCTGCTAGGAAATTGATTTTATAAATATTTCTTAAATACTATTAGTTTTGAAAAGTATTTTGTACTTTTGAAGAGCAGCAGCAGAGTGGCGCAGTGGAAGCGTGCTGGGCCCATAACCCAGAGGTCCGTGGATCGAAACCACGCTCTGCTAGGAAATTGATTTTATAAATATTTCTTAAATACTTTTAGTTTTGAAAAGTATTTTGTACTTTTGAAGAGCAGCAGTGAGTGGCGCAGGGAAGCGTGCTGGGCCCATAACGCAGAGGTCCGTGGATCGAAACCACGCTCTGCTAGGAAATTGATTTTATAAATATTTCTTAAATACTTTTAGTTTTGAAAAGTATTTCGTACTTTTGAAGAGCAGCAGCAGAGTGGCGCAGTGGAAGCGTGCTGGGCCCATAACCCAGAGGTCCGTGGATCGAAACCACGCTCTGCTAGAAAATTGATTTTATAAATATTTCTTAAATACTTTTAGTTTTGAAAAGTATTTTGTACTTTTGAAGAGCAGCAGCAGAGTGGCGCAGTGGAAGCGTGCTGGGCCCATAACCCAGAGGTCCGTGGATCGAAACCACGCTTTGCTAGGAAATTGATTTTATAAGTATTTCTTACATACTTTTAGTTTTGAAAAGTATTTTGTACTTTTGAAGAGCAGCAGCAGAGTGGCGCAGTGGAAGCGTGCTGGGCCCATAACCCAGATGTCCGTGGATCGAAACCACGCTCTGCTAGGAAATTGATTTTATAAATATTTCTTAAATACTATTAGTTTTGAAAAGTATTTTGTACTTTTGAAGAGCAGCAGCAGAGTGGCGCAGTGGAAGCGTGCTGGGCCCATAACCCAGAGGTCCGTGGATCGAAACCACGCTCTGCTAGGAAATTGATTTTATAAATATTTCTTAAATACTTTTAGTTTTGAAAAGTATTTTGTACTTTTGAAGAGCAGCAGCAGAGTGGCGCAGTGGAAGCGTGCTGGGCCCATAACCCAGAGGTCCGTGGATCGAAACCACGCTCTGCTAGGAAATTGATTTTATAAATATTTCTTAAATACTTTTAGTTTTGAAAAGTATTTTGTACTTTTGAAGAGAAGCAGCAGAGTGGCGCAGTGGAAGCGTGCTGGGCCCATAACCCAGAGGTCCGTGGATCGAAACCACGCTCTGCTAGGAAATTGATTTTATAAATATTTCTTAAATACTTTTAGTTTTGAAAAGTATTTTGTACTTTTGAAGAGCAGCAGCAGAGTGGCGCAGTGGAAGCGTGCTGGGCCCATAACCCAGAGGTCCGTGGATCGAAACCACGCTCTGCTAGGAAATTGATTTTATAAGTATTTCTTAAATACTTTTAGTTTTGAAAAGTATTTTGTACTTTTGAAGAGCAGCAGCAGAGTGGCGCAGTGGAAGCGTGCTGGGCCCATAACCCAGAGGTCCGTGGATCGAAACCACGCTCTGCTAGGAAATTGATTTTATAAATATTTCTTAAATACTATTAGTTTTGAAAAGTATTTTGTACTTTTGAAGAGCAGCAGCAGAGTGGCGCAGTGGAAGCGTGCTGGGCCCATAACCCAGAGGTCCGTGGATCGAAACCACGCTCTGCTAGGAAATTGATTTTATAAATATTTCTTAAATACTTTTAGTTTTGAAAAGTATTTTGTACTTTTGAAGAGCAGCAGCAGAGTGGCGCAGTGGAAGCGTGCTGGGCCCATAACCCAGAGGTCCGTGGATCGAAACCACGCTCTGCTAGGAAATAGATTTTATAAATATTTCTTAAATACTTTTAATTTTCTAAAGTATTTTGTACTTTTGAAGAGCAGCAGCAGAGTGGCGCAGTGGAAGCGTGCTGGGCCCATAACCCAGAGGTCCGTGGATCGAAACCACGCTCTGCTAGGAAATTGATTTTATAAATATTTCTTAAATACTTTTAGTTTTGAAAAGTATTTTGTACTTTTGAAGAGCAGCAGCAGAGTGGCGCAGTTTAAGCGTGCTGGGCCCATAACCCAGAGGTCCGTGGATCGAAACCACGCTCTGCTAGGAAATTGATTTTATAAATATTTCTTAAATACTTTTAGTTTTCAAAAGTATTTTGTACTTTTGAAGAGCAGCAGCAGAGTGGCGCAGTGGAAGCGTGCTGGGCCCATAACCCAGAGGTCCGTGGATCGAAACCACGCTCTGCTAGGAAATTGATTTTATAAATATTTCTTAAATACTTTTAGTTTTGAAAAGTATTTCGTACTTTTGAAGAGCAGCAGCAGAGTGGCGCAGTGGAAGCGTGCTGGGCCCATAACCCAGAGGTCCGTGGATCGAAACCACGCTCTGCTAGGAAATTGATTTTATAAATATTTCTTAAATACTTTTAGTTTTGAAAAGTATTTTGTACTTTTGAAGAGCAGCAGCAGAGTGGCGCAGTGGAAGCGTGCTGGGCCCATAACCCAGAGGTCCGTGGATCGAAACCACGCTCTGCTAGAAAATTGATTTTATAAATATTTCTTAAATACTTTTAGTTTTGAAAAGTATTTTGTACTTTTGAAGAGCAGCAGCAGAGTGGCGCAGTGGAAGCGTGCTGGGCCCATAACCCAGAGGTCCGTGGATCGAAACCACGCTCTGCTAGGAAATTGATTTTATAAATATTTCTTAAATACTATTAGTTTTGAAAAGTATTTTGTACTTTTAAAGAGCAGCAGCAGAGTGGCGCAGTGGAAGCGTGCTGGGCCCATAACCCAGAGGTCCGTGGATCGAAACCACGCTCTGCTAGGAAATTGATTTTATAAATATTTCTTAAATACTATTAGTTTTGAAAAGTATTTTGTACTTTTGAAGAGCAGCAGCAGAGTGGCGCAGTGGAAGCGTGCTGGGCCCATAACCCAGAGGTCCGTGGATCGAAACCACGCTCTGCTAGGAAATTGATTTTATAAATATTTCTTAAATACTTTTAGTTTTGAAAAGTATTTTGTACTTTTGAAGAGCAGCAGTGAGTGGCGCAGTGGAAGCGTGCTGGGCCCATAACCCAGAGGTCCGTGGATCGAAACCACGCTCTGCTAGGAAATTGATTTTATAAATATTTCTTAAATACTTTTAGTTTTGAAAAGTATTTCGTACTTTTGAAGAGCAGCAGCAGAGTGGCGCAGTGGAAGCGTGCTGGGCCCATAACCCAGAGGTCCGTGGATCGAAACCACGCTCTGCTAGAAAATTGATTTTATAAATATTTCTTAAATACTTTTAGTTTTGAAAAGTATTTTGTACTTTTGAAGAGCAGCAGCAGAGTGGCGCAGTGGAAGCGTGCTGGGCCCATAACCCAGAGGTCCGTGGATCGAAACCACGCTTTGCTAGGAAATTGATTTTATAAGTATTTCTTACATACTTTTAGTTTTGAAAAGTATTTTGTACTTTTGAAGAGCAGCAGCAGAGTGGCGCAGTGGAAGCGTGCTGGGCCCATAACCCAGATGTCCGTGGATCGAAACCACGCTCTGCTAGGAAATTGATTTTATAAATATTTCTTTAATACTATTAGTTTTGAAAAGTATTTTGTACTTTTGAAGAGCAGCAGCAGAGTGGCGCAGTGGAAGCGTGCTGGGCCCATAACCCAGAGGTCCGTGGATCGAAACCACGCTCTGCTAGGAAATTGATTTTATAAATATTTCTTTAATACTATTAGTTTTGAAAAGTATTTTGTACTTTTGAAGAGCAGCAGCAGAGTGGCGCAGTGGAAGCGTGCTGGGCCCATAACCCAGAGGTCCGTGGATCGAAACCACGCTCTGCTAGGAAATTGATTTTATAAATATTTCTTAAATACTTTTAGTTTTGAAAAGTATTTTGTACTTTTGAAGAGCAGCAGCAGAGTGGCGCAGTGGAAGCGTGCTGGGCCCATAACCCAGAGGTCCGTGGATCGAAACCACGCTCTGCTAGGAAATTGATTTTATAAATATTTCTTCAATACTTTTAGTTTTGAAAAGTAATTTGTACTTTTGAAGAGCAGCAGCAGAGTGGCGCAGTGGAAGCGTGCTGGGCCCATAACCCAGAGGTCCGTGGATCGAAACCACGCTCTGCTAGAAAATTGATTTTATAAATATTTCTTAAATACTTTTAGTTTTGAAAAGTATTTTGTACTTTTGAAGAGCAGCAGCAGAGTGGCGCAGTGGAAGCGTGCTGGGCCCATAACCCAGAGGTCCGTGGATCGAAACAACGCTCTGCTAGGAAATTGATTTTATAAGTATTTCTTAAATACTTTTAGTTTTGAAAAGTATTTTGTACTTTTGAAGAGCAGCAGCAGAGTGGCGCAGTGGAAGCGTGCTGGGCCCATAACCCAGAGGTCCGTGGATCGAAACCACGCTCTGCTAGGAAATTGATTTTATAAATATTTCTTAAATACTATTAGTTTTGAAAAGTATTTTGTACTTTTGAAGAGCAGCAGCAGAGTGGCGCAGTGGAAGCGTGCTGGGCCCATAACCCAGAGGTCCGTGGATCGAAACCACGCTCTGCTAGGAAATTGATTTTATAAATATTTCTTAAATACTTTTAGTTTTGAAAAGTATTTTGTACTTTTGAAGAGCAGCAGCAGAGTGGCGCAGTGGAAGCGTGCTGGGCCCATAACCCAGAGGTCCGTGGATCGAAACCACGCTCTGCTAGGAAATAGATTTTATAAATATTTCTTAAATACTTTTAATTTTCTAAAGTATTTTGTACTTTTGAAGAGCAGCAGCAGAGTGGCGCAGTGGAAGCGTGCTGGGCCCATAACCCAGAGGTCCGTGGATCGAAACCACGCTCTGCTAGGAAATTGATTTTATAAATATTTCTTAAATACTTTTAGTTTTGAAAAGTATTTTGTACTTTTGAAGAGAAGCAGCAGAGTGGCGCAGTGGAAGCGTGCTGGGCCCATAACCCAGAGGTCCGTGGATCGAAACCACGCTCTGCTAGGAAATTGATTTTATAAATATTTCTTAAATACTTTTAGTTTTGAAAAGTATTTTGTACTTTTGAAGAGCAGCAGCAGAGTGGCGCAGTGGAAGCGTGCTGGGCCCATAACCCAGAGGTCCGTGGATCGAAACCACGCTCTGCTAGGAAATTGATTTTATAAATATTTCTTAAATACTTTTAGTTTTGAAAAGTATTTTGTACTTTTGAAGAGCAGCAGCAGAGTGGCGCAGTGGAAGCGTGCTGGGCCCATAACCCAGAGGTCCGTGGATCGAAACCACGCTCTGCTAGGAAATAGATTTTATAAATATTTCTTAAATACTTTTAATTTTCTAAAGTATTTTGTACTTTTGAAGAGCAGCAGCAGAGTGGCGCAGTGGAAGCGTGCTGGGCCCATAACCCAGAGGTCCGTGGATCGAAACCACGCTCTGCTAGGAAATTGATTTTATAAATATTTCTTAAATACTTTTAGTTTTGAAAAGTATTTTGTACTTTCGAAGAGCAGCAGCAGAGTGGCGCAGTGGAAGCGTGCTGGGCCCATAACCCAGAGGTCCGTGGATCGAAACCACGCTCTGCTAGGAAATTGATTTTATAAATATTTCTTAAATACTTTTAGTTTTCAAAAGTATTTTGTACTTTTGAAGAGCAGCAGCAGAGTGGCGCAGTGGAAGCGTGCTGGGCCCATAACCCAGAGGTCCGTGGATCGAAACCACGCTCTGCTAGGAAATTGATTTTATAAATATTTCTTAAATACTTTTAGTTTTGAAAAGTATTTCGTACTTTTGAAGAGCAGCAGCAGAGTGGCGCAGTGGAAGCGTGCTGGGCCCATAACCCAGAGGTCCGTGGATCGAAACCACGCTCTGCTAGGAAATTGATTTTATAAATATTTCTTAAATACTTTTAGTTTTGAAAAGTATTTTGTACTTTTGAAGAGCAGCAGCAGAGTGGCGCAGTGGAAGCGTGCTGGGCCCATAACCCAGAGGTCCGTGGATCGAAACCACGCTCTGCTAGAAAATTGATTTTATAAATATTTCTTAAATACTTTTAGTTTTGAAAAGTATTTTGTACTTTTGAAGAGCAGCAGCAGAGTGGCGCAGTGGAAGCGTGCTGGGCCCATAACCCAGAGGTCCGTGGATCGAAACCACGCTCTGCTAGGAAATTGATTTTATAAATATTTCTTAAATACTATTAGTTTTGAAAAGTATTTTGTACTTTTAAAGAGCAGCAGCAGAGTGGCGCAGTGGAAGCGTGCTGGGCCCATAACCCAGAGGTCCGTGGATCGAAACCACGCTCTGCTAGGAAATTGATTTTATAAATATTTCTTAAATACTATTAGTTTTGAAAAGTATTTTGTACTTTTGAAGAGCAGCAGCAGAGTGGCGCAGTGGAAGCGTGCTGGGCCCATAACCCAGAGGTCCGTGGATCGAAACCACGCTCTGCTAGGAAATTGATTTTATAAATATTTCTTAAATACTTTTAGTTTTGAAAAGTATTTTGTACTTTTGAAGAGCAGCAGTGAGTGGCGCAGTGGAAGCGTGCTGGGCCCATAACCCAGAGGTCCGTGGATCGAAACCACGCTCTGCTAGGAAATTGATTTTATAAATATTTCTTAAATACTTTTAGTTTTGAAAAGTATTTCGTACTTTTGAAGAGCAGCAGCAGAGTGGCGCAGTGGAAACGTGCTGGGCCCATAACCCAGAGGTCCGTGGATCGAAACCACGCTCTGCTAGAAAATTGATTTTATAAATATTTCTTAAATACTTTTAGTTTTGAAAAGTATTTTGTACTTTTGAAGAGCAGCAGCAGAGTGGCGCAGTGGAAGCGTGCTGGGCCCATAACCCAGAGGTCCGTGGATCGAAACCACGCTTTGCTAGGAAATTGATTTTATAAGTATTTCTTACATACTTTTAGTTTTGAAAAGTATTTTGTACTTTTGAAGAGCAGCAGCAGAGTGGCGCAGTGGAAGCGTGCTGGGCCCATAACCCAGATGTCCGTGGATCGAAACCACGCTCTGCTAGGAAATTGATTTTATAAATATTTCTTAAATACTATTAGTTTTGAAAAGTATTTTGTACTTTTGAAGAGCAGCAGCAGAGTGGCGCAGTGGAAGCGTGCTGGGCCCATAACCCAGAGGTCCGTGGATCGAAACCACGCTCTGCTAGGAAATTGATTTTATAAATATTTCTTAAATACTTTTAGTTTTGAAAAGTATTTTGTACTTTTGAAGAGCAGCAGCAGAGTGGCGCAGTGGAAGCGTGCTGGGCCCATAACCCAGAGGTCCGTGGATCGAAACCACGCTCTGCTAGGAAATTGATTTTATAAATATTTCTTCAATACTTTTAGTTTTGAAAAGTATTTTGTACTTTTGAAGAGCAGCAGCAGAGTGGCGCAGTGGAAGCGTGCTGGGCCCATAACCCAGAGGTCCGTGGATCGAAACCACGCTCTGCTAGAAAATTGATTTTATAAATATTTCTTAAATACTTTTAGTTTTGAAAAGTATTTTGTACTTTTGAAGAGCAGCAGCAGAGTGGCGCAGTGGAAGCGTGCTGGGCCCATAACCCAGAGGTCCGTGGATCGAAACAACGCTCTGCTAGGAAATTGATTTTATAAGTATTTCTTAAATACTTTTAGTTTTGAAAAGTATTTTGTACTTTTGAAGAGCAGCAGCAGAGTGGCGCAGTGGAAGCGTGCTGGGCCCATAACCCAGAGGTCCGTGGATCGAAACCACGCTCTGCTAGGAAATTGATTTTATAAATATTTCTTAAATACTATTAGTTTTGAAAAGTATTTTGTACTTTTGAAGAGCAGCAGCAGAGTGGCGCAGTGGAAGCGTGCTGGGCCCATAACCCAGAGGTCCGTGGATCGAAACCACGCTCTGCTAGGAAATTGATTTTATAAATATTTCTTAAATACTTTTAGTTTTGAAAAGTATTTTGTACTTTTGAAGAGCAGCAGCAGAGTGGCGCAGTGGAAGCGTGCTGGGCCCATAACCCAGAGGTCCGTGGATCGAAACCACGCTCTGCTAGGAAATAGATTTTATAAATATTTCTTAAATACTTTTAATTTTCTAAAGTATTTTGTACTTTTGAAGAGCAGCAGCAGAGTGGCGCAGTGGAAGCGTGCTGGGCCCATAACCCAGAGGTCCGTGGATCGAAACCACGCTCTGCTAGGAAATTGATTTTATAAATATTTCTTAAATACTTTTAGTTTTGAAAAGTATTTTGTACTTTTGAAGAGAAGCAGCAGAGTGGCGCAGTGGAAGCGTGCTGGGCCCATAACCCAGAGGTCCGTGGATCGAAACCACGCTCTGCTAGGAAATTGATTTTATAAATATTTCTTAAATACTTTTAGTTTTGAAAAGTATTTTGTACTTTTGAAGAGCAGCAGCAGAGTGGCGCAGTGGAAGCGTGCTGGGCCCATAACCCAGAGGTCCGTGGATCGAAACCTCGCTCTGCTAGGAAATTGATTTTATAAGTATTTCTTAAATACTTTTAGTTTTGAAAAGTATTTTGTACTTTTGAAGAGCAGCAGCAGTGTGGCGCAGTGGAAGCGTGCTGGGCCCATAACCCAGAGGTCCGTGGATCGAAACCACGCTCTGCTAGGAAATTGATTTTATAAATATTTCTTAAATACTATTAGTTTTGAAAAGTATTTTGTACTTTTGAAGAGCAGCAGCAGAGTGGCGCAGTGGAAGCGTGCTGGGCCCATAACCCAGAGGTCCGTGGATCGAAACCACGCTCTGCTAGAAAATTGATTTTATAAATATTTCTTAAATACTTTTAGTTTTGAAAAGTATTTTGTACTTTTGAAGAGCAGCAGCAGAGTGGCGCAGTGGAAGCGTGCTGGGCCCATAACCCAGAGGTCCGTGGATCGAAACCACGCTCTGCTAGGAAATTGATTTTATAAATATTTCTTAAATACTTTTAGTTTTGAAAAGTATTTTGTACTTTTGAAGAGAAGCAGCAGAGTGGCGCAGTGGAAGCGTGCTGGGCCCATAACCCAGAGGTCCGTGGATCGAAACCACGCTCTGCTAGGAAATTGATTTTATAAATATTTCTTAAATACTTTTAGTTTTGAAAAGTATTTTGTACTTTTGAAGAGCAGCAGCAGAGTGGCGCAGTGGAAGCGTGCTGGGCCCATAACCCAGAGGTCCGTGGATCGAAACCTCGCTCTGCTAGGAAATTGATTTTATAAGTATTTCTTAAATACTTTTAGTTTTGAAAAGTATTTTGTACTTTTGAAGAGCAGCAGCAGTGTGGCGCAGTGGAAGCGTGCTGGGCCCATAACCCAGAGGTCCGTGGATCGAAACCACGCTCTGCTAGGAAATTGATTTTATAAATATTTCTTAAATACTATTAGTTTTGAAAAGTATTTTGTACTTTTGAAGAGCAGCAGCAGAGTGGCGCAGTGGAAGCGTGCTGGGCCCATAACCCAGAGGTCCGTGGATCGAAACC